>OZ023326.1:28563993-28724982 GCA_964007535.1 Brachyptera risi
ACAATGTGTTAGTTAGTGACTTGGTGCATCGAGACGAGTCGTGTGTATTACCGGTAGTTAATAGTCGTGCTATGGGATTGTGTTCCCTCGTGCTATAATTTAGCAAACAATTTATAGGCGTGAGAGTCGGCTTCCACTATGGATATTCAAAACTTTTTTAAGAAACGTAAACTTTCAGACGAATTAGTTAGTAAAGAAAGTGACTTCATTCCCTCTCTTGCTCAAATAACTTATAATTTATCTGAGGTCAGAACGTCTGAAGTTGTCGATATATCGTGTGTCATTGGGGAGATAGGGGATGGACGAGATAATGTTGATGATACTGCAAAGGGAATACAATTATTTGTGAAGAATCAAAAGCTAATTAAATAGTCACAAAACCTCTCAAAACACCATAAAATGATGGAATTTAAAAAAATCCCCTTTGGGAACTGGGGTAGGGAGCCCTCCCCCCCATTGGGACTTGTGTATTTTCAAATTTGGGATATCCCCCCCCCCCTAAATTTCTTCCTGTCGAGCCCATGGTAGATCTAGATAGGTAGATAGATAGATACCGTAGATAGGTAGACCTAGGCCTAGTTTTTATTCAGCATATTTCAGCTACCGGTATTCAATTGACAGTATACCCTACAATTATGAAGATCATAATGAAGAATCATAGTATGAATTATTGAAATAATGACAAAATAAAACATGAATGAAATAATAATCATCAGATGAAACTATATCACTAGGCCCTGAGCCTTGATTTAATTAATTTTAAGCATTAATTTTAGCCTTCAAGATTACAGATGTGTGTACTTTATTAGGATGTTTTAATTTGTGAAACGCTGTTCATTTAACTTTTTAAGCAACTCATACCAGTACTCAATTATGTAAAAGCTCATTTCCAACAAAAGGATTTGATAATATGTACGTGGTTGAATATCTATACAGAAGAATTCAGAATTATAGGTTTTAATATTCTCTGTGTTCCACATTTTAGTTAATCAATTTAAATGGAAGAATTCAACCAAATGAAAAGCAATTAATCGGAAGACTTCTTAATATTGCTGATAGTTGCATTGCTCTAAATGCATTCATTGAAAAATATCTACATACTGATGGAACAATCAAATCAAAAAGAAGAAACGGAGAAAGTGTTGATTGTTCCTCATACTATGATGGAGAGAACTCTTTACTAAATGCTGAAGAACAGAATCAAGAGTTTGATGCTAGTGGTAGGTTATTGTTATGGTATTGTTTATTGATTCATAGTAAGCATGTTGTTTATTTACCTACGGTACAACTTTCCTGTCTTGTATTTGTATTGTATTGTATTTATTTATTCTCCATTTGATTGATACAGTGTACCAATATAGGATTCGTCATAAACTAAATGAATAAACTTCATGAACTTCATGAACTAAATGGCTGAACTGCTACTACCAATACATATTTGTTCCAAATGAAACTTTATTGATTTATGATTTGTGAGATCTGTAGATTGTACATATCTAGATGCATGACATTTTCGTATTAGCTATACGGTAGTCTATAATAATAATAATAATAATAATAATGATAATCCATATAGGCGTAAGCACGATATATATATATATTTTTTAATGACATCAAAACTTGATACAAAATCATTGTTCCCCAATTAAGGAGATGGATGAAAGATAGGATCGTTTGGACGGGGCACCACAAGGGCGATCTTACCTCCCCGTTTTGATTATTTAAAACTAATGAACTTCAACACCAGGACTGCGCTGTCTGTGACCATAATTTTTTGCCATAGATAAAAGTCTTTCAGTATAAACACACGAATGTTGATATCTTCCGCTTTGAACTAAGTCTCTTGGGCAATGATCACTTCTTTCCATTGACAGCAGATGTAAAGTTTAAGCACGATATAATTGGAAGTTATCTTAGACCATATTGTGTGTCATCTTTATATTTTGTGGTGTTAAAAAAAATCTAAAGGCCAAGTTCTTTTTCACTACTTAAAGCGATATATGCCTTTTACAATGATGAATCAACGTTTACCCCAAATATATGCCATTTGTTGAAAAATTACAATTTTTCTGAGAACATTGAACACTCCCTTTTTCTGAAATCAGATGCAAGTATGTACCATGAAGACCCAAAATCTTTCATTCCAATTTGTTTGAATAAAATTAAAGTATTTATCCACAAACCAAGATGCATTGAGGGTTGCATTGGTTTTCTGTTTGGAGATGATTACTTTGCTAATTAGAAAACACATTCCATTTCCTGAGTACTTTTCTGAGAACCATTGATTGCTGCTCTATCTGGTGTTGTTTTGTAGAAACTGCTGACAGGCTGACAAACTTTATGACAGCTGTTATTAGCCAAGGCGACGTGAACGTAAAGTTAGTTTCTTTTATTACTACTACCTACGCACGATTGATAGTTCTTAAAATGTGGCCCGTAAATTAGAACATAGTTTCAACATGAGAAGGATAGGAAGTGAGGACACCATCTCCAACCGGCAAACCAACGCAACCCTCAATCCATCTTTCGTCAAACATTCGTTTGCCTGTGAATGTCGTTTACAATGCCCATTTAGTTTGTGCAGTTCAAGTACCATAGTGTTTTTAAATGGGACATATTGCCATCAGTGTGTATACATGTACCGTACACTGTTTTTTCAGAACTTGCTCACTGATTAAGCTGAGAATGCGTCGTAAATAGCTTCTAATATGCATATTGCGTACATCATTTTTATTCCAGAACCTTGACATTTGTCCAAAGACTTTTTGATGATAAATTAATGCTGATTTTAAATCCAATGTAATCCAATGAAATGCTATTTTTGAGATAGCTGATGCTAAAAAAAAAAAATGATTATTGCTACTACATACAGTATATAATTTCATGCCTCTGACTGTAATGTGCATTTCCCTTCCTCCTGTAATTAAATTATTATACTGTAATTGAAAATTATTATTAGTATTGTTATCAATATTGTTTCTGGATAATCTGTGAGATAATTTTACTTTAACTTTATTTCCAAAACAGTTCCTGATGAATCATCAAATCATCCGGGAATCTATCTACAAACATTCTGCACGGCATTAGATAAAGAGCTTGAGCCCTATCGTGAAGAAATAGTAGCCTTGGAGGCAAAGGCTCTCCGAGATATTCATTCAGTGCCGTTTACTGCAGTCATTGCAGTAGCAGAAAAATACTCAGACATTTTTCAAGTTCTCAACAGTATTACAAAACAGGTAGGTCTAACTGAAACAAATGTTGAACCAATTTTTTGTTTCAATTTGGTGCTTGTTTAGAATAAATTCTGACGACGGACCTGACGGAAAAAATGGACCTGATGGACCTGATTCATCCAACCAGTATTGCTGAAAATAATATCCCTCCCATAATGTATTTATTTAGGAAATACTGTTTTAGCCAACATTTTTCTATGAGCCAAGAAACATTCCACATCTGGAAGAAATGTTAAAGATCCTGGTATGTGTATTTTACTTCCAGATAGAGATTCAAAATATTAAAGGCTGCTCGATATTAGATTTTCTTCATAGGCAGATGTTCTCAGGATCTCCTCGAGTAATTGCTGCTGTCCATAAGTATGTATTTCAAGTTTTATATTACCATAGTTGGTAGGTTTCTGTGAGATGTGATGTGAATACTGTAATAGGAATTTGGCAAAGCCAACATCATTAAATTTTCAATATTTGTAGTTAGAACTTGAAATCAGGAACTCGAAGTGAAATCGGAATTGATTGATATTATATTGTAAAAGCGAATCAAAATCGGAATTTTTATTCCAATTAGCGAAAACTGCAAAACTTCTTTCCTAAGCATAATCCTATGATGCTCTTAGCACCAGTACAGAGTAATCATCAAGAAGGAAAATCTACTGTCATTGCAAATAATGACTTCTTAAACTCCACGTATCATTCACTTGATGAACGTATTCCAACTGTAGGACTATTCCTAGACATGGCGATCAAGCATTCGTTAGCATCGATCACAACATACTGTACAACAGCGTAGAGGTAATAGAGTTGGGCAATGCTCGTGTCTGGATCCAGTTATTTCTTCATGAGCACAAACTATGTGTTGAACATTCCCAAGAGTTTCTCTGTTACGAATTTATGATACCATTAATTATATCTACGTGCTTACTTTCAGCCTTTTTCGAGAGTGTCACACAATTTTTATACACCAACTCTCTCGTTGGCTCCTCCTTGGCCATCGGAACGACCGTTACGATGAGTTCTTTATCATGTATAATGACCAGGACATAGAAAACAACTCGCTAGACGTGACAACTGGTCCTTTGCTGGGAACGTCCGGCCACATTCGGCTCTCACATGCCGATCAAGTAAGTATCTAGGGTTGATTCTGATCCTCCAAGAGTCAACTCTGAATCAAAGTCTGCAGCATAAAATTCTAGAATTCAGATAAATTTGATGATATAATATAATTCAATATATGATGAATACATTTATGCTGGTACCGTAGGTAATGTAATATAATTGTATTCATTTTAGAATGATTTTTCATAAAAATATGTTTCTATCAAGTGCTGTTCAATTTGTTCCAGAAATCAAAGAATCTTAAAAATGCCTATTTGACATCTTGTAACTATTCGATCCGCTATGGAATGCTTCCGTCTTATATTCGGCCTTCGGTAGCTGAGAAAATCCTATACGTTGGTAAAATGATAATGCTGTTTCGTGAGGACCCTAAAAATGTGACACAAATAGGGCTCAAAGTGCGTAATCCAAAGCTCTCTATCTGGGGTGACAAGGAGGTGGAGTATTTCAAGAAACTGAAAGTATTGTGCGACTCCGAAGAAATCGATCAAGTACTATTTGAGATGACTGTGGATGAGATTCGTGGAACCATTGTGAAGGTAATTTAATGAATTTGTTGTCTATTTATGGTTTAAACCGTCCGTTCGACTTGGAGACTTTTGATACTTTGGGACTGCTTTGACAGCACTGATTTGAAATCTGAAACCGGGCAGGTGCGGGCTCAAGTCCCGCCATAGTTGGAATAGATTTTTGAAAAACTTTCTTTTACTCATCATCATTTCATTTATACCGGGTCATTTGTACCCCCAAATAATCTAGCTCATGGTGGGGTCGTTAAGTAGCATAAACAAAATCTATATAGATTCTTGAATCAAACCAAGACCTTAAATTTTCCAGAGCATCATCTATTTCTGTGTACCGTCTTTATAAAAGTAACTTGATTTTGATCTGGGCTAGATGCCGTTATAAAAACACTACATTTTGCCTCGACGCAAGTAGTAGTATTTACTAAGGTATATCCCAAGTACTGTGTTTAACCACAAATACTTCCTTTTTTCGGCAGTGTACGTGGCAGTACTTCGTTGTAGAAACCAAGTTATTTGAAGAAATCCACTTGATAAAGGACTTCTTTCTTCTCGGTCGCGGCGAGCTGTTCCTGGAATTTTTATACAAAACAGACGCTTTGCGAACGAGACCCGTCCAAAGGATTGAAATCGACAGGAATTGCCGTGAAGCTTTCATCATGGCTGCTCATCAGGTCATGTTTACAGATGAAGCTGCGTTGAATAAGTTCTCTATCCACTTCCCTTTCAAAGAGTTCGCAGGGTCTGACGTGGATTTGTTCAGTGTTAAAGGTGAATAGAGAGTCATTGATTTGAGTTATTTTTATTGAGATCTTAGATCTATGTTAGAGGTGATTAGATGAGTTGAGTCTAATTATTAGTTGCGCTGTTGGTTTGAAAAACTTCCTTTACGAAGAGTTACGTTACCATGTGTATGACGTGTTGTTATAGTATTGTTTTTCTATGCTGAAGATGAAAAAATAGCTCGTTTCTTTTCTGACTTTTGATAGGATGAAAAGGTCATGGCATGTCTAGACAATAACTCTTAGATTTTAAATTTTTCTCGAGCACATATTATGACTTGCCATAGGAGGAACACCAAACTCCAATTTTCATTGGATTTTATTTTTGATAATTCGATTTTTCGTCATAATATTTATTAATATTACAATATTTTGATCCCTGTGAGACATCTTTCTGAAGTATCTGAAATATAACTGCCTATAACTTCCTCCTCTTCTTCACTACTATTATCCTTTGCTAGTTCTTCTCTTCCTACGAGTTCCTTCCACCATCTCTCTTCTACCACTTCCCTCATTTTTCTCCTCAGTTGACTAGCCGTACTATACTCCCTCCTGCCACCTTTCTATTGGTCTTCTGACTCTTTTCTTGGCTCCATTGATTTCTGCTATCTCAAATATTGTGTCGGTATTATCTCATTTTCCATTCGTCTCATATGCCCATACCACCCAAGTCTCTACCTTTCATTTTCAAATAATATTCTCTCCATTCCCACTTCATTCCTCATATTTCTGCTTCTCTTTTCTTTGATATTCTTGCTATATTCACACTCCTCACAAACTTCATTTCTGCTGCCTCTGTTTTCTTCTCTCTAGTTTATTGTCCATGCAACTGATCGATATGTTGAAATAGGCAAGCTATATTATATACGGTAGTATATGACCTGTAATTCGAGAAATATAAGAATAACAAATAGAAATTACTATTAGCAAAACAATTTCACCCTAAACATTTTTTTTTCATCGTTTTGGAAGATAGAACGTTATACATAATTATTATACGGTATATATATATATCTCAAACCCAGATAACCAATTAAATTGGGCCAGGGGGTGTTTCCACCAGTTTTTCTAGGGCAGCGTTCTATCGATCAGTTCCTGCCAGTTTCGGCTTCTTCCTCCTCTTCTTCACTACTGCTAGGCCTATCCTCTATTTCTTCTTCTCTTCCTACGAGTTCCCTCCATCGTTCTCTATTCTCCCACCATCTCTTGTCTTCCACTTCTTCCCATTTTTCTCCTCGGTTGACTACCCCAAACTTGACTCCCTCCTGCCACCTTTCTCTTGGTCTTCCAACTCTTCTCTTAGCTCCATTGTTTTCTGCTATCTCAAACATTGCTCTCGGTATTCTCTCCTTTTCCATTCTCCGCATATGCCCGTACCACCTAAGTCTCTCCCTTTCCAATTTAAATGATAACCTTTCCACTCCCACTTCCTTCCTTATATTACTGCTTCTCTTCTTCTCCAACTTTGACACTCCTGCTACGCTCCTTACAAACTTCATTTCTGCTGCCTCCATTTTCTTTTCTTCTCTCCAGTTGATTGACCATGTAACTGCTCCATATGTCAAGATAGGCAATTATAAATGAGTATCTTCCCACCAATTATAAATGAGTATCTTCCCACTCCTTGGAAAATCTTGGTTCCAAATCAGCTTCCTTACTTTTTGAAATAGCCTGTCCGCCTTAGCTATTCTCTTATTCACTTCTAGCTCTACTTTTGCCGTATTACTGACAATACTTCCCAAGTATGAGAACTCTTCTACTTCTTCCAGTTCTTGACCTTGCAGCTGTACTTTTTCTTCAATCTTTCTCTTCTCTTTGCTCATCACCATTGTTTTGCTCTTTTCCATGCTAATTCTCATCCCAAACTTCTCTGTCATTTCTTCCCATCTTTCTACTTTCTCTTGCAACTCGTCTCTACTGTCATAACAGTACAAGATATAACAAGATAACAAGATATCATCAGCATATATCATTGTCTTTGATCCTGGGCCTTCCTTCTCTGGTTCCACTTTTCTGATCATTTCATCCATCACCATTACAAACACATAGGTGATAGGACACTGCCCTGCCTAACTCCACTCCTTACCTCAAACCACTCCGTCCTGCCTCCATTTGTTTGCACTGAAGCCTTGCATTCTCGATATAAACTTTTCACCCGGTCTATCACCCCCACATGTATGCCCTTTGCCCTGAGACTCTCCCACACCCTTTCTCTGGGAAGATGGTCGTATGCTTTCTCCAAATCTAGAAAAGCCATGTACACTCTTCTTCCCTCCTCCCACCTT
This sequence comes from Brachyptera risi, assembly GCA_964007535.1. NCBI lineage: Eukaryota > Metazoa > Arthropoda > Insecta > Plecoptera > Taeniopterygidae > Brachyptera > Brachyptera risi. The sequence continues at coordinate 28,571,934 of OZ023326.1, forward strand.
GTTTCTACCAGTTGCCTGACAGCAAATATCAAATCTACTGTTGATTGGCCTGTTCTGAACCCATAGTGCTCTTCCCTTAACATGGTTTCCACTAGCACTCGCATCCTTCTTTCAATAATTCGTTCATACAGCTTGGCTGCCTGGCTCATCAGCGTCACTCCTCTGTAATTCTTACTTCTTTTTCTGTCTCCTTTCTTGAATATTACTGTTATTACCCCTTTCACCCAATCTTCCGGCACTCTTTTCTGTTGCCATGCTGCCGCCATCACACGAAACACCCACTCTGCCCCCCACTGCCCTGCTGCCTTCATCATCTCTACCATGATCTCATCTGCTCCTGCTGCTTTACCATTCTTCATCTTTTTTATTGCCTGTGCTACCTCCTCTCTTGACACCATCTCCACACAGTCCTCTCCTTCCATCTCTGCTTCCTCCACTTCTTCTGCCCGTGTATGTTTTGTATTCAATAGCTCTTCAAAATGTTCTTTCCACATTCTCTTCATTTCTCTGGGTTCTCGAATCAGTTTATTATTCTTATCATGCATGATCTTCTGCTCCTCTTTGTCTCTCCTCTTTTCTTTCATAATTCCATACATTTTCTTATTTCCCTGCCCATCTTTCTCCAGCTTCTTGGCAAGCTCTACCATTGTCCTCTTCTTCTCCTTCTCAATTATGCTCCTAACCTCTCTCTTCCTCTCTTCCTCTCTAAGTACTTCAGTACTCCAAGTACATAATTATTAATTAGTTTAATTAGGACTACAATTTTTCACATCCATGAAATCATGAAAAGAAAACATAAGACAGAAAGACAGAAAAAGTGACATAATTCCCATGGAGATCTTGGCTCAAGCTAATGTACGGTTATACGCCTAACTAATTAGTAACTTATAGTACCGGTAGCATATCAAAGTCAAGTCATTGATAACATGATCGAAAATCTGTTTTTCAACATCTCGGACAAGAAAAATCTGAAAATGGCTTTCTTCATTATAATCAGAAGGGTTGCCTTCGATGAGAAAATGACAAACAAATACGAAATTGTATTATAGAGCATTGATTGAAATATATCCAAATTTTCAATCGTTATCAAATTGAATCGAAAAAGTTGCAATAATTGAAATCAGAATTGTGGCTGGTAAATAAACTGCTCTGTGTCTTTCAACTGACTTGAGTGGCTAATTTCGGCCAGAGTTTTTTGTACACAATACGAAATTCCCAGCAGCATTGTATAATTTCATTTATATATTTTTTTAATCGATCATTGTTTCGGTGTCGTATTTTGAATATTTCAGTTTGATATCAAATCAAAGCCCTCAATTTGATCGGAAATTTCAAAATCAAACAGCAATCATAATTACATTATGGTATTACCGCAGTTACAGACAGTTCACACTAGCCTACTGTAATATAGAAAAAATCAAAGTGACTGTTACAGGACATCACCTTGATAGAGCTGATTGTTGTTAACCCTTTAGGCTTCTCTCAAGTCATGTCACTCATTGCTATACAACAACAACAATGTCAACACAACAAACAATGTCCAACATATTATTATTAACCAAGTACAGTACAATCTTTGATTTTGCATCAATTTGTAGTATTGCTATAATGATAACAATTGTTAGATATTTGTTACTTGATTGAAGCGTATGCAATACATTTTTTTATATATATAGCCTATATATATATATATATATTTTTTTTGGTATGCTTGTGATGGTAGATGGCTGGTGGCACATACTGAAGTTGAACTACACTGCTACATGGCCAATGCATCTGATTTTCCGGCCAATCATCTTGGAAAACTATAACAAACTCTTCAACTTTCTAATGCGAGTCAAGAAGGCGCAACGAGATCTCCACGAAATGTGGTTTGATCATAAAAAGAACAAAGATAAGCAGTAAGGAGAAGAAAATTTGCTTCATTGCATGATTTGATGACATATATTGATGCCTTTAATAATGCAGTAAACCCCTCGTCAATGCAAACTCTGATAGTTTAAAATGTTGCCATGATTTAAATTGGTTCCTGATAGTGACCATAGTCACCAAGTGTGTGATTACCCTAAATTTATGGTTCAGTGCCGTCTATATATTTGTTGCGTTTCCCAATATTGATTGATATTTAATTAAATATGTTGTCAAATTGATAATAATTGCTGCTCGTTTCTTATGGTCATCGAAAATCGATTTGATTTCAGGTTTTCAACAAAACTGTCTGCAGGTGTTTGGCAGTTGAGAAACAACTTGACCTTCATAGTCAACAATTTGCAATACTATTTGCAAGTTGACGTACTAGAAAGTCAATTTACGATACTCCAAACTCGTATGAAAGAGAGTCAAGACTTTGAGGAGATTATTCAAGCGCACACTGTATTTCAGGCAAATATTATGAGCCAAACATTTATGTCAATCAGAGAAGTATGTGCCACATTACTATCTAGGCCTACGTATGTACTGGGATCCAGCTTTTAAATACTGAAGTAAAAATCGTGTTGTGCCCTTTTTTTAAAAAAAATAGTAAATGGCATGCACGCATTGGTGGATGAGCAAGTGAAAAATCAAGAAGTTACTTTCATTTTTTCTCGACTCAAGATTTTGATCGGATTTCAAATGATGGAGTGAGTAATTTCGTAACTTGGAAAGCTATAATAACCTCACAGGCAACAAAATTGTATTCCTTTTGTTTAGCTGAGTTTTTTTTGTCATACCACTGATGAATTTCCTGATAATTTTTCCTTGTTATTTCATTTTGGAATGCTTAATTCTAATGAATAGACAAATATTATTGTTAGAGGTTCAAGAATTTTCTCTGTAGACAGTCTCGTTACATTATTTTTATTTGATCTCAAACGTTAACTAAATCATCATGCTACTAACACGGTTTTTACTGTTGGGTGGACAAGCAGATGCCATTTTCTAAATCTCAACATTGTATTTCTTATTGATGAGCGTAGCGAAGTCTCCATCCCACTCTTATAGGGCTTTGTCTGTGTGTTTTTTTTTTTTTTTTTTTTTTTTTGTTTGTAAGCACTCCACAGGTCGCAAGGGTTGACTGATCAACATGAAACTTTTTTTGTACACGCAAACTCATCCAACTTAGAACTGTATAGTTTTTGGGATGAATCGGTCGGACCGATTTTGAGAATCATCATCTCAAAGTTTCTAAAAACCCCATAAGATTTGGCTGGGCAGAAAATGTTGAAAAATAAAATCTCTCCAAATGGAATGAAATTCTCTCTAAATGTGTATGCATGGATTTTAAACATTATTACGATCTTTTAAGCAATTCTGATCAGTCGTTTTGAAGAAAAAAAATAAAATGTCTGATAATATTCATAAAATATATCATAAAAATTGTGACAGAATTAAGTTGTCGAGATTCACTGCTTTCTAGATTCAAGAGTTGACCAACAATGAAGTATTTTTTATATGCGTCAAGGTGTGTAGAACACCAGAGTCAATGAAGTGGCAAGAGTAAAACTACTTTAACGACTTTAATAGCTTATTCAGATATCAAGGTGTGTAGAATACCAGAGTCGATAAAGTAGCAAGGGTAGAACTACTTTATGGACTTTTATACCTTATTGAGATATCTCGCTCATCTTACAACGCATATTTCGCGTTTGACTAGTTGTATCTGTAATATGCATGCATGAAGAAAGATATTGAAAAATATCGTCTCACAATAATGATGATGATGAGCTCTCAAGAAAATTGGATATTGAATTCGTTTGACCAGGAAACAAACAAAAGCAAACAACAATAAAATCGCTTCAAAAATTGTTGTGGGTCTATATTCTACATTACAATGTCCGCAAACATCTTTCAATATCATGCTTCAGCAAAATCAATCGTTGGGAGTGGGCTCGAGTCCCGCATGCATAAGGCATGGGTTTTTGAAAACGTCCTTTCACTTATCATCGCTTCATAGTTTCATAATCACCTGCTCATTCGTACCCCCATATAACCTAGCTGTTGGTGGGGTCGTTAAGCAAACAATAATAATCATCAGCAAAACTTCTCTATGTTCATATTTTCTATTTTCAGACCCGCCCTGATGAAAAAGTGTCTCCAGATCTACACGTAACTCCTGAGAATCCCATGCATAGTTGTCTCTTGCGTCTTCTCACCCTGGCCGACAGGTTCTGCAAAATTGTTGGCAATTTGACAATCAATCAAAATGCGCTCGACAATGTATCAGAAGAGTACGAAAGAACGATAGCATTTCTTATGATGTACACTGACAGGTTGCAAGGTCATCCGAGTGGGGTTTACGTGTCCCAGCTGTATCTGCGATTGAATTATAATGGATGGTTTACAAGCACTTTAGATCCAAGCAGATATTAGACAATCAATCAAAATGTTCACAGCAATCTGTTCGAAGAGTATGAAAGAACGGTAGCATATCTAAGGTACGGTCTACGCTGACAACTTCTGCTGTCACAATTGCCCAATTTAGCTTGATCAACTACCCTGACATGTGTTGCGTAAAAATCACATCAATTCGATCGTTGTTGACTATACATATTTGGGTTGGTGAGGACAGAGATAGCTACTAAAATTGGCAGCTCTAGCTGCCAGGAAATGTGTAACGTTAGTGCGTATTGTATGTCGTCCACTTTTAATTTTCATCTAAAATATTGAATACAGTATATTGATTGTCAATTAGGCTTATATTTAGACTCTTTCCTGATTGGCTACTTCCATTCTTTCATCAAAAATTGATATTCACAGTGCTGTCGTCCATTGCCATTGGATCGCGCCACACGTGAGTGTACACAAGCCGTTGATCCAATTGGTCGAGTTAGTAGGTGATTGTGGTAAGTAGAGTTAGCCGTGTGTACCGTGCTTTATGATATACAAAGGTCATCCTACAAGGTCATCCTAGCAAGGTTTGTGCCCCAGCTTCATGTGGCCCCTTTGAATTATAATGGATGATTTATGAGTACTACTTCAGATCCAAACAGATTATCAATCATTTGATATAATGGATCTGTATTCCATCAAAAAGTACCTAAGTAATAATACATAACAATTTTGGTGACTTCATCAAGTTATTTCAGTTATCGCTTTTGCACGATATTACATTTCACTATTTTGTGCGACAAAAATACGAGTCCTACTGCACAGCACAGTTACTACTAATTCAATGCTTTACTCATCATTATAATAATATATTATTTGTCATTTAATCGAAACTTGAAAAATATCTCTTATTATCAATAGGCCTGTTGGATATTAGTTTGGTTACATTTGTGATTTGTACTACGTTCAGTATCCAAAATTGACAACTTGTTTGATTAATTGAAATATTTCAATTTTAAATGTGTTCTTCATTCACATATTCATAGTTTGTCAAATGAATAAGCTTTATCCCTCTGCTTATTTATTCCTATTTCTTATTCAAGATCTTATTTCTAATAAGTGGTATCACATATTATGTATTTATTATTATGATTCAAAGTGGAAACAGTAAAGAAAAATGTTTAAAAATAATTCTCACAAGCAAGTCTACATTATTATGTAGACCTACTGTAGGCCTACCTAACATCTAATATTTAGGTGATTTAACAGGATACTATGAGGTAGAAAATCTACCATTCAATGGTCATCTACAGAGTAACAACAATTGAGTGTGAAAATAAAAATATGAGCCTATAGCTATTGTTGTCTATGGAAATCTTTTAATTTCCAATGAGAATGTGTGCCGACATGAGAATTTTAAAATTTTTACTCCCGTTGCATTCCTTGATTGTCCTGTTCAGAACCAAGAATTCATCTATATTGCACACTATGCATTCATTGCTCAGAACCTCCCTTCCCCCCTGCCAATTCAGCTGTGGCACTGCTTTTATCAGAAATTGAAATCAACTGGGTGTAAGTTGGTTAAAACAGTCAAAATTCTTGAATATGTAATTATGAAGATGTAGTTTATTTGTGAAGAATATATGTTCATAATTTCCAAGTTACTCATAGCTAGATAGCAGAGATGTAAGAATTTAGCATTACCAAAATGAAATAACATCTGAATAAGGTATTTTACAAGGATGAATAATTTTGATATTCTTTATGTCTCATGGTATTTTGATTCATTCATCATTTCATTGTATCTCACTATTTTTCATTATAATTGTAATTTTCAGTGCATTCAGCTACAGTAAGCTATTGCGTGAAAATTTACACGATTTGAAAGCTATTGAGCCATAATGCAGAGAATTTTTTTTTTCGAAAAGTGTGATCTAATAACTCATTTCAAAGTTTTCGAAAATCCCGTAAGAATAACCCAGAGAAAAAAATTTGGTAAAAATATTTCATCCGAGAGAATTCAAATTCTCAGGGAATTTTAATCTAATATTGATACACATTATTCCGAACTTCCACTCAAATCGGATCAGCCGTTTTGATGTAAAAAATATATAGTGTAATTTTTATAAATCATTCAAGCTATTAAGATATACACCTATTAAATCCAAGCTACAGGTGACACCACTTAATTGTAAACAATTAAAACAAAGCCTTCTTCATTATCATAGAAATTAATAATGAAAAATAAGATGGCAGTGACATAATGGTTTGGATCTCAAGGTGTATACCGGTATATATATATATAATAACCAATCCAAAGATAAGTTGATATGTTCCAGCTCATCCATCAACGCGGTAACACATATAACACGGTAACACGTAACGCGTTTGCCTAGTCAAAAAAATATGATACAGTATTTAATCACATTTTCTCCAAGTAAATGCTGGGATTTCCTACAAGACTACTACAGGAATCCCCCCTTACAAGTCATGAAATATACTCGAGAACTCAACACACCTATCAAGGCTCTCTAAACACACCTTGATTGATGAAAACTGTCAAGTTAATAGAGCCGTGAAGCACCGTGCGCAAGATACCGAATAAAGAATAACCATCATTTGAATAATTTCTTCAGCAACTTGATTAAAATGTATTCATTCAATAATTATTTTCTCGAATAGGCCTATGGCAGTCTGATCTCAATGAAAATTTGAAATGTGTATCAGATATGAGAGAAAATCCTTTATTCATGATGGCTGTTCATTAAAAGGGCTGAATATAGCCCTTTTATAGTGTCTACTTTCATGATGTATTTCTATGTTATTTGTTTCCACTTATAAATAAGGTCATTTCTATTTTTCATTATCTTCACGATGAAGGTCCAGCTTACTGGTAGCTAGGAAACTTGTCACCACGCATTTATGTGCAATTGCAAGAGTTTAAATAATAATAATAACAAAATAATACTATAAATTTGAAATTATAATTGCTGAAAGTAAAAATGAATTATAAAACTGTGATAATAAATCAAAAACTTTATTAGTAATAAGAGAAATAATTAGAATTGGATTTCAAGTCGATTAGGAAACGTTAAAGAGATGGTTATGGAGAATATATGACGATTTACGTCAGATACATCTGTAGAATTGATTTGTAGAAATTTGAATGTTTTTTTAAGAGATCTTTTGTCCAACTTTTTGATTTTTTTATGAATTTTCTCAAAAGTGGTCTAATGTACTTGGTCCAATAGCTATACAGTTCTAAGTTGTTTGAGTCCACGTGTTCAGAAAAAGTTTAATTTTCATCAGTCGAACTATGAGCTGGTCAATCTTACTCTACTGCGCGTATTTGGGCGTTCTCGGTCAGACTTTTTTTCATCATTAATACAAGCAGTGTTGAGGAAGTTCATTTATAAAAGGAATTTTTGAAAAGTTCAGTTCATGTCAAATAAATCGATCTTTTAAAAAGTTCAAAGTTTGTTTCTGTGGCTTTGCTGTAGAAGTTCAAGTTCAAATAAAAAAATCATAAGTTCGTTGAAAATTATATGGGTAAAAAGGGTTCAAAAATAATATATGTAGGTATGGTACACACACATTTTCTACAATGAATGTCTCAAGTTTAATAGTGATTGATCTAGTCAAGCGGTAGCTCGACAGGAGCCAAGTACCTTGTCGCGCAGCCTGCTACACTGTTTACACGAAGTACTTAAATGATGTTTTGAGCATACTGTATCTCCGAAACTACAAATCTTAGAATACTTTGGTTTGTTGCAATGCAATGGGACAATGCACACAACACGGCGTACCAATTTTCAGTTCGTTCGGACAAAACAGATAGAAGTTATAAGGCTGTAAAAAGTGCTGTTTTTCCGTTTCTTCTCCGTCTTCGTCTTCTTACGGCGTCTGTCAAGATATTTGCTACAGCCCAAACAAAACAACCGATTGTTCTGAAATTTTCGGGAAATGTGTGCATCCATAAGGAGATGTGCCTTTTATATGTTTCAACCGGAAATGATGTATGAAATCGGAAATAATGACATTCTAGGGCTAATTTTGATGGTTTTATTTATTTTAAAATACACTAAACAACCGATTCGGTTAAAATTTTCAGTAATTGAATTGATCAATAGTTATGAATGATTGGGTATGTTATAATCGTAATTACTTGGTTTCATAGGAAGTAATGTCATATCATTTGAAAATTAATTGAGATCCATAAGATAATTTCAGCTAAGCTTCTTTGACTTAAATTGAAAGAACCTACTACATTCAACAGACCTGTGATATAATTCATTCAATATATGTACGACAATAGCTAATACCTAAGAGTCAATTATACTGTCAGTGAAAGTTTTTTTATTGAACAGTATGCTTGTGTTAACAAAATATGTCAGAATTCAGAAATTGTTTGAAATTTCGTAGTTGAAATAATAAGTATTGATTGAAATATCTTTAAAAATACGTAAACTATTTGGATTACACAATAATGAACGTTCACAGTCACAGCCAGCAAGACCGTTTCGAAACACTGATATTAGAGTGTCAAAAAGCGACTGAATGCATATGCAGTGACAATCCAGAAGGCTAATAATTATGCCAAAGACTTGTATGTACTTATTCTCAGAAAATCACATCATACTCGATAAATGATTATGCAAATATGTAAAAAAAACATATTTAGCATTAATGATATTGAAACGGACCAAAGTCATGATACAAATGGCTGAATTATAACTGATGAATGACTAATGTACGGATGCCCAACTATGGAACTGAATAAATACTCTGAAGATTAAAAGGAGAATTTTTAAATTTTGATGAACAATTATTATTTGATTTATTCAAATATTGAATTAATAATATAATGTGTATATATATATATATATATATATATATATATATATATATATATATATATATATATATATATATATATATATATATATATATATATATATATATATATATATATATATAATATATATATATATATCTATATATATATATATATATATATATATATATATATATATATATGTGTTGACGGAGATTCTCGTGGCCGATGGTACATGGTAATATAATTTCTACGGTTGTGCCACGTCTTGTAGATGACGGAGATCGACGTTTCGAAGGAATTTCATCCTTCATCTTCAGGTGTCTTGTCGGGACGAACATCAGCAATCGATATTCGATTGCTGATGTTCGTCCCGACAAGACACCTGAAGATGAAGGATGAAATTCCTTCGAAACGTTGATCTCCATCATCTACAAGACGTGGCACAACCGTAGAAATTATATTACCATATATATATATATATATATATATATATATATATATATATATATATATATATATATATATATATATATATATATATATATATATATATATATATATATATATATATATATATATATATATATATATATATATATATATATATATATATATATATATATATATATATATATATATATCAAATTGTGTGACATAGTATTATTATTAAAAGTGTATTTTTCGGTAACTACCTTGATTCTTTTCGTAACATCGCCTCAATTAAAAATGAACCACAAAAAGTGGTGATATCCCACCAAAAACAAAAACTTGTAAAAAATAGGGAGCCAAACCCTCCCCGTTCAAACACTTTGGCATATAAAAGTAGTGATATAAAAAGGTTTGCCAAGTTATGGCTTATTATTAAAGTAAATAGTGTGTTTTATGTAGAAATATCTTGGGGCTATATAGGATGTGACCGATGATTATTGTAGCTAGGACCAATTTATTTCCACAAAATGAAATAAAATATGTAGGCAAAACAAATTATATCAATATTGGTTGTATGCTACTTAAAAAATGAACGAAATGAGTTTAATTTTTATTTAGAAGCTGAAATTAATGACATTAATCTAAAGAAAAGGAAAAAATTTGGCGCATTGGGGCATTGCCCAACCATTGATTTTGTAAGGTTAAAGATAGGACACGTATATGGGAGCCTCTGCGCCAAGCCAGTTTGAGGGTTCGGCCCATCTAGTCGAGAAATTTATAGGTAGAGCTAGTGTCGATTCTTGGGTCGACAGACTAGCTGGTAGCGCCCTCCGAAGCGAGCGGTTTTCTCCTAAAACTACTCACTCTCGACTGGCAGCGGACCGTAGCACATCGCCGCTGCGAGCAATCTGCTAGCCGTGTTTGGCGCGCAATAAAAATAAACTGCGATTGATATTTGATATTAGCCAGCCTCTCGTTCTAGCACGCAATGACCCTATTGACCCTAACTTGGCGCTGATTAGTGCTAGTAGTCATTAATTAGTATGACAACACTTGAGCAGTATTCCAACTGTAGACCTATATTTACACAAATGACAAATGCAGTAATCACGGTATTATTATTATTATTACACGGCGAATAATCAAGTGTTCATATTCGAATACTTACTATTTTACAGTGAATAAGCCCCAAATAAAATCTTAATATTATCCTCGTATAATTGTAAATAATATTCTGTGTATGTAATGCTTGGATTTTGAAAGTTATAAAGTAATAACAAATTAACAATAATTAGATAAACCACAAACTCGCTTCGCAAGATGCGAACCTTCATACAATCTGGTTTGAGAAATATGTTGTTTTACAACTTATCAACCCATCAATCAATCGATTGAAGCATAGAGAGGGAAGCGACCCTTTCGGTTCTTGTCTGCAGAAGAAATGATTGCATTAGTATCGCCTTGAAGTCTTAAAACATGTATTTCTCAGATTATATCTGTTATTACTCATTATATTATTATGATCATTATGGTTAGGCCTACTATTCTTACTATGTTATTATTTAAATTCAGCTATAGACTAATCGAGACTAATGTCCATGTCAGGGAGGGTATACGGAGTAGGGACACTTAGGCGAGAGACGTTTAGGCGACGGACACTTGGGCGATCTACTTTAATCCACTTTGATCATTGGACATTTAGGCGACGGACACATGGGCGACGGCCAATTTTACATGGTCAAATGCTTATTAGAGAAGAAAGAAATAAATAAAAAAAAATTGTACTGGATATGTAGAACGCAATTGTCTAACATTTTAGAAATTTTCAATTTTTCCAGCTCAGCCATTTTAAAGAGAAAAAATGAAAAGTGACCCTTTTAACACTTTTTTCAACATCGCTCGTCCATCAACGCCTACTTATAGCGTTTTCCTAGTTAGCATTGATTAACACGGGTTCAAAGGACAAAACGCCATAGAAGGTTATACCAGTAGTATATGGAGTGCTTAGGCCTATACATGAAATGGAAAGAGACACAATATAATTATTAAAAAACTTGAAACTCCACAGATTCAAATTAAATTACAGGTCATGTTGGGAAAATGTTCTGTATTGAAACCATCAGATTATTATTTGTTATTTTTCATTTCTCTATCAATTTTCAATATTTCAATTTTAAGTTTCGTAACATTTCTGCTTTTGCAATTTTGTAAACATTAATGATTATTGAATTCAAGTTCTCAAAAACTAGAGCAAAGACCTGCATTTAACCAACACAATTAATTTTCCCCACGAAGAAATGTTACGTAAATATTGATAACTGTCCTAATTGCAACATCATTATATAAACACAATTCTCTGAGGTGTAGAAGTTGCAATTTTAATTACCATGGTACTATACTATTATCTATGGTACCCATAGAATAGGGAATCAGTAGAAAGATGAAGGGCATCCTTGATTAAAATTTCTAACTCAATAATATGTTTTATATTTCCAATTTAATTTAATGTTTTTAATGTTTTTGAATAGTCATCCGCCAAATTATCAGATATTCCAATTCAATTCAATCTATTTTGATTCTTTCAAATTTCAGGGTAGAAACTTCAAAACTTGACACAAGAACAATGTTTTCAACAATCCATTCTTTGAGCATTTCATTCCTCCAAAATAAAAAACATGCAATTAAATTGCTCACAATCATATTGAATTGGATATCATAAATATATATATATATATATATATATATATATATATATATATATATATATATATATATATATATATATATATATATATATATATATATATATATATATATATCGACATCTTCATGATGGGCAAGTATATGCTTTTAACATAGGCCTACGGGACAGACACTTTGGCGAGACGGGGGGACACTTTGGTGAAATCGGATGAAAAATGTGTGGACACAAAAAATGCTTTAAAATAGCGGATTTATATTTTTAGTATGTGAATCATCTTTTAAAGTCATAATTCATTTTCACAATTGCCCCAAAGTGACATAATTTATAAATTAAACAACTTTTATCGCCTAAGTGTCCTAAGTGTCAGTGAATAGAGTTGAGACTGACGTCAGTCGTCGGAGCTTTTTTTCCCGCAACGTGGTCCTACACTAAGCACTTCGCTGGGGGTGAGGTTCGAAGCTCTTGACCGTATCGTAGCCGAAAGGGTCTATTACCTGCGCCGGAAGGAACAATAGAAGTTGAATAACCATTATAGAAATAAATTAAAATCGTCGTCGAAGAATCAAGATTGTTATATACCGAAGATACGCATTGGAAATGAAAATCTAAGCAATTTACTTTTTTATTGTAAAAAATCCACTCATATGCGGCCGAGATACGTCGATATGTTTGAGGGACGTTTCGTATACAATACATTTCGACGTATTTCGGTCGCATATGAGTGGATTTTTTCCAATAAAAAAGTAAATTGTTTAGATTTTCATTTTCAATGCATATCTTCCGTACATAATCATCTTGATTCTTCGACGGCGATTTTAATTTATTTCTATAATGACAATTCGACTTCTATTGTTCCTTCCGACGCAGGTAATAGACCCTTTCGGCTACCATCCCGTCAAGAGCTTCCAACCTCACCCCCAGCGAAGTGCCTAATCTAACGTGGCGGGGGAAAAGGTTCTGACGTCATACTCAACTCTCTCCCTCCCTGTAGAGGATAGTCTCTGTCATCAGTCAAGCAAATCATGTTTCGACCCTTGCCTATTCATTATGCTGAACATACCTAACGGGAGAATTTATTACCTGTTTTTAACACAGATACTCATATTCTAAAATGCAATCATTCAGAGTGGAATGTAGGCGGGTTTATTTTATAATGTGAGCCCTTGTACTAAAACTAGAAAATCTGCAACAATAAAGCCACACGCCATGCGAGTTGATCAATTGAAATCATATGGCGAAAATAAGTAGCTATGTTATACATATCAGACGAAAGATGACATTCGAGCGCAGATATTTTGTGGGAAAACTTTTTCTCTACCTATCTTAGTTCTTCTACATTCCTAGCTCAAAAAAGCGTTACATGTTATTCCCCATAAGAGAGATATTCAATAGGCCCGGTCGAAAATTATGGACTTTCCATGTTTTTTTCTTTCATGTCAAATGGGGTAAGAATTTTTGCAAGGGCGTTTTATTGGATGAGCGAAGCGAAGACTCAATTTCACTATACCGAAAAAAAAGTGCCTGTTTTTTTTTTTTTTTTTTCTTTTTTTTTTGTTCGCGCTCCACAGGTCAGATGAAAATTCAAAATCAGTTGAAACTTGGCACACACATGAACCCCTATCTGACTTGATGCTGTATAGTTTTGAGGCGCGATCGGTTGAACCACTTCTGAGAAAACTCATTCCAAATTTTTCAAAAATCCCATTAGAATAACGCAGAGGAAAACATTCGTGAAAAATATTTCATCTGAGAGGATTCAAATTCTCAGGAAATTTCAATCTAATAATGATACACATTATTCCGAACTTTCACTCGAATCGGATCAGCCGTTTCGATGTAAAAAAATATATAATGTTATTTGTGGTAATTATTCAAAGCTATTAAGATACCTATTAAATCAAAGCAACAAGTGTCACCACTTGATTGTAAACGATTAAAACAAAGCCTTCTTTATTATCATATAAATTATTAATGGAAAATAAGATGGCAGTGATGTAATGGTTTGGATCTCAAGGTGTATATATACATAATAACCAATCCAAAGATAAGTTGATACGTTCCAGCTCATCCATCAACGCGGAAACACATAACGCGTTTGCCTAGTGTCATAACATCATGAGACGGACCAATGGTGAGAATCAAGTTTTGCACCTTACTCTCCCCCCCCTCTCCCCCCTTAAAACTATACAGTATCGAATTAGATAAGGACACTTGTGTATGCTAAGTTTCAACTTATTTTGAATTTTCGTTTGACATGTGGAGCGCGAAAAAAGGCTTTTTTTTCGAGTATGGTAAGATTGAGTCTTCGCTTCGCTCATTCAATTATTTAAAACCAATGAACTTCAACACCAGGACTGCGCTGTCTGTGGCCATATTTTTCCGCCGCAGATAAAAGTCCTTCAGTTTCCGAAAGTCCGGAACACATTATAAGTAAAAACCGGTTTTTGTTAAATATATCTGGACATTACCGGCATTGGTATTAAGAGTAAACAAAACACACAAATGTTGATATCTTCCACTTTGAAATAAGTCTCTCGGGCAATGATCACCTCTTTCCATTAACAGCAGATGTAAAGTTCATCATAATGATAATACAAAATAGAAAATAAAATGAGTGAAATGTTATATGTTATGTTATAATTACTCTACTAATTAAAGGTCGTGGCCAATTAGCACTTTATCCAAGCATTTGTTTCGAGGACTGTGGGAAACCACGGAAAACCAAGTCAGGATGGATAAAAATATGAATTAAATAGTTCCGTATTCAAGATGAGCTGGTGAGATGGTTGGCGTACAACTTACAAGCCCACACCCCTGAAGCCTCTCCTCCTCCCCTGCCCATTCCCCCCTCCCCTGTCCAACGGCCCCTAATCCTTAATCTTCTTGTACCATCGCTTGCTATACTTGTTGAAAGCAGACCATTATGAGGAATATTGACTTATGTATTTTCGACAATAGAAATGAGGAACGTTTTTCAGATTAGAGTAATGCCTATAATAATCTCGAGTAGGCCCACTGATAAGCTTTGTGCCTTTTCTTTGTTCACCTAAAACTTATATAATTCCATGTCGATGTGGGCCACTTCAATAAATAACGATGAATACGCTGATACAAATATAAAAGTGATATTATAAACAATGTTAATAATGAAATCGAGTAATATTGAAAAATATTACCTTTTTTGAAAAAATTTGATTCAATTTGACTACTAATTATTTGGCCTTGAATTTGAGGCCTTGATGCATTTTTTTAACGTCAACTATTTTAAAATAATGGTAATCGGTGGCTTAAAAGTGTAATACCATAAACTAAAGAACACAAATTCCGTTTGTTCTTCAGTCTATGGTACCGGTAATACTAAATACAAATAGTAATTGGTAAATATAGTAATTAGACTGTATGAAGGTTCGCTTTAATCGTTTGATTGAAGGGTTGCCAAGTTGGAAAACAACTCATCTCTCAAACGATAAACATCCATATTATTTGTCAATTGTCTTGCCTCTATTATAGTTTTCAATGCACTGTCATCTCACCTACAGCTATTGACAACGAGTGACATCAATTAGGACATTTAACGATCATATCTTTCATCCATAGTCTTAATTGGGGAACAATGGTTTTGTATCAAGTTTCGATGTTATACAAAAAAAGGGTATTGCACAGGAGTAGACCTATATAACATTGTTTTGGGATAGCGAAGACACCCATCAAATTCATAATTTTTTGGAGTGGGTTCAACTACGAATGGATGATAAAACTGTATTTAGTTTTCGGTTTCATGTTTTTTTCTCTTGGTTTTCGAGTTTAATATGCAATTGAGAACGGTTGGCGTCAATTGGTTTATTATATACCTGAGTAGGCCTATCTGATGTACTTTTCAATCTTATAGGAAAAGAAAAAATCCCAGATCCTATAGTTGAAACACTTGCTACAAATATGATACAATTAATTACAATTATTCAGAATGGAATGTAGATGGGTTAATTTCATCATGTGAGTCTTTGTACGGAAAAGACACTGAGTATTTTTAAAAAATTTTCCAATCTGGTAAATATTTTGTAGGCCTACTTCAAATATTCATTTCTCGTAATGTTTCTATGTTCAAAATACGTTTGAAATAGTTATTATATTATAATAGTTGAAATAACTTATACCATAATGAAATTAAACTGTCGACACTTGTCTGTCTAGCGTGGAGTTTAAAAATATAATAAGATTCAAGTTACTCATGTTGAAAGCACAAATGGTTAGAAGTAGACACGACCGTTCGTTTCTGATACTGACGGTTAGAAGTGTCGACTCTTCGAGTGACAGGTTTCTGGCTATTGTCAATAGACAGTAACTAGCCCACGCAGAACGCTAGGCGCTCACAGCAGCGATGTTGTGCGGACCGCTCTCGGTTTAGAATGACTAGTACTACAAAATATCCGCTGCGTTTCGAAGCGCTATGGTCAGTAACCTGGCCCTCTATAAATTTCTCGCCTGTTTTTCGGAAGCTCGCTCAGCTCGTTGGCCCTCTATATTTTTCGGGACTGCTTTTTGGAAGCTCTGAGCAAACCGGTCTCGGTGGCTCGCCGACAATTTTAACACAGGATGTCCCTTCTTTAACCACTACAAATTCAATGGCCCAACTCAATCCTTACTCAGTATTGTTATATCCTAAAGTTGTAAATAAAATATGCATTCATTCATTCTATAGCAAATGAATGAATTTATCATAATTATGCATTATTACATTATGCACTCTATAGATGGTGGAGTTGGGCAATGAGCCAAGTTTTTTCTTTCCTTTTGAATAATGTCATCAATTTCAGCTTATAAATAAAAATTAAACTCAATTCGTTCATTTTTTAAGTAGCATGCAATCAATATTGATATAATTTGTTTTGCCTACATATTTTATTTCATTTTGTGGAAATAAATTGGTCCCAGCTATAATAATCATCAGTCACATCCTATATGGCCCCAAGATATTTCTACATAAAACACACTATTTACTTCCAAAATAAGCCATAACTTGGCAAACCTTTTTATATCACTACTTTTATATGCCAAAGTGTTTGAATGGGGAGGGTTTGGCTCCCTATTTTTTACAAGTTTTTATTTTTGGTGAGATAACAACTACAAGTCACAACACGACCTCAACCTTGACCATACGTGGCTACCGGCTCGCCTGGTGACAAGTGATCACATGATGAAATCCCGAACAGAGAATGTTATACTTTCGCGATAGACTGTAAAATAGTCGATCTCAGCACTCAGAATTTGGACGGGGAAATGCGGATAGTGCGATCGTGTCGGATAGGGGTATGAGTGTTCTAAAGTTATGAACTTTTATATGAACGTTTTATTTCGTTAAAGTTCACCGAAAAATCGAACGTGAAGAAAGTTCAAGATCGTCGACTAAATGTAACGCGTTCAATGAAAAGTTCAGAAAATACGAACTTTTCATTTTAAAAGTTCATTACCCAACACTGAATACAACTATAGATTAAGTATAGACGTTTAAACACATCTTCCGTCATCAGCACTCACAGCATAGTGGAAAGACATTCGCTTCGAGTGCGATAGGGCAAACTGGTTTGATTCCTATGTCATTCTACTTTTTGTTTTGTTTTAAATGTATCATTTAATGACTTTTGACCATGTTATTGTCTACGTAAAGTTTTTTGGGGAGAATTATTGAAATTGTTTTTTCTTCGATATTTTATTCCATTATGATTTTTTTTTCGAGAAAAAAATCTTGACATTATGGCCCTCAATAGCTTCAAACCACACAACTTCCAGACGAAGTGTGAATGAATGAGGCTACAAAATGAGGCGGCCGAGAACACTCGGATGCATTGTAGTGGTCTAGTGGAGGTGAGGTGAGTTGACCTCAAGGAGGTTAGATACTAACCTAGTATCTAACCTCCTTGGTTGACCTGCTCGTTTCAAACTGTACGTGCTACCGTGCTATGCATGCAGGATGTATAAACAAACAAACAAAAACATAAAAGCACATTTAAAGCTTGGTAAAAGTATGATGAAAGTCAATTGAATAGTAAAATCATTGGTCTCGCCATCGCTATCACGCATCCGATTAATGTTGAACATGTGAAAAGAATTTCAAAAATATTCCAACATGTAATTAAAATCTATGATTACCTTGAAAGAAATTTTTTATTCTGATAAGTAGGCCAAGGCAAATATTGAATTCAAATCTTCCTTATCGATTCAATTTTGAAACCACGTCTAAAGAATTGACCACGCCTTATACTTTTCCAGCGCGGTATAAATAACAATTTCATACATTCAACTCGCTTCAAGTCGTGGTACGTGAAGAAGTCACTCTTCCCGTCACCCTAGCTCGAACCCAGTACGTAGGGCTAGCGAGACAACTGCTCAATTGGATTTTGACCTAATAATATCCTTTCAACGTTGCTCGTATTTGTGAATACCGTGGAATTGCTTCAGTCAATTTAATTAGGTAGACCGTTTATTTTCAAGTAGTGTTGTTAACGAAGACTTCAAGATTTCTAAGCGTCCATTAAGGCCGTCCAAAATGGCGGCAGAAAAAGACGCGTTGAAGGTAAATGAAATAACATTTTAGGGTAGGCCGTAAAGATCTAACGGATGTCATGTAGGCCTATGCTAACCACAAAGTCATTGGCCTACCTACACAGAAAATCAAATTATTTGAAAATATATTGTTGTGCTAGATCGTGTAGGCCAGGCCTACGACTTGAGGAAGACATTCAAATTAATTAGGCCTAGGTTCCAATGCCTAGGCCATTGCTAGGCCTGATCAAATGTAGTCCTAGGCCTACTTGATGGCCTAGCCTAGACTGAGGTCTAAGGTTTATTACAATATCTAGGCTTGATAGAATCTGCCTGTATCTGCCTCTAGCTTTAAGAAAAGAAAGCTAATGCACTGTAGGCTGGTAGGGCCTAGGTGTAGACCTACCATAATTCCAAAATAATTATGCCATTTATGTAAAACTGCAGTTCGCCTAATCCATCCTCATTATAGGTGTACAATGCCGCTTTTACTGACTCGCGTTGAGAGCGACGCTTTACAAGTGTCGGGCGCGCTGACCAATCAGATCTTGTGTATCGCCCGTTTGGCGCGTAGAGACATCAACTTGGTTTAACTTTTGACGCGTCGTACGCGAGTACTGCCATATAGACTGCTACATCTCATCGTTCACTGTCCGCTCCGAATGAATGAATATTAGGGTTTTAAGGCGCATCGACAGCGAGGTCATTTAGCGCCTGTAGTGTCCGCTCCGACTGAACGTACAATAGTACAAGGGGGTATAAGATAACCTCAAAATCTAGTTCGACACGGACGTGAGAAGGAAAAATGCATTTTCTTCAAACTATTGAGAGATTTTTGCCATTAAATGACTGTACCGGTGGGCCTAGTCATTTGTTATGAAATTAAGACAATAGAAAGAGGATTGTTGAGGCCCTGTTGAAGTTTTATCATTCAATTAACTTTCAAGGTAGTGGCGTATTACAATAGGCCCAACATAAGAATGTCCTTAGTGCTCTTGTAGTTGGTAAATAGATCGAAATTGAAATTGTTTGGGCATTTTCCCGGGCATTCATTATTACAGTGAATAAGAAAAACAAGGCCGGCAACCTTACGTCGCCAAATATCAAGCTTTAAAGATAATCTGACAGTTCATATTCTTGAATTGCTAGGCACCCATTTTTCTGTAGGCCTACATATCAACGCGTGCGAGTCAATAAATGCAACTAGGCCTACTCGCGTGACGCAGCAAACGCAAGCGACGCGAGTGAGTATTTAAGCACCTTAATACTTTTTACGTAAATACATCCATAAAACTATCAGCTGGCAGTCTGGGAATCTGACCCATCACAAATGTCATCCTGCCCATTTAGTCAGCCCTGATTTGCAAGTTGAGTCATCCTAGGTGATTTTGTGTGTGTTCAGCAACAGTGTCTGAGACCCATTGTTGCCCTCAACAGGCAATAAGATAATGAAGCTTTACAACATACCGTAGCCTACTCTCTCTCACACTCACACTCCTACACGAAGACCAGAACGGTAAATTTGTATCTATTAACATACCACGCCTATTTTTTTATTTGGGGGGGGAATGGTGATTTATGCTTAAAACCACATGGATATTTTTATAAAACACTTGAAACACCAATAAATGACACAAGTCTAACGCAAAAAAAAGACAAAAAATGACCATGTAATTTTTTCCCAAAGGGGGGCAAAAATTACCCCAAAAATTACTCCAAAACCACTTGAAATGACACATTCAAAATTCCCCAAAACTCAAGAAACACCACGAAATGACAGTGTTCATAAATAAAGCACACTACAAAAAGGCTCTTTCATAAACAAAGCATCCATCTTGTCACAAATACAGCCATACCACAGCATGAAAATACACCAAAAACACTTCATACAGAAATACAATATATAAAAAAAAACTCACGTACGTAATAACTCCCAATCCACTTTCCAGCCAATTTGGACGCATTTAGGTTGATTTCTGACCCTCATCACTTACAATCATACAAAAACTCTGCAGTCGGAACGCACGATCCGCACTCTACAATGGTTGCAACTCAAATGACCGAAAACCAGTGATAACAGATATATCTCGTCATCCCTAAAACACTGACCTTTAACCACAACAAACACACCCCCATAATTTTGTTAAACATTCCACACGCAATGACATATAAAAACATATGTGCACTACACATGATTATCGCAACCAAATGACCGAAAACTAATGACAACAGATATCTTGTCATCCCCAAAACACTGACCTTTGCCTCTAACCACAACAAACACACCCCCATAATTTTGACAAACAATCCACACGCAATGACACATAAAAAACACGTGCACTACACATTCAAATACACAATTGGCAACACTGACATAATACATACACACTCTAACGTCACCACAAAACCGGCACAGGTAGCTGAGTGGTTAACGCACTTGCTCCATGTGACCCGGGAGGTAGTGGGCATGTCGGACCCGGTTCGATCCCCGCTACAGTCCATCTTTACAGGGGTTTTTCGTGGTTTCCCTCTGTAGTCTAGGCTAATGCCGGGATGGTTCCCACAATATGGGCCACGACCGCTTCCTTCCCAGTATCCTTGCCATTACCCAGAAAAACCATCATCTCATCATCCCATCATCTTATTAATCATCCATCCGATGCCAATAGATCTTGGTCATCATTACCATTATTATTATCATCATCTTGATCTTGGCGTCGTTAAACGCAATATATTGAAGAAAAGTCACACAAATGGCTGACAAAGTACGACCATCAAATCACCATGCATCAACTTCAAGTGAGTAAAAAAACACATTCAAACAAACAAAACACAAAAAGTCCAAACACTACATCATACATACAAACAAGATCTATCAGAAAACACCTCAAACAAGAATATCGGACAAAAATTGGCGATAGTACGTTAATCGATAAAATAACCGAAAATTGCGATGGTAGGCCTACGTTAATCTTAATCTACATAATTACCACGAGAACAACTACATTTGTATCTGTTGCTTTGAAAATAAAAACATGAGTGTTTCGTATTTGAGCAATATTGCAACATTATTTTAGCCTAGACCCGCCTATTCAAGTTTAATAAGTACTGGTATGCCTTAGCTAGACTTGTGAATTGAAAAACAATATACTTACCAGTGGGCCTACATCAATACTTGACATCTCTTTCTAGACTTATTTTGTATTGATGATTGAATAGTAGGTCTAGTAGACCTAGAGGCTGTAACTGTAAAAAACATGAAAATTGCATAGGCTTACTGCATAGGCTTGTCGGTTGAATAGCTGAAATATGCATCCGGTAAAGAAAAACTATCTAGGTCTATCTATAGCCTAGAATTGAACTGTCACATAGAGGTCTACCGGTACTATTTTTCAACTTTTACTTCCTAGTGATCATATCTAAACGGAAGAACTGTGATAAACATAATAGGCCTACCATAGATGCAAGCAAATGCAAATAAAATGTCACCGGTACCATGCCGGTACTCAGTGTTGGGTAAGTTCCTCAAATATAGGAACTTTCGAAAGTTAAGTTCCTCAATGTCTATAAGTAACTTTTGAAAGTTACAGTTCCTCAGAAAAAAAAGGAACTCAAAAGTTGCTGAATTTTAAAAAGTTACCATTAAAAGTTACTTCAGCGGATAAATGACGGGATATAGGATATAGGTCAAGGAAGTTGGGCCAAGGTCAAAAGCATAATTATTGTCTTCATTGATAGACCTCTAGGCTATCATGAATCCACCATAGGCCCTACTAAATGAATAATATGCATTCATTAATTATCAAAACATCGTAGTACTTTGATGCGTCACCACTGGCTCAATGGAGTAGGTCTGAGCCTGAACCTTTAGGCCTATTTTGAATGATTGTTTACATTTCAGACCCCTCCGACTTTTGAGTACCAACCACAAAATTATCAAGTGAAAAGTTATCAATTTTCTTCTTTATTAATATTGTAGCCTACACCAGCTTTGTCTTCATTGGTTATAATGATAGCAAGACTACAATTTTTAATTTTCAAGAAATATAAGATGCACAAAATGATTGTTTGATTACTATTTGATCACTTTTGACTTTACGAATATTTTCAAAAGATACGACCGAATACACGCATGCAATATAACTACGGTACCTTGGTCATAGAGCCTTGATTGCCACTTGCCTGTGCATATCAGAATGAGTTAAAAAGTGATTTACTAAAATTAGGAATTGGAATTAAATTAAATTTAAATAAGTGTGAAAAAATTAAACTCCTCACCATGATGTGCTTCTTGAGATTCGAACAAGACCTTGTCGATGCTCTAATGAACACAAACGACAAATCGTTATTAGATTGTTTCCAATTAAGTTTTTTTCGTCGAGATGAAAAAATGATGAAACATAGTCATCTGGTCGCAGTGCCATATCCAATAATAAAACAATCAAATCTATATATAAACAATTATTACACTGCTAAACTGCGATAGCTAATGAGTTCTATACTAAAAACTAAATAAACACTGAAAACTTTCAATTATTATTGGTTCACACAGAAACAGAGAATGTGAGATCCGTCACCGTACGATGTTTACAATTGGCCAGTACTACCTCGAATGATGCCACTTAACACTGTGTCGCAGGGTACTAATGTAACGACTAGCTGAATGTATGCACCCCCGCCCCTCGAGATGACTATTACTGTTTAATAGATCTCTTGATTTTCTCAGTTACCTAATATTGTCTTCTGAAAAGTAAAAAAGTACCATAACTACGAAGGTATCATCCAGAAAAACCCAGTCGGACGAAGCACGCTAGACTAGTCTAGACTACGCACTTGCATGTGAGATCATCAATTTCCGATCCCAGTGCCGATAAGCTTTTAGTGAGTGATTAGGGTTTGCCACATTCCAAGACTGGATATTTGAATGATTTTCTATTTTCGAATATTTTGAACAGATGACGGTGATAAATGGAACGGATTCGGGATTTATAAAATGAAGTACAGTCAATGCCAAAAAAAACTTTCAAAGAAACGTTTACGTCTATATTGAAAGTTCCCAGAAATTTGTAACTTTAGGGTTAAAAGTTCCCTTCGAAAAAAAAGGAACGCATATCTTTGAAAGTTCCTGAAAAAAGAACGCGTTCCTTTTTAAAAGTTACTACTCAACACTGCCGGTACTATTGAGTTTTGAAGAATGAAATACCATAGTTTTTTACGGTGATGTGTCTAACGTACCGTAGGTCTAATTATAATATGCATTTTTTTCAATGGAAAATAGTGTTTAAAATATCCTGTTCGACCAGCTATGCAGTGACCTGAATGGCCAAAATTACAGTTTTTGAATTTGTTGCAGCTGCCAGTTTAAGGCCCATTCACAACTGTCTTATTGTTTAGTATTGCTCATTCATAATGACTATAGTCCTACTTAAGGTAATTTTCAATGCATAAATTGAGCTAATATGAGCTTTCACTTCTTATACTGTATAAGGGGCTAATGCTGGGCTTCCATGCCTGCGTTATTCGGATTGCGAATTTGCAAAGCGGTTTTCTAAGCCACCTTGGTGGATAAAACGACCAATCATCGACGAATGTTACGAGGTTTCTGATTGTTGAGCTCGCCTCAATTCCACCGCCTTAATTCCACCGCCTTGCTGAAGCGAAACGCAAATCGCGTTTATGGAAGGCTAGCATTATCGCCCATGTTCTCTGAATGCTCCATCCACTGCCACCCTAAATCAATATTTTGCTATATGAACTTTTATTAGCTTGGCACCGAGACGCGTGGCCGAGTCGTAGACACTGAACCGTCATTCGGGAGACTGGGGTTCGATTCCCGCCATGGTCGACCATCCTGACAGGGTTTTCGTGGTTTCCCTGTCGTTCAGGTTGATACTGGGATAGTTCCTAAACAACAGGCCACGACCGACACCTTCCCTCCATCCCCTACCCGATACCCCTAATACCAACACCTAATAAAATAACCTTTCATCTCATCATTCCATCATCTCATTCATCATCCACCGACGACAATGGATCGTAGCCATCAGTATAGTGCGTCGTTAAAACCCAGTAAATATAAAGACTTACTGAGGTGCTGAGATGTAAAGGTTCTGATTTGACTCTCACAGTTGAAGCAAATTATCACGCATAATCGTTCGTCACTTGACTTTGGATAGTAGAACGCCTGATTAGTCAGAGTTTGACTTGTCGTCAGGATTGTAATGTTTAGAGCTGTAAGAAATACATTTTTTCATTTTATAAACCAGAAACACTCAACCACAGTTTCTTGTTGTGAACGGTCATGTGGAAACGCCTGAAAGTGCATACGTATTTATATTCAGGCCCTATATGTACGTTTTGTATATTTACATATAGGCCTATACATGTATCCACGAAAGAAGAATGCTCGAACTACTCATGCACTAGTGGTGCGTGATAGGGGTACTGTTGGTCGGAACCTCTTTCTTTCGTGGTTACAATAATCCCTGCTTAGTGCCTTGAAAATAGATTTGTTGTATGGTAAATTATATTAGTAGGCCTACTGTAGCCTGTATTGCAGATAGGCCTAGAGATGATTGTTAAAGAATTTTGTTCAGTTGAAATTTTCCAAGTAGGCCCTACCAGCAACATTATTCTATGAATTACCATTATCATTTGCTCCTTCAAGCAAATAGAGCACCGGTACCTACTGGTATGACAAGCATACTCTAGGCCTAGTTTATATAGGCCTATAGATAATTTATTTATGCATGGAGCAGGGTTCACACGGTCAATTCCAGTCTTTGCTATTACCAACTAGCATGGCAAACAAATTGGATTATTGTTTGTGAATATTCACACGCACCTCAATCCAACAGTAGGCCTACCGGTAATCAACAACTCGGTAAATGTCAATTCCGTGCTTTATAAATGAAGCACCCAACCATCAATGAATAAAAATATAATTCAAGTTAGATTGTGATTGAAGATGGAAGTTAGTAGCAGACAACAAACATGACATCACACATTACTGCATTCTCATTGGTTGTATGCTGCTAGTTGGCCGATAGAGTTGATATGTTCAGAAGCTCTCTATCCCCACAAACCCAATTCTAGTCTTCATCGATCAAATTTGTGTCACATTCACACGACCAATTTCAGGCTAGTTGGCTTAGCCACTTGGCGATTGGTCATAACTGGAGTTGTCCATGTGTTGTCCGTGTGCTTTTGTTCCTGTTTAGGCTAAAGCTATATTTTATTTTATAATGCCTTGATCTTCGGTACACTGACTAAGGCTTAAGTAGACCTTTCTACATCATACTGATACCAATTTGAAGAGAATAGAATATCATGTAGAATCATTTGGAGGAATGTATTGTCACATACTCCATAACAAAAAGTCATTCTTACCTGTAATTAAACATTGAAAATCCACTTTTACTTACTCAGACTTACCAGTACTCATTTGGTACTACTATAAGCTGCATAATATCTAGATATTACATGCCCAACCTGCAACTATTTTATAGGTAATTATTTAGACCATACTCTATGTAATTGTAAGTATATTATGCTAGGGCTAGAACATACATTACATATTATGTAGCCTATGTATATGTATTACATACATTTTTATGATTTTTTTGCATTCCATTCTGGCTTGTCTCCTGTTGGTATTCATGTTTCTTCTTGTTCCATGCCCGTGTTCAATGATGAATGTTTGGCTTACCTTGTGGCATTTAATCGTACCGTTACTCAGATGAATGTTATGTGTTTTTGTAGTTACTTCTTGTTGTACATAAAGTCCGCCTTTCTCTTGCCAGTTCATTAAATGGTACTTCAAGGCAGATATACAGAGCATGTCTTATTAATTCTTATTCCTCTCTAACTTACCGGTACTGTATTTGCTCTTCATTGTATTTCAATGCTTTCCCTGTCATCTGTAACCTGTAAAATCTGGATATCAGTTACGATAAAAATCAATTTCTTTTCACAACTTGCTTTATATCAACCTCCTCACTATAAAGCAAAATCATGTTTATGAACTAGAAAAACACAGCATATGTATTGTAAGATGAGCAAGATTTTATACAAAACTGTAAAGCTAGATACATACATACACACACACACCTTGATTACCGGTACTATTAACTCAATGCCTTCCGGATTCACCTATTTCAATCGTTTTACGATGTCATTGGTTTTACTTGTTGATTGTGTTGATAACTTTCTCAACATTTTTAATTAATGTAAAAAAATGACATATTCATTTTCATCTGTTGAATGGTTCATTCAATTCATATGAAGGTTTGAAATAATGTGTCATTTATGTGCCTAAATTCCGTAAAAATTTGAATTTATTCGTAGAAATTTTTTAATATTTTCCCTCGGTTATTCATATATATTTTTTAAATTCACGATCATTTTTCTCAAAAATTGTTCTCGTTTTAAAACTACAGTATCGAGTTGAATGGTGACGCATGTGCATGCCAAGTTTCATAAATAATCTTTTACGGTTGATCTGTGGAGCACGAACGAAAGAAGAAAATGTACATTTTTTTCGTGTACCGGTACCTACAGTAAATTTGGGTCTTTAAATTTGGGATTTGAACTCGTATTAACTCCTGCATCCTATTTCATATATCATATGCTAATACTGACCGTGTAAAATAGACTTTCTTCAACTTTCCATCTGATTGTGGGCATGAGATAGACCTAACGATATCCTAATCCCAATAGGGCTTGTTAGATTCAGTGGTAAATGCCTAGTTTCTGTTCTGTTTTATATTGCACAAATTAATTATAATTACTAATTAGCCTAATTCTTATTCATCATTTGAGTAAAGACTAGAAACACGTTGAAACTTTAGTGTGGGATGTTTACAAATGGAAACAGCTCAATACTTCATCTATATTAGTACGTCGCATCGATACCATTTCATGTTTTTTTTTCATCAAATTAATCGATGCAATTTATTGGGAGTAAATAGGGTTCCTTCCTCTTTACAGAGTATGGTGCTAAGCTTTAGAGTAGCCGAACTCCAGATGCTTTTAGGCTTTGCCGGTCGTAACAAATCTGGGAGGAAGACGGAGTTACAAGCTAGAGCGGTGGAACTACTCCGTCTGAATTCAATTCCCATTCAAGTGAAGATAAAAGACCTTTACAAACTAATTCAGTAAGTAAAACGCTGGTAGTTATCGTTTGTAATTCTCTTATATTTTTTTTTGTTCTTACCCGTTATCTATCTATTCCATCATCACCTTGGCATGTTCATATCCCAATTATTTCTGTGGTTAGGTCAATAATTGTAGTGATGTTGAAATTGTTACTTGGACTTGGAATGCAAGAAAATCATGAAAGAGTAGGGGGTTATCATAAAAAAAGTGTTTCAAATTTATAGTAGGCCTAAATGTTGGTAGGAGAAAAGAACCAATATACATGAATTCTTGAAAGTGATTGTGAAGTTGAAAACAAGTACGTTGTACTATTATAATTGCAATTATATTAATGCTACCTCGACCCACCTACGTCGACATATTCTTTAAGTATCGAGCACTTCTTGAGTATTATACTCGTATATACTCGTTGATGCCAACCTGCAATGGTCTTCCGATGGTTTTGCCCGGTTACCACTAGAAGTGTCGAGAGCTAGAAGATATAAAGTTCAACTTTGGTAACGTTGCTGTGAAGAGAATATTTATAGATCACTGAGGCTGAAGGAATTATTACAGCTCAACCTGTAGCCTAACTAGAGAACTGAGAATGTGGTTGTTTGGGAGAAATGGCAAATTGCTGAGTGTACTTTGTAAACTGGTCCAG
Source organism: Brachyptera risi (assembly GCA_964007535.1). NCBI lineage: Eukaryota > Metazoa > Arthropoda > Insecta > Plecoptera > Taeniopterygidae > Brachyptera > Brachyptera risi. The sequence goes on from OZ023326.1 coordinate 28,600,551, forward strand.
ATGGATAAAAGAATTGCAAAACAATACTGTCAGTTATATTTTAGTCATCATTTGAGTGCACTGATGTCATAGTACCTACTAGGGCCTACCTTAGGTCATTATAATAGCCTACCTATTTCATATTTTGAATTTTTGTTGACTTAACAGTTTGCAAAGTACTTTTGGGGGGTAGGGGGGTGTACGATAGTTGGGTGTAGGTGGGTATGATTTTGTAATGATGTAATTTGTTGGCAAGTTGAAGTGTTGAGGAATCATTCTCCATACATCAAATTAGCTTGTTGTTTCATAGTTTGATGATTGAATATTCACCAAGATGAACAATAATTATGTAATATATACAATTCAATTATGCATTGATGGATTTAGGGCAAGTAACCCTCCTACAATATTATCTGTCGCTTGCGTCACGTGCCGAATAAATATTAGGGGTAGTAATAATTACTATCATATGCTCTCAGCCAGCATTTTTTTCAATTTTAATTGACAACATTTTTACAATACAAATGAGAAAAGTTTAAAGAATTTGAAAAAACACTCCCAGTGTAAGGAATTTGGCAATATCATTTTTTAAAACCCCAAATAATCAGCAAAAATGATATACCATATCCTTGATGAATTATTTGCTATTCGCTACTTCAAGAATTTCAGATTTCCTTTTCAGATAGAAAAAGTTTGTACAGTAACTTAATTTCTAATATATTTAATATTTTGTAATTCAAGCAATTAATCAAACTTTCCAAGTTCAAATCTTTTTGGTTACCTTTTAATATTCATGACAGTCATTGAGTAGTACCAAGCAATTTAATTCATGTAGGTGTATTGAGCAAGGAACTAAAATTTGATAATGTTAGGCATGGAAAATCTGATAATTTCGTGCTCAAATATAGTGGAAACGTTGAAGAAACAAGGAGTAGGCCTACTACTTGCCACAAGGTATTCTTTTATTTTTATAGGTTGAGGTTATTTAATTATAGCTATCAAACTATAATTATTATTAATTATAATAATATTAGGTATATGACCTGTATATTTTTATAATTATAATTTTTGACATGAGAGTTGGGAAGAAATAACTACTCTACTCAGTTTCATCCAGGAGCTATCTCTGATGGATGAGTGAAACTCACAAAGAAACCTATGAGCTGGCTAAGAAAAATGCTGCAAACTTGAGAGATCAAAAAATCAATTACAATCAAGTTGAACAAGCTCATACATACTACTCATATGGTACAATAGGTGTTGATAACACTAGATATAAGAAATAGATTAAAAGTAACAATAGTGAAGAGTATTTCACGAAAAAAAAGTTAAAATCTAGACTTGTGTACCGTACAGGATTATTTTTGATTTGTGGTAGCAAAATTATGGTGGCCCATTTCAGTGTCAAAAATAGTTCACAGTAGAGATCAATATTCACAGTGATGCCATTCATAGTACATCTAAATAGACTAACTGGTGACGGTGGGCATTCAGCTCAAGCGCTTTATGAAGGTAATTTGTGTGGTTATGTCACTACAGTAGGCCTACCTAGTTGCCTTTTTAAAAAGTGGCTGTTTTCACTTTGGATTATGAATCAGACGTATAACATCTAGTAGGCGTAGTTTTGAAAAGGTGTCGCTAAAATTGTGATATTTCATCAAATGGACTCTAGGATTGGTGGTAGGCTTAACTGACCCAATATTTGTATTTGGGTTTTGAAATCCAGTGATGTTGTAAGAATTATACGTAGGCCAGCCTCTAATAAAAATGCAAATTAGTTATTACTATTGTTTCATCAGTAAGTTATGGCCTTAAGAGATTCCTTCAAATATATATATACCTGTACTGGTATCAACATTTTGTAATGCAAATATAGTAGGGTCAATGTTTTTGAGCCACACAGCTATTTTGCATGAACAGGAAGCTGTTGGAAAATAAGATTGCTTGCACAACAATTTTTCATTTTATTCTCTTGTCATTCACATCATTGAACCCTATATACTCAATGCTCACATGGTACATGTGGTATGTGATAGGCCTACATAGCTGGTGACATAGTAGATGTTGGAACTATTTGGAACTGTAAAAGACTAATAGGTAACAATTTGAGTTATATTCTCTTTTTGATGTGAAAAATTGCTCTAACAACATTGATGAGAGTTCATTACATTTTTAAAGCTCTTCTTCAACATGTTTTTTTTTTGTCAAGGAGAGGAAATCTTGCATGATACCTTTTCAACATGTTTGGTAGGAGCTGTAAGCCAAAGAGGTAGCATATAGTATACAATTACAATATACAATTGTTTTATTGCCGGTATGTTATTCTCATATTTTACTTTGTTAGGGGTGGTAGGGATCGCCTACCTGTACGATTCTACCTTGTCATTCCTAATCTTGATTGAGAACGATATCCTTTTGTCAATTTTTTATGTAATTCAAAATTATATTGTTATATGCAGTGGAACCAAGCGTCATCATGTCCAGATCCATCGCACCCTACTCCCATATAAGTACTGGTAGCCAATTTGTTATATTTTCTTGGAACGATTGTTTTCCTGCATGGATGGTTCATTTTTTGCGATCACTTGTAGAGATCATATATAGAGGTTTCTGTGTGTGTGCAAATGTCTTGAATTGAGTGTTATTTTTCAGACAAGGCACGGCACCTGGTAGTGGAATGACTGTGCAACAACCTATTCCATCGCCACCGCATAAAGAAACCCCGCCAATGGCTCACAACAACGCTATGCAGCAGCAACAGCTGCAACAACAGTCACAGAGTTCTATGGTGTATAATCCAAGTGGCTATTCAAACCAGGTAGGTTCGGTGCTCAGCTACCTCGAACATCTATTATTGTTACTAGGGAAGCCTTGTGATGTCAGAAAGTGATGTCAAAACATTGAGCTATTTTCATACCCACAAGTTTCTGTGTAACTGTACAGGAATTGATTTAGGCCTTAACTATCGCAACTCGATGAGTATCGTGCTACTGCTGTGCTAACAATGCTCCAACTGAGAAGTAAAAGTGAGGTTATGTTCGATAGGTCCTGTGTTTCTTGCCTTAACTCTTGAGTACAGTGAGCGGATGTCCAAATAGATAGTAAGCCAAATCATGTACGGTACAGTGTTCAAGTGTTTCATCAGCTCTGTCAGTGAAATTGGAATTGGATTTTAAAATTTTCAAAATTCAAGCTTCACCATGGAAAGTTTCTAAATTGAAAGTTCCAGCCAGCATCACTATGTTCAGTATTAATTAAGTTTATTATAAATACCCAGATGACAGGAAACTTTGGAGAGAAGACGGAAAGATCGAAGGTAAATATCGAAGATATGTTAACACATATGTTCAGGGGCGTCGGAACGTTTTGAAAGATGGGGGGGGGAACCGGGCAGGACCAATCCCTGACCATGGAGCCACGGTGGGGGGGGGGGGGGAACTCATCAAAGCAACACAAATATTTTCAGTATGAGTTGTTTAAAGGGTTCTCAAGAAACATTTCCTTTTTTGTTGAAGCTGATTTCAGGAAAAAAATGAAATCGCTGTGAAAAATGTTTTTTTATGAATAAATTCGTGGTTTCTGAAAAAATAATTGAATCAACGTAATCGAACAAATAATTCTACCGTACCTGTTGGAACGAAAATGTGTTTTTGGTGTTTTTTGCTTCAAACAGAAGCAAAAATGTTGATGAAATTTGGCATATAATCTAATTTGATAAGTTAGTTTTGAGCAGGGACGTCGTAAGGATTTGTGTATTGGGGGGGCGCACAGGTTACATGAATAAAATGACCTTCCAGATGGACACCCACCGCGCGCAAAAAGGGGGTCTGGGGGGCAGAAGTTCCCCAGCAGAGCCCCGCAAGGAATATTTGAAAATATGGACATTTTTCAAGTGATTTTTGCGATTCACAAGTAGTTTCGTTGTCTTATCTTAGAACTGAATCATCATGGACATTTTTGAAGTTTTACTTTTGTGATTTCTTCCGGCAAAGCCCCACAGTGGGTTTTTCGAAATAGACCCATGTCATTTTTCAAGTGATTTTTGATATTCACAAGCAGTTTTGCAGTTCAATGATTGAATCACAATGGACATTACCAGAATTATTTATAATACGGTAGTACAATCATTATGACATTTTCGAAGCTATTTTCGCGATTTCTCCTAGCAAATTTCCCAGCAGTGATTTTTTAAAAATATTGTCATTTTTTCAGTGATTTTTGCGATTCGTGAGTACTTTTGGAATCTAATAATTAAATCATTATCGAAAAGAAAGGAGGAAGTGTGAAGTAGTAGTGTATACTGATACAATTCATATAAATGAGTGATAATATTTTATTGTGTGTTCATTCGTAGGTCAACATTATATATTTTATATATTAGACTAAAATTGAGTCTTGCAAGACCTTTTTATTGCCCCCCCTTGCCCCCCCCTGGGCCAAAAGTTGAGGGAAGCAATGCCTCCCCCCCCCCCCCCCCCCGGTTCCGACGCCATGCATATGTTGGAGGTTCCTGATCAAACTTACAGTGAATTATTCTTTTAGGGTGGTAAGATTGTTATTGGGATACCCCAAACATTGTCATCCTTGGCCCTAATTGGGAAACTGTTTTGTGTTTTGAGTTTTTTATTTTCATCGTCGGAACAATGTGTAATATTCAATATTTGCTCGAATGTTACAGACGCCTCATAGTGGGACAGCACGTCCCATGTACAATCCTGGAATGTACCACCACCAACAGCAAAGCCACCATTACCAGACCAAGCCGACATATCAATTGCAACAAAACTATCCGGTTCATCCAGACGTGCGACTCAAGAAACTACCTTTCTCGGAGGTTATTGCAGAGCTACTTAAACCCTCCAGTCTTCGTACGTATTTGATATTTTACTTTGATTTCTGGAATTTTGTGGAGTTGTACAAGATTAGAGTATGGTAAGTATGAATTCAAACTTCAAAGTGTTTGAATCTTATGAATAGAGATAGGAATAGGATAGTTATGCAGAATAAAACCTCTTAACATGCATGAATGATTATCAAAACATGCAAAATCTTTAAAAAATTGGTTGAAAACCAGATTAGCAGAAGAAAAAACACAAATTTGTATAGGCCTATCTTTTATCAATATTCCCTTCATCAATAGAGGCTATCTCTGCTGGCATATTAGAGTATGGTACCGTATTGTCCCAAATAAAAGCCGAGGGTTTTTCTCGAAATTTCAAGCCCAAAAGTCACTCTCGGCTTATATGCGAATCTTGGCCTATAATTGGTCAAAATGAAGTTTTTTGCTCATTTCAATTGGGTTTTCTACATCCACACACTCATAACAACGGAATCGACTAGAAACTGCGAGATATTCCACTAAAAACCCGTTTAATAAATGTTTTATCATGAAGAAGCATCATTTTCTCAATTTCCATCATTTTTATTTGACGTGCAGTAATAAACATAAGCACGTCAAGCTGTTTGCTGCATGGTGTGTGTCATCTTACTACGCGCTACTGCGTAACGAAGAAAAAATACACGTGGTTTATGGGAATTGCCCAGGACGGTCTAAAAACGACGATAAATCGCGATGATCGCTGTAATGAGAGACATTCTAAAGAGATTCTTTTTTTTTTAATGACGTCGAAACTTGATACAAAATCATTGTTGCCCAATTAAGGCTATGGATAAAAGATAGGATCGTTTGAACGTGGCACCACAAGGGCGATCTCACCTTCTGTACTTACCCAGCATCACCTAATATCTATCATTCATTTGATATCATCCATCACAAATTGATCAAACAATAAATGGGGCTATAGCCTATTATATTCAATACTACCATACTTCATTTTACTTTCATTTTAAACTTCAAATGACCTCGCTATCAATGCACCTCGAAATCCTAATATTCATTCATGAATAATGATCTTGAAGTTGCTTTGTAGTTAGTTTACAGCCCAGACGATTATAATCGGACCCAACAAAGAGAAACTACACTGACTATGTCTTGAGTTGCAACAATTTGCATCGTAAATGGTGTTACTGTGGCCTACTTTCATTGATAATGGCATTAAATTGATTGTCAAAGCGTGCCCGATAAATGATGGAAATGAACCTTTTCAATCTGTAGGAAGTTGCGACTAATCACTGTGAAAAAATGGTTGAAATATTACTTGAAATTTTGATACTAAATTAGGCAGGAGGGGTCACCCATTTGTATCTTCTCCATTGTCTCAACTAAAATAATTTATGATTAATCATGGTCAGTTGTTTTTAATGAGACAAAAATTATTTTAAAATGTAAATCAGTGATAAATCAAGTGGTAAATCAGTTTGATCAGTAATAATAGATTGTACTTGTTTTGCCTCAAATTCTTTGCACTCTTCACGTTTCAATTTATTGTGAATTGCCATCCCAGTGAGTGTCCAGTCCACGGTCTATAATGTAGGTCTTGTATCGGGCTTTCTCCTAGTGCTGGAAGGCTGATATCCACAGTGCTGCTATTTCCACCAAAATCCGTGCAAAACGCTAGGTGAAAGGCGGCCATGACGTGCATTTGGTGTGTGCATGCGTAGAGTTGGTCCACTGACCTCTTTTTGCAGTGTTTCGCACGGATTTGGGTGAAACTAGCAGCACTGTTGGTATCAGTCGAAATAGCTTCGATACAAGACCTACTATATTCTAGACCGTGGCCCAGTCTGAAAATTGGTGCACTTACAGAAAATTCGATGAGTGCAAGGAACTTAATTCTTACAAGTTTTCCGTATGAGGCAAAAACAGAAGAACAAAATTGCAATCCGTGATATTTTTTCATTTTTGTCTGACCATTTGGTATGGATGACACTATCTCAACTTGGAAGAATTTACCATTGTAGGCCTATAAATGTTTATTATGATGCATTGGAATTTATTTTGTACAGCTAACTGTTATTCTCAACTGATTCCAACTCTTGTGACATTTTCAGTGCCACAGACAAACAATCGCTCCCAGGAGATCCCGTTCGTATTCCACTTGACTCCTGGACAGGCGACTCAGGTGGCAGGAGGTAGGGACACCCGTGTCGGGTCCAAAGTCGACTATGCTTACCAGGTAAGAATTGCAAATTACTTCAAAACGAAATGATGTAGTTTATATATTGCTACCAGCGGTGGAAAAGAATTGTCCATGATATCGATTTGATAAGCGATAAGAAAATTAATTATGTATGACAATAGATATTACAGTAAACCCTGGATAATTCGAATTTTGCACTAATTCGAATTGAAGAAATGACCCCGGCTGCTGGTATAGGGATATCAATGTTATTTCATTTTGATAATCAGAATTTTATTATTTCAAATTTCGAACTAATAGTTACCCGAACTACTGTTTCATTATTGTTTCATGTTTGTTGAATTGAAATTTTAGCAAAAATTATGTATAAAAGTTGTTGCAAATTGCAATAAAATATTTTATAACGTGAAATCTTTTGTAATCCATATTCCCTATCATTAAGGCGGTTGGGCGTTCCGACAAGCACTCGACACGTCACAGCACACACACGCACACGTTACCATACACGTTCATACGCACATTGCACATACAGCATACGTTCAGTGTAGCAGCTTGACTCAAAATTTTCGAGTTGAGCTGAATTTGAACTCGGAACTTGAAAATTCGATTGCTCGCACGCCTCCAAAAATGATGAATGTATCAAACTTGAACAGAAGAATGGGAAGAATGAGTCCAACTGGCATTTTTTGGTTGAAAATCAATCCTTCCACTGCTCGGTTATCACTACAGTAGGCCTATATTACTAAAACAACATGGGCCTACCAGCAATTTCATTTTGTGAATTAGCCAATGCCAAGTTACAGTTGATCCAGAAGATAGATTATGCTCCAATTGAAATTATTAGAAATGCTATTCTTTAAAGAATTTTGACGTTGACCATAATTTTTATGTTATTTCATGACTGTCCACATAGTTCAAATTGTAGGTGAAAGTGACCTAACTCAAAAGCACACAAAATTGGCCAAAATGGTACGGTAAATCACACTACATTCAAATGACTACAGTATCAATTAGTAATCACTAATCACCATGACTTGACAGTATTTTTCAATTAGGTTTTTGATTTTTTTTAGTAGGCCTATATTCCAAATGTGACTGCCATTTGAAAATGTAACCCAGGAGAGTTTAGAAACCTAAAGATATGCAGACTGGCTGTGATCTGTTTTATTGGTTGATATATCACTCCGATAACGAAGCATCAGAATGACGGAAGGCGCAAAAAATTGAAAATATGATTCTGAACAATTTAATTTGAGTAGTCTGATTCTGTTCAAGACTTGTCCTCAAAATTTCGTGGACCCACACACACACCCCTAATAATTTAATAGGGGCCTCTACAGTGCCTCTACAGTGTTTAATAGGGGCCTCTATCCATCGGTTTTTAAGAGACCAGAAAATAAAACCATCCATCCAGGAAATTTAACATTGATTGTATGAGAGTGAGGTGAGAAAAAATTCATGATACAAGCAGGAAAACGATGGATCTGGGAACAATTCATAGAGGTTTCACTGTATTACCATTTACCAACAGAAAAAAACTCTTTCACCGACAGAAAGAACTTCTCTCCTCCACAGAAATAACTTCTATCATCAATGTTTATTTTAAACATAAATTGCTGATATCGCCTTTAACAATTTGTCTATGAAAGTATCTATTGGCTCAATTGATTATTGATTACTGATTATGATTAAGAATACCAGGTGCACACATTATTATCTAAGAAAGAAAAATGAAACCGGCACAAGCAGCGCAGTGGTTAACATGCTCGCTTCATGTGATCCGGGAGGTGAAGGGGCATATCGGACCTGGTTCGATCCCCGCCACCGTCCATCCTTACAGGGGTTTTTCTTGGTTTCCCTCTGTAGTCTAGGCTAATGCCGGGATGGTTTCTACAATATAGGCCATAACCTCTTCCTTCCCACTATCCTTCCCAATACCTAAGGAACCTTCATCTCAACATCCCATCATCTCATCAATCATTCATCTGACGCCAATAGATCTTAGTTATCATTATAGTGCGTCATTAAACCCAATATAAAAGAAAAAAATGAATATTAGTTTTGGTCGATAACTGATTAACTGTTGGTATCTTTGAAACAGATACAAATGCGGTTCTGCCTTTTGGAGACTTCTTGCAACCAGGACGACTGTTTTCCACCTGGTATCGGAGTCAAAGTAAACAGCAAAGCTGTGCAACTACCTGTAAGTCGTTACAAACTTCATATATATGTCAATCTTGGGTGCTTTCTTATGCCTATTGTAAAATGTCTCATGCCATTCTTCATGTAGGGCTATATCTTTGTATTGTAGCCTAATTTGCATGTTTAATATTGATTCATTTCTCAAAATTACCATAACTTATGGTATTACTCTACTCTGAGTGCGCTGTTTGTAATTAATAATTCTAGAATTGTGTGTGGAAATTTGTTCACATTTTTTTACTCCCATACTTATACAAATCCACAGAAGTTGGAGGCAGTCTACTGACTGAATGATTTCAAAAACTTCTTGCACAATCTCACTGCAAATTTAAGGATTTACACTTACGTGAGAGATGCAGTTGCGTTTCTTATTGTATACCTCGTCCAGAGAAATCAAAGATATTAAAATTAAGAAATACAAGCTATGCAAATATAACGGCGATACTTGTATTTGTTGGACGATGATAGACTTGTAACCTTTTTCTCAATTATATCACTCCAAGTAGCATGCTTACAATAAATATTTGATGAAAATTTTCTCTCGTCAGAATCCCATCCCAACAAATAAACCTGGCGTGGAACCGAAACGTCCTCCGCGACCCGTCAACATAACACCGTATTCCAAGCTGAGCCCTACAGTGAGCAACCATGCCGCAGTGACATGGACGGCGGAGTTCGGCAGAGGGTGAGCCATTTCATTTTTGCTGCAATTGATTTGAAGCATATTTCTTCTCACCTGAGAGGATTAACAAAAACTAGCATTTTATGATTTTACCATAATGACCAGCCTAAAATGAATGGTGGAGTAGACCCTCGTTGATTCAAACTATGATGATTCAAATTTTAATGTCATTCAAACAGTAGTTTTGGTGGTCCCTACGGAGTTTTGAACCATCCTCTCGATATTAAATATTTCTTCAGGGGCCGAAGTCAAAGTTTTGTAATTTTTATACTTTTTTTTTTGGTTCATTCAATATTGAAGATGATTCATACTGTATTGTATTATCAACTGGTATTTGGTAACTTGAAACGAAACGAGAATATGACCAAATAATATAGTACAACACTATTATGACATAATCAGTTATACTAACTGAGTTAGTACAAACACCTTGATGTTACGTTACTGATGTATATAATCAATAAGTAATTTAATAGTATAGTGAAAGTGAACTAATAATACGGAAATAATAGATACGGTCAAACTCCTATGTCGGCAGGTAGGAGTTTCCCTACCCAGGTACCCATCTTCATTACCGACACAAAAAAAAATTGTAAAGGCCATAAACCATCTATATTCATAAAAATATGCACCATTTTGTTCAATCCAATCATCACGCTACAAAGCAACAGGACCTCTGGACTCAAGGCTTGGAAGTACACTGACACATTTGCTTGGCCAGTAACAGCTGAGAATGGGTGGGAGGGGGTAGAGGGGTATGCAGGATGTGTGGGTGAGCGCATTTCTTTATGACAACAAAACGTAATCCCAAAATCTTGGTTCTTGAATATTTTTAAAAAGGTAATGATGATTGCTTTTCATTGTTTGAAGTCAAATGTGATTTAATTTCAATAATATTCCCTGTCTGACAATGACAGGGAAACAAATGTCGAAAGCACATTTAAAGTAATGCCGCAGTAGCACATCTGGACAGCGTCACTTGGTTGCTATGAGCATAGTGTGTGTGTGTGTGTTCAAAGCACATTTGTGAACTGAGAGCTGTCAAGGACGCATGGCATGCTGTAGTGATGAGTGTGTGGGTGAGTCAGGGGGAGCAGAGAGGAAAGAAGAGTGCACGTGAGTCGTGCGCACCCACATTTATACACCCGACCAAAAACATCATACTCGGGAAAATAAAGACCAGAATTGTTTGAACCCGAGTTTCACTTTGGATTGGACCCACCCAGGTATCTGCCGACATCCCTACTATTCTTGTCACTTTTTCTTTTATTTGTCTACTCTTGCCAAATTGTAAATAAGTAAAATCTCGATGCATCGTTCCCAGATCCATCGTTTGCCTACAACTGTTGTTTAATTTTTACCACTTTACTCCAACACAACTAATATCAATTTTTCCTGCATTGATGGTTTTTTCCTGGTCTTTAAAAAACAATTGAGGTTTTACTATGTACAACAAAACCGTAAATCGGCTATGTCATACATTTTATTATCGATTGGTCTGCAGTTACGTGGTCGCCATTTACCTGGTGCGCAAGCTGACGTCGACAGACCTACTTCACCAGCTGAGCAAGAAAGGTGCGCGCCATGCTGACTTCACACGAGGCCTTATCAAGGAGAAACTGAACGAGGATGCAGACTGTGAGATTGCCACGACTTCGTTGCGTGTGTCGCTCGCTTGTCCGTTAGGTGAGTCCTTAGGCTCGGTTAGACGAGGTACTGCATTGGAAATTTTAGTTCGAACTCGAGCTAGCAAGGTTTATAGAAAGAAGACAATGTGAAAGCAGCGATCCGAGATACCGGTATTTGCGAAAACACAAGTTTGTTTTGTTGGGCTCTGAAATAGTCAGGCTGCTCAGGCAATATTAGCTACAATGCAATGGGATTGTAAAATCCTCATAAGGCTGGAGATTTCTTATACCTCTGTCTAAGAGAGGGCATAAAGCTGTATCACTTGAAACAAGTCTTGCTAGGGTTGTTTGGGTACCCAAGATTTCGGGTCGGGTCGTTTTTTTTTACCCAACTCGATCTGATACTCATATAGGCCCTAACTAGAGTTGCCGTTCGATGTGAAAACTCATATCGATTATCGTCTATTTAATATCGGTTATTAATCGTATTATATCGATATTTTTTCTCCTAATCGATAATCGTATCGAATGTCAAAATATCGTATCGCATCGGAATTATTGTGTGTCAGAAATTGCAATCTAAGCAGCTGTGTTGATTGATTCATTGACAAGTGGTTGACCTTGGACTACGTGCGGGAGTCTTGTCCTAGCAGGGAGGGGTAGAAAGATAACGGTATACCGTAGAGGAAGAGACAGTTTTCCGAGCTGTAAAAAAAGTATAAGTAACAACATACATCTGGAATTCATTATTTATCTATTAATATAATACCGTATAGTCCCGAATTTAATCCGAAGGTTTTTCTCGAAATTTCAAGCCTAAAAGTCACCCTCGGCCTATATGCGAATCTCGGCCTGTAATCGGTCAAAAATACGTTTTTTGCTCATTTTAATTGGGCGTGAGCTTACTACATCCGCACACTCGTAATAACGGAATCGACTAGAAACTGAGAGATATTCCACTAAAAACACGTTTAATATTTAATAAATGTTTTATCATGAAGAAGCATCATTTTCTCAATTTATCATTTTTATTTGACGCGCAATAATTAACATGGCACGTCAAGCTGTTTGCTGCATGGTGCGCGTATTCCTAGTTCCTACTACGCAGTACCCTGGCGCGGTCTGAAACCAACCGCGCGATAGGCCCAAGTCTATATTTTTGTCTCTTGCGCATATCAACTCTGACGTCATAGCAAACGGCGTTTCCAATTGGGTTTCGAGTGCCCAATGGACAACAAAAACTGTCGCGCCACATACACTGATTGGAGCAATTACATAAAGGGTAAAATAATAAGTTTGAAAAGGAAATAATGTTCATTTCGATAATTGAAAATAATCATATTGATATTGTATTGCCGAGATTGAATCGATTATCGTATCGTTTGAGAAAATATCGATCTAAATCGATATATCGATTATTGTTGGCAACCCTAGCCCTAACACTAAAATCGGGTTTTTCGATACCGCGCGGTTTTGGCGCCATTTACTCAATTTGTTGACTGATCCACTGCAAAGAACTACTAGAAATTTAACTGAAGTTGAGTAGAGGGCAGCATCATGCACAAAATTGGGATATCTTTGTTTTCAAAGCTTCTTTCAAAACAAAGATGGAGGCAAAATCTTGTTGAAAGGTGTTGGAAATTTGTGTTAACTTGGATTCTTTACCAAGTAGATCTAGGCTACATCTATCTCGTGATGAGTGAGGAGGATATAGATGGAGATCTCTATTTGGAAGTAAATATAGATCACTTGACTGGCTCCAGGCCTATACCTTCAGTAGGCCTAGGCCTGGATCCAGTAGATGAGTCTATGCGCGCTACTGTCAACCGTTTCATTTCGGGGTTGAAATACCGTATTTTTCCTGAAACCCGAAACGAAACCCGAGTTTTTTCCTCTTCCATAACCCGACCCAAACCAAAAAAACACTACCCTTACACCCCTAAGTCTTGCTTTTCCTTAAATGTCTAACTGGGGGATTGCCTTGCTGCAGTCAGAGATAAAACGCTTTGTTTATTGATTCTTAGATAGTAAAAATGTGAAAACAAATGCAGTGAAACCTCTATCCATCGTTTTTCAAGGGGCCAAGAAAACTAAACCATTCTTGCCGCAAAATGATCCATCCAGGAAAATTTAATATTGATTACCGGTATATGAGTGGGGTTAGAAAAAATGAATGATGCATCCAGGAAAACGATGGATCTGGGAACGATGCATAGAGGTTTACATATGATATTGATATAATATGAGGTTTACATATGGTTTGCATAGAGGATACTTAGAGGTACGTGAAATAAGCATTCTGTTTTATACTTTTAAGCTTTCAAAATTTGAAAATTCGTATTTTGCAGCATTTTTAGCAAAATACTCAAAAATAATGTTGAATTTACGAAAAATTGAACGAATTACTGTGAATACTATCACTGTGGGTAGTACACTCTTAATATTGTCGAAATAACGCTGTTCATAGCTGGTAGTACACTCTTAATATTGTCAAAATAACACTGTTCATAGCTTCCCGCGTATTGTCCGTGTCTGGTCGGGTGATCGCTAGTGCCGAACTTAATCGAAGTAACCCGAGCACGCGGGGCGCCAGATACTACGTCAATACACTTCTTATATATGGGCGCGTACCAACAATTTTATTACATACCTTGGGAGTTGAGAAATCGCCAATGAAACCTACGTGGACTTTAGATGACAAGTTGAGATGAGGAAATAACAAAATCCGAGTTTGAAACCAACACACTTTTCAATCTTGAGAAGGAGATATTCCTGGTACAGCATTTTATTTTTTCAAGCTTTTGTTTTCAACGTGATAATGGTGGTCTAGTGTGGTTGGGCCGTCGACCAGCTGCTCGCAACTCGCAAGCGACAACAAAGATTCTCTGTTGGGACTTTGCAGACGCAATGTCGGGAGGGAGGTATTTCCAAGGGTTTGATGCGTTCGGTGCGGCAACAGCACGTGCGATTGGGATCTATTTTCCTGGGGGCTTACCCGGATAAGACAGCTCTTGACAGCACGTCTTGAGTTTATAACAATACTAATAAGTTGTGTTCTGGGTATTACGATATTTTTGTCAAGGTTTCGTGGAAAACAAATTATTTATACTGAAAAATGAATGTTATCTTTTTTTTCGTGGCTATTTCGTTGAATAGAATAAATTCGCTTTATACTGTTCAAAATAATCTTTTTCGTGATGATTCGTGAAATAGAAAACCACTTTGAACGCATCCTAACACTATGAAACATGAAGAAATCATGAAATGAAATATCTTTGGGAGTATTCATTTTTTTCACATTTTTCGTCAATGCGAAAAACACGTACCTCTAAGGACAGTATTTGTCCTACAGTATTTGTATGTTGTTCAACCTCTGCAGTATGTAGCTCCAAAACTACTCTCCTTGTAATACAGTCGGACCCGCATATAACGAATTTCAAGGGGGATGAAAATCTGTTCGTAAAAACAGAATTTCGTTATAGAGATTTATTGCTTTTTTTTCATAACAGCACTTGAATTTTAGAGATTTATAAAGATAGGCCTACATTTACGACTTAGGCCCTAGTATAGTGCTGTATTAGGTGACATATTATCATCGCATCGTATCATCACTTAGTATGTTTGTAGAAAGTAATAGAAAACAACAATGTCCTTTCATAAAGAACTTATCATCTGCTATCACATGACACCACCACTCTCCACTTCTCGTGTTTTATTTCCTAGGTTACAGGACACTATCACGAATGGAAATGAAGGAATGTAAACAAAAAATAGATGAACAAAGTCATTGAAGATGTCACCATCACGTTATTATTTAGCGCGCGTTGAGAGTGTTTGTTTTTGGGCCGTTCCACTGTGCCTGGGCCGGGGAGGGAGGGGGGTGCAGCAAGAGTTATGACCACGTGCTGTACGCGTCACCAGATGCTACGATGTACAGTCCGTTCAAAATAAATGTAACCTGAAAATAAATTCACGCAAAATGCTCCGATTTTCGAACATTTTGTTGGAAATAGCTGAAAATAATGAGCAAAATATGCTGAAAAGTGACAAAAAATTCGTAATAACCGAATTTTGAAATATAAATCACTTCGTTATAGGTCTTTATTTAACATTGTAAGGATAGGAGATTTGAAGGGGGGTGGTAATTAATTCGTAAAAACCGAAATTTCGTTAAAACCAAGTTCGTTATATGTGGGTTCGACTGTATATACTAAAATATGATGTTGTCCTGTTGTAGATCCTACCCCGACCTGTTTGATCCCCTAGTGCCAGGGTAAAAAAGAAGACACTTTTAATATTTTTTCGTGAAAACCAGGTGTTTTCTGTCTGAAATAACAATACCACTAGATGAGCCATCAATAGTTACCTGCAAGACTTTTGTACATATTGAAAACTACTTTGAATATGCGAAAGTTTTGAGAAATGTTCTGTTAATACCCCGCTTGATATTTCAATGTTGATTTATATGGCTAAACCAAATTCCAGCTAAATAGTAATTTGGATTAACCATATAAATCAACATTGAAATGCCCATACCTTCAGCTGGGAACCGGCTTCCAGTTTGAAAGGAGACAAAGTTTGAATTAACGAGCACGACTGTTCCCTTTCCACTACCTAAGAAACCTTTATCTCACCATCCCAACATCTCAATAATCATTGATTCGACGCTAGTAGATCTTGGTTATGCGCTGTTGAACC
This sequence comes from Brachyptera risi, assembly GCA_964007535.1. Classification (NCBI taxonomy): domain Eukaryota; kingdom Metazoa; phylum Arthropoda; class Insecta; order Plecoptera; family Taeniopterygidae; genus Brachyptera; species Brachyptera risi. Next base: position 28,616,780 of record OZ023326.1, read on the forward strand.
AAATATAAATCAAATGAATGGATAAATAGATGAAATTTGTATTGCAATACAGTGAAACCTCTTCTATTGTTTTTCAAGAGACCAGAATAAGTATATCACCATTCAGAAAAATGGTCCATCCAAGAAAATTCAGCATTTGTTAAACTCATATGGGAGTAGGTTACGACAAAATAATTGATAAAAGGGAGAAAACAGTGAATCCAGGAACGATGCATAGAGATTTCACTGTATTGTTAGAACTTAGTTTATTACACAAATGTTTGAGATCCTTCGCAAGTTGTTTGCTATGCGTTAACCGCTCAATATTTTCCTGGCTTAGTATACCATAGTCTGATTGTTAGCAAACTTGGTCCGATGTTACAAAGTCTGGTCAAATCTCTAACGCAGCTGCTTTCTCTGACGCGCAGGCAAGATGAGAATGGCCACACCTTGCCGTGCCACCACCTGCCAGCATCTACAGTGTTTCGACGCGTCGCTCTACCTCCAGATGAACGAAAAGAAACCAACGTGGAATTGCCCCGTCTGTGATAAACCTGCCCTGTACGATAACCTTGTCATTGACGGGTAAGTGTTACCGATGTCAGAGGAACTACTATAAAACTTTTTAATTTGTTATGAATGACCATTGTAAAATGTAAGCCTAGGGTCATTTTATTTCTTATCAAGTTATGGCTGTAGCCAAGGTTTTCAATTATTAATCTGTTTGTTTGCCTCGAAAATGAAATAAAGTTCATCTGTAGAACCATGATAGATAAAGGTTCTGATTAACCGTCTTGCTTATTTCACAGCAGTAGCGTACGAGTGCTTTGTGCCTACATTTTGTAGATATATGTGCATATAACTATTCATGATTTTTCTACATCCCTGCACTTATTGTCCAGTACACTTGGTGTATTTTTCTCATGTGCTCTCTGTGTTTTTCCTACTATGTTTCCTGTTTTTTATTTTTCATTTGTTTCTCTCTGTTTGATATTGAATCATTCAAATATCTCACATCATCAACCACAAATGTACATTGTTTGAATCAAGCACCATTAGGCTAATGTGATTTTTTTTGGCGATCAAGTTGAGCCTGATATGTATGTACCAAACCCATTTATTTCTGTGATTCTCAATTGACAACATTCCTCTTTGTTTGTAGCTACTTCCAGCAAGTGCTCTCCTCGGGTAAGCTGTCTGGGGACGGCAACGAAGTACAACTGCACCAGGACGGCACGTGGACTGCGATGTACGTGAAGAAAGAGGCCACCGACTTATGTGTCACGCCATCCGCTGTAAGTCAAAGTCGTCGTACTTCGACCGTAGAAAGTAATACGGAGAGATACGTGTACGGGTCATCATGACGTCAAAGGCCGTGTGCCAAAACGTCGTTGTTTGGTCCAGTATTGTAACAATATGGGGGCTGGCCCCTGATGTCATGAACTGCCCAAGTATTCACTTTTAACCTCTTTTTAATTTCACCCACTCTAGTAATATTCTAGTAGGGTTGGGCAAACCTTGATTTTTGCCACGAACCGAACCTCAAACCGAACCTTTCAAAAATGTTCGTTTTTTCGAACTTCGAACCGAACCTTTTTTTTTCTTTCAGACTTACTGTAAATATAACAGACAGATTCAGTGTCAAACCCATATGGAACAGAAATGTAACTCAGTCATAATAGGGTACAGACCCGTCAAGAATACAAGCCAAGTACAGTAAACCCTCGTTAATCCAAACTCGGTTAATCCGAAATTTGACATATTTCGAACTTGAAGTCAGTCCCCGGCTGAAGGTATAGGCATTTCCATGTTGATGAATATGGTTAATCCGAATTCCAGCTAATCCGTAATTCGAACTAATATTTGGACCCCTCAATTGATTTAGCACTGTTTTCAGATTGGATAATCCGAAATAGATCGAGTGAATTCCTAGAATTGATCATTATTTTCGTAAATTCCATCCTTTTTATTTGACGCGTATTATTTATTTGAGCTTTTTATTGAGCTTTTTATTTGAGCTGGCCGAAGCCAGCTCAGCTGTTCGCTGCCACCAAAGATCTTAGTATCTAACTTCGTTAGGTTAGATACTAAGGTCTTTGGCCGCTCTGTCTGTCATTGACGAGCGGTAAGCTCGGAACACTCAATCACTCGGAACGGCCGAGCGCCAATGGAAGCTGGCCATCTAACGTTCGTTTGCTGTCGAAGATAGCCGAATACACACGATCAGTGATTCGGTTCCTCACACATGTGGTGTCTAGCTTTCTCTCGCGCTCAATACGAAATTGCTTCAATTCTAACTGGGAAGTGTGATGATTTTTGTAGAAAATGAGTTTTTTGGTTAATCCGAATTTTTATAAATCGAAATTACTTTTTGGGGTCCCTTGAATTTCGGATTAACGAGGGTTTACTGTACATCCAACCAAAGTACTAGGCCTAGTTACAGTAGTAGGCCTAAAGTAAAATTGCGTCGTAGATTCGTAAGACAGACTGGGTCAGTACAAAATTGGGTAAATTTACTGATTAACGTACCTGGCCATTTTTTTTCAATTTCTTCTTCATTTTTTTGGAAAGTATATAAGCTCCATTCCGCCTGCCGGCGGTATACGCGAGGTTTGGACACTAACCTGACCCTAACCTAACCAACTGTCCACCTTTGTCATCTTTGTCAGATCACAAAGCATCAACTTCGAGTGAGTAAAAAACATTAAAACAAACAAAATACAAAATGTCCAAACTACACACTATAGATATGAACAAGATCTATCAGAAAACACAAAAAACGCGAACATAGGACAAAAATTGGCCATGGTACGTTAATCAGTAAAATTACCTAAAATTGTGCCATTTATGACATAATTTTAGTTTTTCAGTAAAGGAATTCAGGGTTTGTTTTAGTTCAGAAGCAAGTGTACAAACCTAGAACAGGTGATATAAACAGGCGAAGACCTAGTTCAAAGAGCAATATTTCACGTCCATTATTGCAAAATTAGGAAAACGATTTCATATTCAATACATCACAGTTTTGTCGTCTCCATTACAAATTTCCAAACTACGTCACACAAGACACACAGCCACTTGAACTAAAGTTCTGGTCTGTTCGATGATTGGCAATCGACCTATCAAATCGATAAAAGCAAACAGCTGATAGGTCCTGCACACTGCACTGACAGCTTTTGAAACATTTGCAGGTTATTTTTATATCTTATTGGATTATATCTTATCTGTTATCTCATTGGGGTATAAACAACAATGTATAACATTTATGTATTTCAACTTGACTTGATGAAGTTACCATTAATAAAGAAAAGAAATTAGTATTGTGATGATTGGCATTAACAAAAGAACAAAAAAAAAAATTTAGAAGTTCTAAAAAAGTTTGTTTTTTAACCTAGCCGGTTTGAAATTCAAACCTCATTTTAAGGTTCGGTTCGAATTCGAACCAGTTCGCCCATCCTACATTCTAGTGAACATTAACCTTTCTCAAGCTCTAGTTTCTTGGAGCTAGCTAGCCTAGTATGCTATTTTAGTAGTTCATCAGGTAAGTGTTCAGGTGGACCAGTGGCTTGCACGCTGAACCGTCATTCAGAAAACTGGGGTTCGATTCCTGTCATCGTCGACCATCGTGACAGAGGTTTTTTATGGTTTTCCTCTGTTTTCGAGGTGAATACTTGTTTGGAATACTAGGAGTAGCAGGCCACAACCATTTCCTTCCCACTATTCAGTACACCTATGAAATGACCTTTCATCTCATCTTCCCATCACCTAATTTCATCGGTTCATGCATCGTTGGACCTAGTGTAAGAGCAGTCTCCAAGGTGAGGAGCCTCTAGTTGGTAGAATAATGTAGGTAAGCCTATACCCCTACCTATACCCTTACCCTAGGGTGTATGGTGATTACCATATTGTGCATTGTGGAGGTCTCTGTGCTTTGGTTTCTTCTGATTGATGTATATGTAATTATGCTGAACGTTGGATTTTTTTATACATACACAAATTAAAGTTTTAGAAACCGTATCAATGATATTTTAATCAAGAGTCCATGGGAGTCGATTTAGCGCAATATCGATTTTTTGGTGATTAACTTTGAATGGTACTGTTTGAGATATCAGAATTCTAATACGTGAGAAGCACAGATAATTGTTCAGTGGAACCTCTTTTATACGTTTTTCAGGGGAAAACCACACTAAAAAGACTAAAAAAATGTACTATTGTGAAAAGCTTATATTAATGAAACTATTTAACATGTGGAGCATAAGAGTTGGATCAAAAAATGAAACTTATAAATGTAATAAATGTATAAACGAGAAACTTATAACAGAGGTTCTACTGAAATAGCTTCGAGATGGTATAACTAAGTTATAACTGTCGCATATCTGCGTATGTAGCTAAAAAACCACATTTTATAGCTGTAGGCCCTACATGCTTGACAGTTATGCAACATGACTTAAATATTTTTAACTTATATCTTCTTAAAGTTATCATAATTATCTGTTTCTTGCGTATTGGAATTCTTATATCTCATACCGTTCAAAAGTTGGCCTATTACCAAAAAACTGATATTTCGCTAAATCGACTCCCATGGACTCCTAATAATTGATTACGTGTTCAGCTCTCATTTAAATTCAAATAACATAACAGTATAATATTATTTAGATCCATAGAATATAATTCATTAAATCTTGAGTGACCCTAAACATAATTTCAGTACTGTACATTATTTATGAAAAGTGTAATTTGTTTTTTGTTTTTTTTAGCCTGTCCGTGCCGTGCCGAAGATCGAAACTCTGGATGATGGTAAATGAATATTTATTAGTATCAAGCTATGTGTTTTATTATCAATAGGCCTATATAGTAACCCTTGTTAATCTGAAATGGATGGGACTCAAAAAAAGTGATTTCGATTTATAAAAACTCCGATTAACCAAAAAACTCTTTCTCCACAAAAATCATCACTGTTCCCGCTTAGAATTTAGTACTATTTCGTATTGCGCCAGAGAAAGCTATGCGACCGGCCAAGACAACGTAATAGACTGATCGTGTTTACTCAGCTAGCTGACGACGCGTGATCATCGCGCGACCTGCTTCTATTGGGGCTCGGCCGTCCCGAGTTTATGGTGTGACTAACGAACGTTTCTAGCTCAGCATATGGTGTTGTGAAGGTCAGACCACTTGCTTAGATGACACACACACACATACACAGAGCTCAACATGCGTCGACCTACTCTTACGTGTCATATAAAACGGATGGAAATTGGGGAAATAATTATATCTCCGGGAATTTACTCGAACTATTTCAAATTATCCAATCCAAAAACAGTGTTGAAGCAGTTGAAGGGTCAAAACTCAAAATATTAGTTCGAATTACAGTTTGGCTGGTATACGGATTAACCATATTTATCAACATTGAAATACCTATACCTTCAGCCGGGGACTAACGAAGTTCGAATTCTGTCAAATTTTATGTTAACCGAGTTTTGATCAACAAGGGTTTACTGTACTAATTCAACGAAAATGGATTTTTCTGGATCTACTATGAGTATGGTATTTCAACTTAAGATGATCAGTAGGGCTACGATTTTGTGTTTCTATGAATCATACGATTTCGTTTTATTGTGGTTTTATGAATCAAATATTTTGCTTTACAGCGGTGATATCAGAAGTTGACCTCACACGTCGAATTATACTGATTTTTTTAGAGTGAGTGAATTAGGCAAGGATGTGGTGATACCTGTAGTTAGGTTATTACAGTAAATCCACTCTAATCCGGAACTATAAAGGAAAAGAAATACATTAAATTCAAATTCATAGAAAAAAACACTGTAAGGAAGAAAAAAGTAGGAATAATGTTGGGTAGTACACGCTCAACTGTCAAAGTAGCATTGTTCATAGCTTCCGCAAGTTGCCCGTGTATAGTTGCCGAACGTAACCGAAGTGCCCCGAACACGTGCGCCAGATACTACGTCAATACACCGCGCCACGTACAGGCGCGTACCAACAATTTCATTACGTACTGTGAGCTATGGGAAATCGTCAATAAAACACATGTACTGTATACAGTAGAACCTCTTTAGTACATTTTTCAGCGGACACGACAAAAAACTCGATAAAGTAAAACACTTGGGCCTACTAAAGAAACTTTGTAACATGAGAGAGCATAATAGCATATGGATGAGATCAAAAAAATGAAAGTTTCTAAAGTGATAAATGTACTAGAGAGAACCTTACTAAAGAGGTTCTACTGTATAAGATGTTGGGGTGAGGGTATAACTGAAATCAAAATTAAAAACAAACACCCCTTGTAATCTGAGGGATAAAATATTCTCAGGTTATTTTTCAAAACTTTTTCAATGTTATTTGGTGATCTAGTGCCATGCGGCCCAAACAGCGGTTCTCTGTTCTTAACAGACGTGATATCCAATCCTAATCGTGTAAATGTAAAAAAGTTCTCCGTAAACAGTTTGAATTATGAATGTGACTGACGAGTTAAGATGATTATGATATTGATGCATGCCAAGACTTGATGTAATAGTTTTTTATATGGGGTTTCAGGAGCGAGTACTGAATGCAAACAATCATAGGCTTAAATCATATCATGTACTGTATCTAAAAATATTTTATTTACTGATGAAAAAAGTTCAAAATATGGATTTTGACCAACTTCCAAGTAATTTTGTGATATCATGGAAAAACCCAGATTTCGCAGTGATGAACAGAAAAACGTGTCCGTATTTCATTTTGTATCACTAGGTAAAAATGACAGATCTGAAGGCCATGTCATACGATTCATGCTTATAAATGATGAAAAACAGCGCGATTTCGCGCATCACCATAAAATCCAAGCCCTAGTGATCAGCCCCGAAAACAAATTGTTTCTTGTCAGGTTCTGGTTTAGTATTGAAATATGTGCAACCATTAACAAAAAGAGAAAAATTGAAGGAACAAAAAAGAATGTGTGCATGAAAATACTCTAATACAGTGCACATTTCTGTCCAGTATTATTTTGTAGCTCAGGTTCTAGGCCTGCATAAAAATGGCTAGGGCAATTTTCGTATACCCATTTTCAATTGAATAGGATCTTCCATTATATCTTGGTTGTTCATCTGATAGTGTTTGCGTAATGCATTGTTATTAACATATCTTTATACGCTGTATCATGGACTGCCGTTGTTACGTGACGATTACGTTGCTGCCGTGTCAAAGCACGTATTGCTGTACAGAACTCTTATTTGGGGTCAGGCTGTGAAACCCAACTTGAAGTTGAATCATCTCGACTTTCTATATTGATTTTTCAATGTTCAGTCATAGCTGATGATTTATTTTTTATTTGTATCAATAGATGATATCCCGGCGATCATTAACAGCAAGGACGAGCCAAAGAAGCCTGCCCAAAAGGCAGATGTGATAGATCTGACGTGCAGCGACTCGGAAGATGAGGCTGAGGTCGTGTCGAAGAAACAAGCTACCTCGAAACCGGACTCGTCTAATAGGCAATCGGGTGAGTTAGACAGCTCATAATGTTATTTACAGTTTTACTTGAGCAAGTTACCAAGATTGACACTTCCCAGAATGGTTGGTAATCTTGGCTTGATCCCAGGTTATTAAAATGATTTAGAATGTTGCTTCGACTGAAGAAAATGGTATTTATCGCTGATTAGTCGTTACGTAGCTGATGACAGAGAAGCGGCTGGTTTATCAAACTAAGACATTCAGTGGTAGATTTTGTTGGAGGATTTGGGATGAATGTATGTATTGGCAACTATAAGTCGAGGTGTGAGTACGACAGTTTCATCGCAGGCTGCGAGCCAAACGATCGCACATAATTACGGGACCAAATGAACATGATCGAGGCCACCTTCTTATACATTTTGATAACCTTGGACTTGATCTTTTATTATTACTGAATATTACGGTAATTGGAAATATCCTTGAAGGAAATGTGTGGTTCTACCCAATATGCACTGAAATATTTTTTCTTCATAGTTTGAAATGGTTTCATTTTGTTGGGATTTCAAGCATTAGTCTATGAGTTTATTGGTTATGATTCAAAATCAATGCTGATCATGTAGAATGAGGGGAAACGATATTTCGTTCACAATGCTCTCTTAAGAACTGAATCATATTTCAATGGTATGTACTTGTAGGCATATCCTAGTTTTCATGTGTCTGATTATAATTAAGTAGAATTCCTAAATTTTAGTTCTACCAACTTTATGGGCTCTTTTCTCCACTTATACATACCGGTAATGCAAAGTATATTTCTGATTATTTTTGCCGACTGTTTGCATCTGAGTAGGCCTACAGTTAGGCCTAAATCTCCTTAATCTAAACTCAGTTAATCCGAAATTGTACATATTTCGAACTTGAAGTCGGTCCGCGGCTGAAGGTATAGGCATTTCAATGTTGATTATGAAGATCAATCTGAATTCTATCTAAACCGTAATTCAAACTAATATTTCGACCCTTTTTTCCTTCGCCACTGTTTTTGGAATTAATTAATAGTTCGAGTGAATTCCCTGTGTTGATTATTTTTCCAAATCCTTCTAATTTGACGCGTAAGAATAGGCCGACGCACTTTGAGCTTTGTGTGTGTGTGTGTTATCCGACCGCATGGTCTGACCTTTACAACATCATATACTGAGCTTGGAACGTTTGTTTGTTACACCATCGACTCATGGCGGCCGAGCGTCTATAGAAGCGGGTGATATGATTATTGAGCCTCGTCGGCTAGCCAAGTAAACACAATCGGTCCCATAGCTTTCTCTCGCGTGCAATAGAAAATTGACTAAATTCTAAGCAGGAAGAGTGATGATTTTCGTGGAAAAGGAGTTTTTTGGTTAGTCAAAATTTGTATGAATCTAAATATTTTTTTTGGGCCCTTCCATTTTGGATTAACGAGGGTTTGCTGTATTCGTCACAACAAAATTTCTCAAAGATTTAGTGGTGTGTCCACTTGTTATTTTTCTGCTGATAACTTGTGGACAGCTTGTGGCAATACGTACTTTAACGACCGCGTCGAATTATATAAGCCTGTGCTCATACAAGTTGTTGACTGAGTCATTCATTTAATTATAGTTTATAGACTTGATAATTAATTTAATAATGAGGCTAAACTAACATAATTTTCAGTTGGTGTGTATAGGAAAAAAGCCTGAGGCTGAATATATGAATTGGGTGAAAGGGAAAGAAAGAACAGTAGCTTACCGAGATTTATGAGTGGAGAAAGGCCTACTCATAGTGGAGAGCCCGTTGATAGAACACATAGAGATAAAAGTTACACGAGGTTTCGAAGTTTCGGCTATTGCCTTGGTCACAGTAGAGTAGAGAGTCTCTACTCTACCTAGTGTAACTTTCATCTCTATGTGTTCTATCAACGGGCTCTCCACTATGAGTAGGCCTTTCTCTACTCATAAATCTCGATAAGCTGCTGTTCTTTCTTTCCCTTTCACCCAATTCATATATAATTTTCAGTTGCTTTGTTGTGATATTCTTTCTGTTGCGGTGAACGAGTGCGAAACGGCAAAAAATCTGACTTGTGATTCTCATTTCCTATCTCAGTCGATACTTCTCAATGACAGTGGGTATAAGCTATACACTGTATATATATATATATATATATATATATATATATATATATATATATATATATATATATAAATATATATATATATATATATATAAATATATATATATATATATATATATATATATATATATATATATATATATATATATATATATATATACACAGTAAACATAAAAAAGCAAATAAAAAAAAAAGGAAATAAGCAAAAAATTAAAATTGATTGAAAGTCGTGCCATAGTTGTAAATCTCCGTCCAGGGGTTCAGCATAAATCCATCATGATATTGGCATGATATTGGTTTACGACTGGTTGATAAGCTTTCCAGTCAGCCTCTCGTGTTGAGATATCATTCCTTTTCACAGGAATGTGAACTGTTGGGCAGCCGGAGGTCCAATTGCATGGTTTGTAGATGCCTAACGTAAATACATGTTCAACCGTTAAACAAACTTGGGTATGTAAATGTGTGCAACTGAACCAAAGCCACCAGACTGTGGAATTCAACACAGTTCTCTTCTAGTCCATGAAAATGTTAAGTTGATACGTTTAATTTATTTCCGGGTACTTTGTCGATACATACCATACTCTTTATTCTTAATGTGGCCGTACTATTCAACTTATTAGAATTAGATTAAATTTGTTCGGTTTTATTCAGTGTATATTGAAGATTCACTTCTGATTAGTGATTACGTATTGTGAACCACTGTAGTAGGAACCTTTGCAAGTCAATATGAATATAAAGTTTGTAATATCTAAAATTTGTATTTTAATAAAATTAAAATGGTACTCGATTGATAGGTGCAATAATTGATCTGTGTGGGAACGTATCATTAAAATACTACCGATCAAGTGCACACTGGAGCAAAAAGGCATGGGATACTATTTCCCAAAAGGCTTCTTGATGGAGGCAACTGGTGTCACTTATAAGTTGTAACTAAGTATAGATAGGTCATAGTAGGTCATACAGTGGGCCTGTGACTCGTTCAAGTTCTCTCTGGTATTAATCATAAATGCATCACTCCGATGATTATTAGTTTATTACTGTTTACCTATTATTAATATTTTCCAATGCTGTTATAAGTCATCCTGCAGTAGGTGTAATATAAATATAACTTTTATAAGTTTTACTTCTTGGAAGATGAAAAGTAATTGCAGTGTAATTATTGTACGTACAAAGTTTGATATCAGTCGTAGCCAACTTTTCAGAAACTAAACTCCAGTCTGGCAATGAATAATCTTATCTTAATGACCTTTCAATCTCAAGTGCTGGATTCATTTTGCCCTATTATTTTTTGTGAGCCTATATAAGCTTGAAATTACTGTTCACAAAAGTAATTGCAGGAATTATTTATTGTGTTCAATTTCCAGAAAGTTGACTGCCTCCCATGCATTTGTCAGCTTCTTTAAATTCAATGGTAACTTGAGTAGAATTTTGCCTCATCAGCACCAGCAAGTCTGGTTGTGGTTTCAAGTTGAAACTTATAAGCTAGGCCTACAACCAATTTTTTAGGTTAAATTTGTACTGTAATAGGTTGCAAACTGCATTTGTTTTGTACCAAAAGTCGAGTATTTTTATATTGCATGGATGTTGAATGATTGATGATTTAGGAGTGCTGTTTTAACAGTACATTAGTAAGATTCATTTCAATGTTTTTAAAAATATTTTATTAATTAGAGTTGATATACAGATGCAACTATTATTGTTTGGTCTGTTATTGTGGTTTTTAACTACTAATTGCTGGCTGTTGTCTTTTCAAATTCTTGTCTAATTAATTTGCTATTACGATGGAAAATTCAATTAGCAGTTCTATAATTTAATCAATGAATATTATTTATTATCTCCCTCCCTGTCAGTATCATTCATATTGAGATAACATCATTAAGAATAGGAACATAGTATAAAGCTCAACTACTGTACTGTAAATCTGATTCATTTTTTTCACACTTTTTTGTATTATCTTGTATTTGTACTGTGACTAGATACAGTAATACTAATAGATTTTGTATTTCATTTTTGAACGCTATCTAGATATTCAGTACAAAATAGGTTTATATGACAGTAATTGCTGATGATATTTTTTATATGTGCCTAATATTCAGTTTAAAATTTGAATGCTACGTTCAGGCATATACTTGTATCAACGAGAGATAAAGGTAATCTATCAATAATAGAATTGTAAAAGCTCTGATAATTTTCTGCAGTATTGAGCATTCAGCTTATTTGAAAGTGTGGTTGTATTTCTGATTGTAGATCTTGTTTTGAAAAATTATTGACTAACCAAATACCACAACTGTGTACAGTGAAACCTCTATGCATCGTTCCTGGATCCATAGTTTTCCTGCTTGTATCATTCATTTTTTCTAACCCCACTCCCATATAATCAATGCTAAATTTTCCTGGATGAATGGTTTTATTTTCCTGGTCCCTTGAAAAACGATGGATAGAGGTTTCACTGTATATGCCATGTAGATCCATGCCAATACTATAACAGTGATATTTGTGACTGTTATGTTAGTAGACCACCTCCAACCCTCGAGGATACAAGTATGCCTTTCAACTTTTAAGTAACTTATCATTAGCCTTGTCGAAAGGTATGTACTGGTAACTATGATGGAACAGTTAACACCATAAAATGGTTTACAATACAGCCAAAGGTTAGTCAACATTGGTACTAGACAATATTAGTTTTTATCTAATGTCAGGTCATACTGCGTATGCATAATTCTTTTCCCTGTCCATCATATACAACGATATTGTGTATATTGAGCACCTATGCATAAACATGTAAGTAACCAACCTAATGTCATCTTTTTACCCTGGTACAGTATTAAAATATCATATTTAAACTACATTTTTATTTGGGAAACAAAAACAGTGGTCCAAATATTGCGCTGAGCAATTTTACTTTTTAAGATTCAGTTACACAATTGACCAATGTATTGATCGTTCGCCCTCGTGATGTCACAAAATATAAAAACCAATCAAGTGGACAGTGAAGCAGGGGAAAATAGGGAAATAACCAATCACGGTATCTAAAATTTCCCCTGCTTCGTATAAGTCACGCCCATCTACATTGGTCAATTAGAGTAGTACAAGCTGAATAACTAACTATAATTTATTAAATGATAAAAAATTAATTTGCAAACTTCTTTAAAGCGATTGTTACCAGTACACAAAAGCCGATAAAAACCTGGATTCACGAAAGGGACGTTGATAATCAGTTATCATTCTTTCAAGAATGATGTTGTGGGTTCATACAAGGCTAGACTTGACAGTTGATCAACAACTCGTGTATTGAAGTTAGGCCTACCATAGTTTGGTGAAGTACCAAGGTCTTTATTTATAGCCACAGATTAAAATCTTTCAATGTATGTTATATTTTTGCTGTCCAATCAAAATGAACCTTTTGTGGTTCTGAGAATGACTTGATAGGTGGTAATGTCTTGAGTATTTGTACGTTGAACGTATTCTCATGCCTCATGACTAATGCTGAGTCTCAGTAGTCAGGGTCGTTTAGTATATTGTTGTTTAGTATGTTCAACAGATGAACATTAGCATTGTATTCATTATTGTAGGTGATGTGTCCTATATTCCATTTACGTATATATGTCATGAACAAACTCCCAACAGGACTGCTTTCGTTATTGACACAAAGCATTGTTGTCAATAATGTAATTGATAATAGGCTGCCTGTTTGCAAGGCCATTATTTAAAGGAATACGAGTACATATTTTGTTAATTTAAATGTGCTCAAATTTTTCATCCAGCATTTTTCTACAAGTGATCGTTGTTGTTATAAGGCTGTGAATGACGAAGTGTTGACGAAATGTTCTAAATGAGTTTTCAGAATAAATTAAAAAATATCATTATAAAATGAACGACCACTTTCTTTTATTATATTATACTTGTTTCTGTGGATAGTAGGGCTGTGCGAGCAGAAGTTTTTTCAATGTGAACGTGATTTGTGCAAGTTTCATGTACCACAGGATTTTCATCTAAATGAGATCAAGCGACTTTGGGCATATATAAGCATAATTGACGACTAGTGATTGACCCGCCCATAAACGTCACAAAACATCCAATCAAATGGGCTTTGTTATGTGGGAAATTTCACATTTACCTATCAGAGTATCTCTAAATTCCCACATGAAGTATAGATCAACGTGGCCCTGCTGATTTGCCACGCCCATCACTAGTGGTCAATTATATGTCTATGATGTAATTTTAATACTTATAAAATTGAACAATCAATAACTTTTAGAAATTGTATACCCATAGAACCATGCACATAATTTTAGCAATAATTTTGAAATCTCTTTGTCATTACTTCTTGGATATTTAGCATTTTGGAGAGTTCAGGACACTAATTTCACCGAGACTAGGAAGTTTTAATCACAAGAAATCGAGTTTAAATCTTGGTCTTGGCTTGAAATGTCTATAGACTCGCGCAGCCCTAGTGGATAGTTTGTAGTGTCCTGCTGTCATATTCTCCAACTTGAAATACCTTTACTACCTTGCAATACGAATTTGTCACCATCACAGTAAATTCAATAAAAAGAAATGAAAATAGTGACCGAATATGAGTATGGAGTAGCGTCTGATTCAACTGTAGTCCATGCTGCTAGCTTGTCACTATTACGTTACTGCTTCCTGAAAAATCAAAATCGACTAGAATGATTATTGTTTGCTGAACGACCTCACCAACAGCTATGTTATCCGGGGTACAAATGAGCAGCTGATTATGAAACTATGATGTGATGAGTGAAAGTACGTTGCCTTATGCGGAACTCGAATCCATGCACAACAGTGACTTCAGTTTCTGATGCTTTGCCTCAGCTGATGGAGCTACCGAGTGTGGCAAATGGCCAAATGGGTGTGTCCACCAGAAACAGTCCAAAAGCTAAAATTGTCAAATTGGTCCAATTTTATATTTTTTTGTATTAAATTGAAGATGAAATTTTGAAGTTGGTGACATTTCCAGTTGGTAAAAGTTAAATATTTTTGTATGAGTGCCATTATTTATTTCTAAAATATTATATCGTGTACTAGGGTCAAGATGTTACGGTAAAATATGCTGCAATCTCAAATCAAAATGAAATACAAATATGATCACTGGAAGTAATTTGAATGTACTCAGTATGTTCATCAATTCTTCTTCTTTTTATCTAAATAAACATTTCTGATCTTAACACATCTTATAATAATCTAAAAAATGAATATGTTAATTAAATAAATGATCCAAGCAAGACTGTCGGAAACATGAACAAGTTGAAATATAAACTCTGCAAGCCATTTGATCTTTCTCTAAATTCATAGGTTGCTAGTTGACTTGATTCCACACAGATAGAAACACACATACAATTGTTTATCCATAAAGTGCCTTGCAGATTCAAATAAAAAATTGTTTCCCAAGACTCACAAATGTCACAAGACTGACGCTCATCTTTCATGTTTTGTAACGTGAGAAATGAAATGCCAGAATTCTAAATCTTTACATTTCTACTTTATAAGTTATATTCAACCAACCTTGGAAAGATTTACAGGATATATTATAATTTTTAACTAAGAAAGTATGGATGCCAAAACTGTCCTAAGATTGACACGAAATGCCACGCTTTTTTCTGTTGTTTTTCAATAATTGATTCAACTTGTTTCATCTTTTAATTTCTGAGAAATATAGACACTGTATTATTTTCTAGTTCCTACACACTCATACTAGCTTTTTAGGAGAAGGGCCATACCTACTTAATTAGGTGCGGTAATTCTGTTCATTTGTATTGGCCATATTATGTCCCAAGACAGACAATGTGAATAAACAACATAATTACTTATAAACCAATACAAGTTGAAGTCGAGCATTGTTTTATAGTTGGGGTAAATGTTTCAACATCAACTCCAATTAACATTTTCCCAGATATATTTGAAACCTAGTTATTGTCAAGAGAAAAACGATACATTTGCGCTGCTAAACGTCCTAAGACATACCCAAATGGACTTGATTGTTGTTACTTTTTTTCCTTGGAGTTTCTTAGTTTCTTCTTGTACTAGAGATACCCAAGTTGACTATAGCCCCTACATTGTTTCTATTACTAGTTTGACTTGTCAGTAGGGAACCAACTGAATCCAAACTTATAATTATATATCCTTGCCAGCTATTGTAATTTGAACCAATAATGATATTTTCATCTTTTAATAAGTTCAAATAAATTGACGACTCACAGTCTCCGCCCCCATGACGTCACAAATCATACCGTCCGATCAATAGGGCTGTTAGAACTGTAGTGAAAGTCAAATATCCAATCGGGGTATCTCAAATGACCACAAATGATATAGATCCAACTGGCCTACTGAAGAAGCCACGCCTATTTCTAGTGGTCCATTGAAATTCAATATTTTTGGCAGGTTTTTTACAATTAATTGTGACTTGGATAATGAGTGCAAAATGGTACCATGTATTCATTCAAGTCACGAAGGTGTTGATAATTAATTAATAAATAATAGCATAATTACAAAGTGATATCTTGACTAAACTGAGCACTTATCTTCCACATAGACTCTTCAACCAGCGCAAGCAGCAGCAGTACGTCTACTGCCGGCGGCTCGGTTTCCAGCTCCGGTTACATGAGTCCCAGCGTCATCACACTCGACAGCCCGTCTCCGCCCGTGACGCCTGTACCCCAGAGTCCCGGTGCTCTGATGCGACCGCCTTCCTATTACCCAATGTCGTTCCTAGATCTAGAAGACTCTAATAGTCCACAACCTCCGGGCTTGCATAGCTCACTGTTCCCTCGTTATTAACTCCACTTTACAACCAGCTAGAAATGTGTGCTGCATTTGCAACACATCTTAGTTACTCATCTTCTTTTTATTAGAACATTTGTAACCCTTTGCGTACAGCGGTAAGTTATATTTTTTTCGTAATTGCTTATACCAGTGGGCTACATTCAAAGATTTAAGATTTTATATATGAGATGTAAATTTTATATTTCATGTTGAATAATGTTTTGAAGTTGTCATATGTAGATACGGTAATAACATTATATGCGTGTGCTTTGGAAAGTAACCGGTCGAAAATAGTATTGGGTCTAGGTCTGCACTAGATCAAGTACACTGTGGGCTTGGGCTATAAAAATTACCACTGAATTTAGACAAGTCAGAGACTTTGAATAACCATACACATTTTTCTGATATATGCCAAATTGGCTTTTTTCATTAAGAAATAGTTTGTTGATTCGTCTTTGGTAACCAAGGTAGTACTGTAGGCAGTATTGAATTGAAATATCAAAGTGTTATTGAATATTAACCATTATCACTTTGTAAGAATTTTGTTTGAATTTCTAACTTGCTGACATACTAGCTTATATTCCAGTATCTAAATAAATAAATAAAGATGAAATGCTGTTCAGTCGTTCACTGGTTGGTAATATTTCAGTCAATCACTCAATTCAGTTGCAGTGATTATGACTTTTACTCGGGACCAAAGCACTAAGTACCAAGCATTTATCAGTACCAAGCATCATTTTTTGCCAATTCTTGGTCATAAGAACATGCCAGTTTTGCCAAAAATGTCATACAGTGCAATTCTAACTTATAACCATTTTCGCCTTGTTTCAGAAAGTTAGAGGGTAGTGTAGGAAGTAGGAACAATGTAAATAGCTACCAATACCTGAACACTTTTCATTTCCTGCTTGTTTTTCAATGTTAATTTTCCTAACAATAATTATTCAATATACGTACACCCTATGTCATGTGTAATCTGGCAACTAATATCCAATTTTCAAATTAGTTGTACCAAGTTTGGATTTTGAATTTTGCAGTATAGGTAGCAAATGGTCTTTGTGAAGTACATTTTTATTGCATTACTATTTATTGAGGTTATTGTGTAGGGTTTGATAAACATGAGCAAAATAAGGCTCAAATGGCACGTCAAATTTGACTTGCAGTGACTGACTTGAGTACTATTACAAAAATGAGTATTATTTAAGATGGTAGGTTGATCAGGTTGACTTGTTCAAGTAGGGCCAACGTGTAACGTTGAAATAGACATATAGTTCTGAAGGTATGTTTATTGACTCGCTCATACTGTGCATACAAATTAGATCAACATACCCTACTTCTTTTGTACATTCTTGATTATTACATGGTTCTGAAAAGGAATCTCTTTTGTACAAAGGCAAATGATATTTTTGAAATAAAAATGATCGATTTTGAAATAATTACGGTATGCCTATTGCGTTATTGTCCTTTTCCAGCTTTACAAACCAACAATATCAGGTATTTTTGTACTGATCTTTGATCCTATTTTATGATCAACTTATTGTTTATACTTATAGACTTCTTTCCATTGGTGTTGAACATTGTATTATAGGAACAACAATGTCCTCCATGTTGTCTCCAATCACAACATCTTTATTGGCATAGACATTTCACGACTACGCAAGACTTTTCACGCTTATGGTAGAATGACATTCAATTTCCCATAAACATATCTCCTCTTTTACGTCTGCAATTGCGTATAATGATGTCATCATCATCATTCTTTATTGAACAGATTTGTATTATACACTACAGTGTCCGAGTTTCTCTTCTCAGCAATAATAGAATAATAGTTAACAATACATATTTGAATAACTAAGGTCTATGCTATTTCATGTCTTAATTTTATCAGCTTATTTTTTTTTAAATATTCCAACTCGACTCAGTCTCTGAATGCCTTTGCACTAGGCAATGGCAACTTCAAAACCTCAGGACTTGATGAATTCCACTCTAATATTCCTCGTCCCAGTAAAGAGTTATTGCCCTGCTCTGTCTTCACAGCCCTTCTGAATATCTTAAACGCGTGGTCCTTCCTTCCCCTATATCCATCCTTTTTGAGCTTGTCTTTAACATCCTTCCAAGCCTTGTTACCTGACAGTGCCCTATACATATTTGTGACTCACTACTTTCCTTCTAACACTCATTTTATCCCATCCTAAATCTTTTACCATTCCTGCCACAGATCTGTAATTGTATGTCATTATCAATATCTTATCTTCTCCATCTAGCTCATCATTTTTCAACATGTTTTTTAATCTATCTGTTTTTCCTCCTTATTTCTTTTCTCTACTATTTGCCTCTTCTTTACCTCTTCGTTTAGTTCTTCTAATTTTAAATCATTTAAATGCTTCCTTGTCTCTGTTTTTATTGCAACTCTACTGCCCTTAACATACCTTGCTGTCAGTCTTTGTACCTTTTCCAATTCTAACTCTCCTCTATTCCCCATGGGTTCCCAAACACCTGCTGCATATTCTAATATTGGCCTCACCAGTGACTTGTATGATAATTCTTTTGCTTTCTACTACTTCCTTTCAGCACCCTCATCACAAAGTGCAGCCTCTTCATACTCTTTGATATGGTCTTTCCTATCTGCTCCTTCCATGTCAATTTACTGTCTATGATCAATCCTAGATATTTGACACTTTCTTTTGGTTCAAGTAGCTCTCCCCTCTATGATATACTCGCATTTCCCTCTTGTCATCTTTGCCTCCGACCTTTAGATATTCACATTTGCTTCTGTTTATCTATAATCCTCTTCGACTCAACCATTCATATATAGTTATATTCTATTAATATCACTTTGCAATTGTACACTGTCTAGCACACTCTATCCTACTATATACAACACAGTAATCAGCAAATAACCTAATCTTATTCTTAACATCTAGTGGCATATTATTAATAAATATTATAAAAAGAAACGGCCCCAGGACATTGCCCTGTGGTACTCCCGAGACTATTTATACTTCATCCGAACATTCCCCGTTTAGTTTTACCACCTGTGTCTTTCCTGTTGAAAACTCCTTTACCCAATTGATCACTCGTTCATCTACCTCTAACTTGGTCAAGTTTTGTACGACACCTCTATGGCTCACTGTGTCGAAAGCCTTTTTTATATCGATAAAAATAGCATCAGTCTTACTTCCTGTCTCCATATTATCTACCATGTCCTGCACCAAACCCGTCAGTTGCGACTCACAAGAGTGCCCCCTCCTGAATCCGTGTTGTGCTGCACTAAAAACAACAACGTACCTGCAACTTTTTCTGGTGGATACAGAACAACTGCAAGTGAAGATTTACTAGTACTCCAGTCAAACCAAGTTTTAGCCTCAAACAAAGTGTAACAGAAAATTTTTTCGTTGAATTTTGATTGCCTCAGAATTTTAAATTGAATTCAAAAAAGTTTGCTCAAATCGGAGCCGCCATTTTGTTTTTAATCAAATTTTCATGAAAATCTTATTCATTTTTTATTGGCCGTCGTTAGTAAACCACATTCCTACATTTTATTGTAAAATCACGATAAAAATGTTCCACATGACACCAGAATGAATTAGAACAATCGGACGGAAATTGCCATCATTTTGTGATTTAATTTGAATTAATGCCAAATTTCATTAATCACATTAATCTAGTGAACAAGGTTCAGGAGGTGGAAATGTAAACTCGACCAAATCTCATCCAGATAATTATACGTAACTGCTACATGTAAAGTTTGCTCAAATTGAGGCAGCCATTTTATTTTAAAATCAATTTTGGGGAAATAATCAATTCGATCTAAATAATCGGTCATTATCAATGTGTTGTCAATTTGTTGTGAACATCATGAACAATAAATTTGTTATATGATGAAAATACATGATTGGGATAATTTTACTACAAATTGAATGAATTTTAAATTAAATTTGGATGAATATAATTTTGTGAAATAGGCTGTGGGGAGCAAGCGGTGAGTGGTAAATGTCTCAATTGAACAGAAAAGTGATCTTGTAATTATATGAAACGACTGGCGAAGAGTTTGCCGAAATTGATGGTTAATTAAAAATTTGCATATATAGTCAATATGTGGAAAAAACATTTTACACGTGTTTTATTCCTTGATTTTCACAGGAGAGACACATCTGCGTAACAACAGAAAAAAGTATAACTTCGATTATTCAATAACAACTCCAATGTATTAATTAACTTATTTGGTATCTTGCAATTTGATCTAGAAATGTTTCAAATTTGAAATCTTAAGCACGCACTTTGAAAATGGTGAAAGCTTCAGCAATTAAGCAATTGTACATCCGTTTGTAAGACGTGTGTGGGAGAAGCGTTAATCAATCAACCATGCATTGAGTGGGCCGAATGAGACTCAGATTGCCTCAGCAGCTAATGAGAATGCAGAATTGCCGTGAAAGATCCACGGAATGGCGTCTCTTTGGCAATAGTAGGCTTATAAGCGTCGCAAAATACTTATGTTTTACATGGAAAAAAAAACAATTGATATCCTGATATCTAATATCCACGTGGCAATTATGTGCAATACACATGGTATCAACGAAAAATCCTAATGTGAGAGAAAACGTAAGATATGTCTGTTATTTGAACAACAAAACCAAGAGTTGGAGCAAAGCAAAGCACTGAGCTGTTTTATTCATTTGTGTTGGGCTTACCGATGCAATGTAATGATAACTTGAATCTATTGGCTTCGAATGTATGAATAATATGATAATGATATGAAGGTCTGTCAGGCAATGGGAAGGATAGTGAGAAGCAAGCGGTCATGTCCTAGACTACAGAGGGAAACCACAGGAAAACCCATGTAAAGTTGGACGGTGGCAAGGATCGAACAAGGTCCGCTAAGTCATTTTCCTACCGGATCACATGAGAGAGCGCGTTAGCAACTGAGCTGCATGTGCCGGTAACACACACACACAAACACTGTCAAAGCAAAGCATCCACTGCTCCAGTGCTTCTACAAACGTCGATTTAGATTGTTAGGGATGTACAAGCATAATTGCTCAAGCTTGGGCTTGATGCTCGACCATTTCCAAGTGCGTGCTTAAGATTTCAAGTTTGTCACATTTTCAGATCAAATTGCAAGATACCAAATGAGTTTATAAAAAAAATGGATTATTGATATTGAATAATCACAGCTATACTTTTATCTGTTGTTACGCATACGTGTCTCTCCTGTGAAAATCAAGGAATAAAACACGTATAAAATGTTTTTTCCACATGTTGACTATATATGTTTTTTAAATTAAGCATTGATTTCGGGAAACTCTTCGCCAGTCGTTTCATATTACAAGATGACTTTACCGTTCAATTGAGATATTTACCACTCACCGCTTGCTCCCCAAAGCATATTTCACAAAATTATATTCATCCAAATTTAATTTAAAATTCATTCAATTTGTAGTAAAATCATCTCAATTGTGTATTTTTATTATATCACGAATTTATTGTTCATGATATTCAAAAAAAATTGACAATACATTGATAATGGCCGACTATTTGAATCGAATCGATTATTTCCCAAAAATTGATTTTAAAACAAAATGGCCGCCTCAATTCGAGCAAACTTTACATGTAGCAGTTACATATGATTATTTAAATGAGAATTCGTTGAGTTTACATTTTCAACTTCTGAACCCTGTTCACTAGATCTGATTAATGAAATTTGGCATTAATTTAAATTTAATCACAAAATCATAGCAATTTTTGTCCGATTATTCTAATTTATTTTGGTGTCATGTGAAACATTTTTGTCGTGATTTTAAAATAAAATGTGAGGATGTGGTTCACTAACAATGGCCAATAAAAAATAAATAAGATTTTCATGAAAATTCGATTAAAAACAAAATGGCGACTCCAATTTGAGCAAACTTTTTTGAATTCAGTTGAAAGTTTTGAGGCAATCAAAATTCAATGATGAAATTTTCTGTTACAATTTTTTTGAGGTTACGGCCCTTTTTGGCTTAGATTTACTGGAGTATAGGTCAAATATGGAAGAAATAGCGTCCGCACTTTCTTCAATATCCTCCTATTTAACCGATGATATTCAACCAATGTAGTCCGACGATATTTAATCACCATTCATTTAGAAAAACCTTTTTTAACCGCTGACCCTACTAATCGGAAATGTGGTCCTTGGACCAACGCTTTTTTGGGACTACGTATATTTGTATTGCTTTTACCAATTTTGAATATTTCAGTAATTTCACCAAGGTGTACACCAACTTTCTTTGTCTTCTATATGAGGCCACTTGGTAATTAAAAATGTGTAGATATTATATTATATGGATTTCAATTCGAAATTTGTATTTACAATACATTAAAATACTGATATTATCTACATAATATTTATCTACATCATGATATTTTCCACATGTTATTTTCTACATCACAAATTGTATTCCATTCATCTAAAAAAGTAACTACTACATTATAAAAATGATAGCCCACGAATTTTAAATTGAGATCACTTGAAACCCGTGAAATGCGAGAGTATACCTCAATTACAAAAACATTTACGAAGTGCAGTCGTTAGGTGACGCTTTTAAGAGAACAAGTCAATTAGTTGAAATATCAGTTTTTTGTTGATAACTTTTGAATGGAATGGCCGTATGGGATATCAAAAATCTAATATGGGAGAAACACAGATATTTTCTATACCATACCTTCAAAATGATGTAAAATAGAATTATTAACCATGGATTCTATTACAGGTATACGGTACCTGGGAAAATTATGATATTCAAATTGAATAGTTTTTACTTATACCATTTCAAAGGTATTAGAAATATCTGTGTTTCTCCCAAACTAGAATTTTGATATCTAATACCGTTCAAAACTTTTTACTAAAAACGTATATTTCACTAAATCGGCTATTGAAGAGAAGGCTGAGACCTAAAAATTCATAGTTTGGAGTAGACCTAAAAAAATGTAGATAATTTCCATCAATATTTGATATCAAATGGAACTTATGATTTTCCAATCCCCTTATTAAAATTTTGATATCTTGTTCCATTCAAAATTCATCACCTATTGAACAATATTTTGCCAAATCAAATGCTGATGCACTATTGAGTACTAGAAAAAGGCTGAAGTCTAAAAAGACAGAGTTATCGATCAAAGATTTTAAAAAAATCAATGATTTTGAATTTTTGATCAATAATCGATGACATTTTGATTCGATATTGAACCAAACTTCCAATTTTTCAATACTTTCGATAGATTATCGATAAGATATGGCATATTCAGTATCATTTACAAATTATTGATCAGCAATATTACTCAATGTTGTTATTTGTGCACATGAAAAAAAAAATGGATTCTTGTTTAATAGCTATAGCTACAGTAATAGCATGTGTGAACTACTAATACTTTTTTTTGAGGGAGACACAGTTTTGTTATTCAACATCTTCAAGCCTGCCACTTGAAGCTTACAAGTGTAATCAAATTTTAAAACGATTAGAAATTGAGTTCAATATTTTAATTTCTTAAATAATATACCTAGATACATTTATTATTGTATGTACACATCACTTTTAATAATCTCTTTATTATAAATTAAAATTCTAGTAAATAAATAATTATAAATCATAGTATTATAATTTAATTATAATACTAGAATTTATTTATAATTTCTAGTATTAGTGATTTGATATTTATATTATATTTTCTGCGATAAAGCGTAACGTTGGTAATTGTAATACAGTCAATTCAACTAGTAGATCTACTGGCAAGGCTTAGATTTAGATACGGTAGTAGAATGAGTATTAAATATTAACAAACTAACAATTATTATCTGAGTGAATGAGATCTTCAGTCTATAGTAGATAGGCCTACTGTACATTGTGCAAATGTGTTGAGAGAAGCAGAATATGGATAATGTGCCTAACATTGGCACAATTTTAGCACCCTGTTTTATGTCATACTGATTAATGACATTCGTAATTCTAACTGTTCACTGAGTTTTTTTTTTTCAAGTATTAGTATGTTGGTATTGACTTTGAAAAGAGACTTGTTACAAAATTAATTTCTATGATATGTATTGACAGCATTGTTATTGGTACAGCCTGTAATGCTTAACGATATTACTCGTTTACCATTAAGCTGCCTGGCTTTCTCCCTTTACATGTTTCTGTTTCATCTCTTTGGACAGAACGTGGCGTTTGAGAGTACCTTGTACGAACAACGTCATAACGAATCCTCCAATTAAAAAAATAATGAGTCCTATATTTAAGACACGGTCTTTATATATTTCAAATATCTCACCGCCACCTAATGTGAAGATAATACCAAAGAGTTCTGATGACATATTGAGAATGCCAGAAGATGTTCCTTCCGGAACTGGATAGGTCAGCTCTGCTGCATACTCGTAGCCTATCCCCAGATACCCTGTCATGAAAAAACTGAAAAAAATAAATATTAGAATATGGTAATTAATATAAAATAGTGAACTATGATTCAATATGTATGAGGATTGAAAAGTAGAATAAGAGCACTTATTAATATCATTGGATTAGGTTATACCTTTATGGTACGATAATACCTGTATGAATAGTAGCAACGCTGATACTTCAAGACATTTCATGCATCGTTACACCGTTCCCCTCATATCATATAGCGATGCCACTAACCAATACAAGCGCTAATAATTGGGCCGCTATTGTGCTGCTGAAATCGGCCATCATTCTAATGAATTAACTGTTCAGATAGCTAGAAAATGCATTGGAATTGACTGACAAAAATGCTTTCTCAGAATATTGTACTACGTAGTAGCGCTCTGCCTGACACCCGTCTATTGGCACCACTTCTTGCAAACATGAGCAAGGGGACTGGAAGTGTGCAGCGTGAACTCAGTTTAGTTCTGTCATAAGAATTGAGTGTCTTTTAATATAAGGTTAAAGGTACTTATATTAGATAGGGTCCTACTCAATAATTTCAATAATTTGCGTACCCAAGGAAAGCACCTGATACATATACTAATGATATGTATCCTAGATCCATTGTAAATGTGAAAAATACCATCCCCAACAAAGACATTGAGTAAACCACGACAATTGTAGCTCTGAAATGAAAAATAATACGTTAGTTTTCGTTCTTTGTAAAAGTTGAAATAGGGCCTAATTTATCAAGTGGAATAAAACTTACTTGAATCGGTGCGTTTTATCCAAAACAACACCACCTAATATTGAACCAAATATTCCAGCAATTACCATAACCAGCCCAATTCTCCCCGCATCTTCCTCAGCATCCTGAAAAAAGTGATGTTAGTTTGGTTTCAAGTTTATTTCAGGTCATGTTTTCCGATAAAATGAAATATTTGTTATTATTTGATAATATACAAAAATATCAAGGGTTCTGAAAGTTAATCCACTTATTATTGCGGAATCCATTACTGTAATCAGTATTTCATAATAGGCCTACTGACCGCTCATTTATTTCAGAATGAAATCTAACTGGAACTTGAAGGAAGAGAAACAGATGAATAATTACTCAACTTCTATTGATCTTCATCTGTTCAAGTGTATGTATACATTTTATTTCAATCTAGTTTCATGTAAGTTCTCAAATTTATAAGCCCAAACAATGCACATGCTTAGTCCCACATATCTATTTGGTATTTTTCCTTTTTATATAAAATACAACAATACAATTAACTATAAATAAAAACCAGCGTTGGGTAGGGACTTAACGAAAGGAACACGTTCCTTTTTCGGGAACTTCAATGTGGAACGCGTTCCTTTTATAAAGCAGGAACTTTAACGTAACGCAGTTCCTTTTCAGTGGTAACGAGGAACGAAATTCACGTTACCGGTACTTTCAAAGTTCATTTTGAATGAGCTGTACTTCAAATACGCATATAACAAACAAAAAAGATCGTCTAATTTCTGTATGATAGCAGGTAAAATGTTTGTCTTGTCTTATATTTTTGAAAGATACACACATCTTCCTCATCACTCTCGCCAATCGTCTGACCAGTGACCACTCATTATTCCAAGTTTACATTATTCCCTATGTTTGACGTATTTCCCTATTCATTAGTTGTGCACTTATCTCGTCCTACGATCTTTCCGTTATATCGGTGTTATCACCCGTTCTGGCTCGAACCTCCCTAGAGTAAGTGTGAGTATTTGGAGAAAACGGTCAGTCGAACCGTCATTTTTCGTTAACATGCAGCTGCTTCTTCCGCGTGTGAAGACATTCCGAGAAAATCTCCCTCTCTACCCGGTGACATCATCAATAGCCAATAAGATCCAGATAATTTTCAAAACGCACATGGAAGAGTTGTGTGAACACAAAATAGTTATTTCACTTCAGTGTTTGATCTCTAGAGGAGGTCATTGTCCAACAGCGTCAGTCCTCGGTGATCAGCGTGGAACTGCGTGTCATATTGGCTAGTGCTAGTTCATTTTACTATCAAAGTATTGTCTCATCATGGCGGATACGGGTAGTAATCTTTTACTTTGGCAACACTTAAAAACCTTTTTTCTTGGAGGAAAAAAATATTATAATAGCAATTTTATGGCAAAATGTCTATTGTGCGTGCTGGGGAAACTGATAGGTGCGTGCATCGATGTCGACGTCGTCGAACTAACGAAAGCATATTGAAGTAAGCAAATGAATTGATTATTAATTCATTATTCACTCTTTTAATTTCACTCAGTAGTCATTTCATTCATTTACATCTAACTGGTAATTAATAATTCAATATAATATAATTTATAATATATAATTTATAATTTATGATATAATTTTTCAACCATTAGGTCGGTCAATTGATTAGAAAGGTGAAACGGTGAAACATAATTATGAGCTTTAAAAAAAATCATTCCAAAAGAAACCTACATGATTTTGAAGCACAATCAATCGAAGTATGGTAATATATTTTGATATACGTATTACATTTCTAATTCTCAAAAATTGACCGATGTAGATCGTCTGCCCTCGTGATGTCACAAAATATAAAAACCAATCAAGTGGACAGTGAAGGAGGGGAAAATAGGGAAATAACCAATCAAGGTATCTAAAATTTTCCCTGCTTCATATAAGTCACGCCCATCTACATTGGTCAATTGACATGAAAATATCCACTCGCCTAGTAGGTATTTTCTGGCCTGGTGGTATGGCGAGAAGAAAATCGGTATCATACTTACAATTATGAATTATCTATAGTAAACTAACGAATATTTATGTGAAAATCACTGGCATTATCACTTTATTGATGAGACAACAAAAATATCCATATTATTTCCAACACCCATGAAAATACTCCTGAATGTTGAGAAAAAATTTGCTTCGGTAACTTTCAAAGGAACTTAATTTCTTGGGAACTTTTCAGTTCCTTTTTTTTTGGAGGAACTGGAACTTTAACTAGTTCCTTTTTTTGAGGAACTTACCCAACACTGATAAAAGCAATGAGTACTTTTCATAGATTAAATTAACATGAGGAACTTGTTTTCCATACCTCAAAGTGTAGAAGTACAATTTGATTGAGTAGAGTTGATACTGCATAAAATACTGCAAGATTAATTCCATAACTTATTAACAATAAGGTGAAGCTGCGATTCGTTAACAGTGTCTTCAATGTATGAGCGTAACTTTGTTTACTAGTATCATTTTGAGACACTTGAGCAGCGCTAGGCGGGAGAGGTGGACTCTTCTCAAAAACTGAAATATACAACAATTTTGATGAATTACTCTTGGAATGTTCAATACATATATATATATATATGTATACACTTGCAGTCACACAATTTTTCCCAAATGAAAATTTATTCAAAATCTACGTAAATATTGCCAACATCACTCATTTTTCTCTAGACACAGGTGTGCGTCACAGGTTGTATCTAATGCATCAGAGGAAGGGCACAGTTGACATTTTATCCAAAATTATCTCCATCAGTTTCCCTATGCTTACATTGCATTGCATAACATTTTAATTAATAATGTTTACTGTAATTTTTTTTTTTTTTTTAATAACATCGGAACTTGATACAAAATCATTGTTCCCCAATTAAGGTTATGGATGAAAGATAGGATCGTTTGGACGGGGCACCACAAGGGCGATCTTACCACCCCAAAAAATACACACCCAAAAAACTGTAATATTTAACTACTTACAGAATAAAAGCAGTACGAGCACAATAGTTGGTGCCACAGCCAAGCCATAATACAAAGTTTGTAGATCTACACCGATATCTTCCAGGCTGTCATGGTTATGAACCAGAGCAGGAGGCAATACAAAACTTAAAGCTATCCCAACCTAGAATACAGAAGACAAAAGGAAGATCAATCACCTGTTGGTCCGTAATTGGCATCTCTGAAAATGAAAATATTATACTACTGTACGTCTAATTAGTCTTATACTATTCAGCCACTAAGGCATACACTGTGAATAAATACTTTGATATTCAGAATATTATGTTCCAAAGTTTTGAAAATATAGTTCTGAGAAAAATATTCATGAATATAAAATATAATTTCATCTTGGACAATATATGAAACATATGAAAATAGAGCGATTCATTCAACATCAGTCTATACGAAGTTATGTACATTACAAATTTACAATGCATTTTCAAATTACACTTTCAGTTATATTTCAGTGTTGATAAAGTACCCAAAATAACATGTACACATAATATGTAATATCTGAAAATAACCTAACATTCATCGAGAACTTTAAAATTGATTTTCAAAAGGGAAGAACTTTCCAATCAATAGTGATAGTTTTATAACAAAAACATATAGAAAATAATATATAATTACAATATATTCTATGACTAGATAAAGCAATATATTATTGAATAGAGTACGCATTTTTGTGGGGAACAAAAGACTCCACATTTTTCCAAATTGTAAGTTACCTGGTTACCAAAGACACCAATGGCACACGCAGTCGATACTTCTTTTGGTCCAAACCACACAGCCGCCAGTCGGGCAGGAATGCCGAGCACAAACATCTGCGCTGCACCAGTCAGCGCTTGACCGATGAAAGCAATGTAGAATAAGTCGGGAGATGCTGATGCTACTTTGATCCACGCTCCTGTAGTCATGAGTATAGAGCCGGCAACCACAGTTACTCGGAGACCTTGTAAATGTACAAGCAGTTAATTAAATATGAATTGATACCAATGATGATGTCAGTTCATCAAAAAGTATCTCTGTCCCATAGTCTTGGCCAAAAGCATTATTATTTATCATATTCTTTTCAGGAAGTGGCTCGGGCAGAATCGAACCCTAATTGGCCCACTCGCACTTGAGGGAGAAACCATACCACCAAACCAAAATGATCTACGATGATCGCTGGTTATAAGCCGATTTTTAAGATTCGTCGTTGGTGACATCAGCACTGTGATGTCACATTTTGCATAGGATTAGCGTAGGCATATTGTTGGAACATAAATAACCAGTATTTCAGAATTTATAGTTTTACAAAGATTTCCAAAAGAAGGTATAATACGAATAACTAGACAGACCTGTGTGAACACATTTCAGTTCACAGAAGAAAGTATTAATAAATGATGAGAAATACCAGCAGCTTACAAAAGACTATTGAAAAATTAATACATGCTAATTTTCCAACTATTCAAGTATGATGTACGTGCACAGTACAGTTATAAGAAAATTACCCGTGACAATTTTGCCAGTACAGGAAAAACTTGACATCGTCTTTCTTACGTTTTTTTTGGAGCGACTATCAAAATCGCAGTTTATATATGTAGTGTTGTATTGGTTAAATCTGATTACATTTGTGAAATAAGTGGAGAAAATGATAGTTTTTATCACTTTTAATTCTTGTAAATGAAGTAAACCAACAGAATTAATGTAAATCACTGAAGACCAACCAAGTAAACTGGACTCACCTTTCTTTTCCAAGACCCATGAAGCAGGTAGGCATAGAACGGTGTATGAAGCCATATAGATCATCGACGTCCAATTGATGGCAATATTACTGACACCGTAGTATTTGGCGATTATATTTGCTATGATTGCGAATTGCAGCCAGTGAGCTGCGTTGGTCATGGAACATAATGCAAATAACGCCAGCATGAGCCAGCGCCGTCGATAGAGTTTGCATCCCTCGGACATGCTGACTAGCTCCGAGGTACCTACAAAGACGTAAACATGCTTATGAGTACAGAACTTGATATACTTATATCCACGAAAGAAGAAGGTTCTTCGAACATATGTCTCTCCAACATAATAATAATAATGATATGAAAATTGAATAGAGAATAAAAACGAGATTGAAAAGATTGAAACCTAGGCTCTGCTAAGACAAGTGCATATGAGGGTTTCAAATCTGATGGATTTGAACAAAGCTGTGGAGAAAGTCTGAAGAGAGGCGATGGGTACCCTGGACGGTACCGAATGGAATAAGACAGTCGGTAAAATTGGGTGTGGATATCAAGCATGAACTCATCAAGGTTATAATAGAGGTTCTGGATTAGGAAAACTTGAAGGTTTCCTTTGAAGCATTTGTGGTAGAGGGATGTAGATATTGAGGGATTGAGTGATGTAGGAGGAAAGTTGATTGTTGATGTGGGTACAGAGCTGAAAAGGACTTTTTGGAACAGGGATCTCGACATTGAAGCAAATTTAGGTTTCAGTTATTAACACACGAATACATGATCAATGGTAATTTAATAATACATATTACTTGTTGATATTTTTACAACTACGGTAACAAAATGCAAAAGTTCATTGGATTTTGGTGCCAGTAAACCTCTGAATAATTGAAATATTTGTGATACAATTGAATTTTATAAATACAGAGATGGAAAACTATTGATTTTGGTTTTTGAAAGTTTGTTTGTGTTAGCCTATATTTGTTACATATTGTTTGTGTGTATCATATTATATTACTGACTGTCGTCGTATATTATGTATATGTGATCTTAATGAAGTCAATAAACTGCTATTATTATCTCTCTATATTTATCTAGAGGATTATTTACACGAGTTTTTTTAAAATGGGAATATAAATTGCGAGTCTCAGATGTTGTCCGAAATCAGTATTCTTTGTTTATGATTTCATAAGCTCGTTTATCTGTTGTTTCATTGTATACTTTAAATGATGAGCTTGACAACATCTCAACATATAATCATAGATATATATTACCCTACCGAGAAACTTTACTCCTGCAGCCGATAGCGACATATACTCGTTCCAATCTCAGCGGCCATATTGTACATTTACAAATAGCTTCTATGCAAGGCATTCTACCTGTATATATATATATATATATATATATATATATATATATATATATATATATATATATATATATATATATATATATTATATATATATATAAATATATATATATATATATATATATATATATATATATATATATATATATATATATATATTTTGGAATTTCGGGCCCCGGGGCAAAGGACTCACATGGGCCCTTCGTCCCCCCCACAAAAAAATATATCAATTCAAATAATGACATTTCAATATCACTCAACATGCAACCTCCATATTTCATATTTTTAATTCACTATTGAAGATGATTGGAATACACTCAAAATTATTATTGAAATACATTCACATTTATGTCATTCTTTGAAACAAAATGGTTCTATTGGAGATAAAGATCAAATAACACTTACTCTTGAAAGGAAAAATAGTGTTGACTTTTCACCAAAATCAATGCCGGGACGTCGTTAGGATTTGTGTATTTGGGGGGCGCACAGGTTACATGAATAAACAGTGGACACAGTCGGACATCTGCCACTCGCGAAAAGGGGGTCTGGAGGGCTTTCCCCCCAGCAGAGCCCCGCAGGTAAATTTTCAGAGTATGGACATTTTTCAAGAGATTTTTGCGATTGACGAGTGGTTTTGGAGTCATAATTGCATCATCATAGACGTTTTCGAAGCTATACTTTCGCGATTTCTCCCAGCAAAGTCCCGCAGGGAATTTTTTGTAATAGAACCATGTCATTTTTAAGTGATTTTTGATATTTACAAGTGGTTTTGGAGTCCAATGATTGAATCACTATGGACATTATCAATGTTATTTTTAGTAGTTTAATCATTATGGACATTTTCAAAGCTATTTTTGCGATTACTCCCAGCACATTCCCAGTAGTGATTTTTTTTAAATATGGTCATTTTTCAAGTGATTTTTGTGATTCACGAGCAGTTTTGGAATCTAATAATTAAATCATTATCGTGAAGAAAAAAGGAAGTGTAAAGTAGTAGAGTGTATACTGATACAATTCATGTTATTAAGTCATCAACATGCATCATATTTTATTGTATGTTTATTTGTAGGTCAACATTATATATTTTTAAAGGAGGATACGTTATTGAGGGGAGGGGGAGGGGTGCAAATGCCGATTGGGGGGGGGCTTCTCTGAGACCCCCTAACGACGGCCCTGTCAAAATGTAGTCAAAGTAGCAAGCTCATATTTACTTCAAGTGCTGTAAGTACAGAGAAAAAATATGACAGTGTTTCTGACACAATTCGTATGAAAACACTCGTTTAATAAAGTTCAACTTGAATTTCCTCATTGTGGATTTTTTTTTTAAATTGGTCACTTATTTTTCAAGTAATTTCAGATAATATTAAAAAGTATTCTTTGCAGTTATATAAATACGATCATTATTTTTTCGGTAATTGTTGAAACGCATTTCTGATGATAAGAGCATGGGCTGCACCGGCTGCCCCTGCGGTAGTTACGCCACTGTATATAATATGTACACTCAACTTCTTAGAATATGACAACTCAAACACAGTGCTATATTCTTATAAAAATACAATAGTGGATAATGATTCAATTTGATAGCCTTTATTAGGGAACAATGATTTTGTATCAAGTTTCGATGTTATTAAAAAAAAAAAAGATTTTCTTTTACTTATAATGGGTTGTTTATGTTCTCGATAACATACAAGTTATTTAGGGGTATGATGAATCATGAGTGGTGATATTATAAATGGTGTTTACAATCTCCCATGCCTTATGTAGGACACACACTCACGCCAGATTAGACTTCAGTACCAGTATATCCAAAGCAAAGCTTTGACTGACTGATGAGCCAGAGTTGGAGCCATCATTATCAAAAAGTGTAACCATAAAAAACAGGTGTATTAATTGTTTTTCTACTAGTGCTATAAATACTGGCAGGGCATTGACCTAACAGTCACATGGTGGTGGTGGGATAATTATGGATGCTGTGAGATGACTATAAAGAGGAGGGAGTATTAAGATGCAAGCTCAAGAATTGATCACAATTGGTCTTATGCAATGTCTGAGAAGAAATAAAATGAAATAAAATTCTTTAATTTAAAAATTGTTTAAATTAAAATCCTTTCTGTATTTGAATTTATTTTGTATTCACATTTAAATTTGAATTGTGTTATATAGAAAAATAGTATCTGGAAACATTTACCAGAAAATTTATTCTTGAGGGATTTTACCAAATTTCATTAGATGATAAATTAAGAATGGCTGCCACCTATCTTCTGGGCTTTTTCTATTCTGGATTTTAACAAATTTCATACAAAATAAATTAAAAATGGTGATTTCCAAATGCTGACTCTCCAAAAATCTATTTCTATTCTAGGTTGGTAGAAATATTGGTAAAAACTTTCATGGCAGTGAGTTGATTTTTCTAGCTAGGGGTGGAGCGCTTGCAAAAAAAAACTCAGCAAATCTGCTGAGTCATATAAAATGAAGTTACTTATACAAATACATGTATTATTTTTTCTCTGAAATGATAGGTTTGATTTGAGTGAAAATTTGTAATAATGTGCATCGTTTTGTTTGAATAGGGTGAAAATGTATTTTTCAGAAACACGTAATTCACCCCCCCCCCCCCCCCCCTCCCTCCCCTTTGGTTATAACTTTTTTGTTGTTTTCAAAATTTCGAAGTGATGCTTCTTAAAAGTTGTCAGAAAGGTTTTTATCAATTAAACAGCAAGTTATATAAGACTGCATGTCCACAAAAAGATCGCGACGTTAAACCATAGGAAATTATATCTGAGACAACCAACAGTCCTACCTGTAGAATGCCTACAAAAGAACAGACTATGCTAGAAGGCTGTTTAAGAGCGCCGATTAAGCGAAATATATTTTTGGTGTCAGCTTCTGAACAGTACGAGATATCAAATTCTAGTAGGGCCTACGGGGAAACAGAGATATTTTTAATGCCTTCAAGGCGATGTAAGTAAGAACTATGCTGCAAATTATATTGCATAATTTTTACATGTATATAGGCCCTAGCTGAAGAAACACATTTTTAGCTGTAGGACTATGGCTGTGTGAATAATAGAATCCAAGATAATCATTTTGTTTCACATCATATTGAAGGTGATAAAAATATCTGCGCTTTTTCTTTGTTCAAATTTTGACTTGGGAAAGAATGATCATGTATCAGGTTTTGATGTTGATGAAAAAAGAATTTTTATGATGTCTCGAACCGTTCAAAAGGTATCAAGAAAAGACTACTTTCGCTAAATCGACTCTGAAGGTTTCCGTTACGCTCATCTCATGATTCAAACCTTAGGTACTCTTTTCTCCAGAGAGGTAGTTCGTTCAAGTTTACAGTGATTATTGGGGCATCTTTTGCCAGTGCTGAAGTCATCGTTTTAATTTACGCAATACATGCAGCGTACAGAGCCCTGATTTTTTTTAGACATGATAAATCTCACGTCAAAATGTTAAGATACGAAACATCTACAAATAATTCAGTACCGTAAATAATATCCATTTCAATTATTTCATACTTTTATCAAGTCATAATTTACGACAGTTATTACAAAGTCTCAGACAATCTGTGATGAAGTACCGTAGTGAACTAGTTATATGGTGCAATGTGGAACTGAAATCGACGATGATCCTTGTTTATCATTAAAAGTTCTAGTGTAGCTAATATGGTTAGTAATATTATGTTACCTGGCAAAAAGTGCGATGACCCCAACATCACAGATCGGTTTAAAACTATATATGAATCAATTGAAATGAATTCCCGTAACAATAAATATTCCGTAAATTTAGTCACCGAGCCGAAATTCGGGATTCCTCGGTCCTTCTAGCACCAATAATAATTTATGCACGAGAGTTTTTGTTATTGTGATGACTTGATTATATTGAAAAATACTGCTGGCATTTCAATGTCATTCATGCATGACAAATCATCTCACAACAATTCGCTTTTGCAATTACGGAATTTAAATAATGATGATGTAGATTGTAACTGAACATAGATGAGACTTCTACCTGCTGAATTAAATATTCAATTTATAATCTGTGTCTGTGTAGTTGGGTCAAGTTTAATTTTTTATAGCTTTCACAAATCATGGCAATTCATGTTATTGTTAAACATTCAAATTTGTCATAATGATTTATTTGATGAAATTTGATTGGAGTTTATAAATATTGTATTGAAACAATGAAAAATGTTGATGAATGATTACATGACAACGCTGTATGTCTACCCCCCCCCCCCCCCCTTCCCAAAAACAATTAATTATACAACCTTTCGCCAGAAATTACAATACGAATATAAGTAAATGAATGGAACGCACTAAGGCCCGGTATTACCACGGCCAGTTAGTATTTATCTGACAGTTGGTGAAAACAAATACCACAGGTAACCATGGTGATAACAAGTTTGAACTGTCAGATAAAGGCTAGCTGGACTTGGTTAAACCGGGCCTAAATCAACTAAATCATGACTGACCTAAATCAGGGGACGACTTCAAGGAATTATTGGAAAAAGCGAAGTAGATGCAACAAGATTGATTAGCAGTGATGAATAAGTTGAATATTTTGTAAAAAAATTGAAAGATTGAATAATTATTTTGAATATTATGATATATTATATTATAAGATTGAATGCAATAAAAATGTAGTGTCCATACTACATACTGCATACATAGGCCTACATAGCCACATTCACATAGGCCTACATACATTACAAGTTATAGAGTTAGGCCTATACACAAAGGAATGTAGATAGATAGATAGATAAGTCTTTATTCATACAAGTAAAATACAGTCAAAAAGGGCGAGGTTCGGACTTGCAACCGCTCTTCCACCTAACCTCATCCTATGCTAACAAATTTTAATACAGGCAGTCACTCAAAAAGGAAAACAAAATAAAGTTTGAAATAAGATCTTAATAGTAACTGAAAATGTATTCAATAATCTTGAAAGATCTTGAATATGAATCAATATAAATTCTTAATCAGGTTGATTGATGGAAATGACCAATAATAAACGTATTACTATTATGTGGTAGAGCAGTAGAATTTGGTGGATCTGCCATGTGTGAGTGTGACAGTGTGTGTTTTAATAAAATCGAAACTTGATACAAAATCATATTAAGGCTATGGATGAAAGTAGGTTGTAGTAATGGTACAATACATTTAAAGAATTTCAGATTACTGATCTATGTTAGAACTTGGAACTTGAAACTATCCATAATATTTTATTGTAGGTCTCTAAAACATTTAGATGTGACTATACAAGCAACAAATGCGCTTCTCTTCCGACCAAGCCACCGTAGCGGCCAACCATTTTCGATAAAATCGAAACGTGTGAAAAGTGTCAAATACCGGTCGCTATCTTATTAGCTAGTGCACACCCACCTTGAATTATTCACCGACGTTTATGTTGATTCATTTGGCACACGATAACACACATTATCGCCGAACTTCATGTAATATTAGATGCATTATTCCGACGCAATGCAGATGAGAGAACAAGAACGGGATGAACCGACGTCGCCGACGCCTGGCGCTAGGCAGTGGGCACGCGCCTGTCTGTTGGTGGGGTCAGGGTTGACTGTGGCATTGAGTGGGAGAGGGATAGGGATAGGGGGAGAGACGTACTTGAAGGAAACAGATGGGGAATAATTGAGCGGACGATGAATTTATTCAGAGTAATCATACTCATTAGCCCATTAAAATTATAAACATAATTGTTTTCAAGACGGACGTAAACATCTCATAATTTAAAAATTCTGTCCATACTCCATAGGCCTATATGTGCTGTATTAGCCCTGTATGATTAGTATCTGATATTTACGTTCCACCGCGGACACCGACTCCTTCCCACCATCCAAAACACCTAACAAAATAACCTTTCATCTCATCATCCCATCATCTCATTCATCATCCAGCGACGCCAATAGATCGTAGCCATCAGTATAGTGCGTCGTTAAAACCCAATATATATAAAAAAACATCGATAGGCCCTACTCAATTTCAAACTTACCCTGCCGTAGTGAAGTCAGAGGTACACCTCGCGAAGGCGATTGATAGGTCATGTTGCAAAAAGGTAATCGAACAAAATAAAAATAATATGACTTGGAAATACTTGTTCTATCTTTTGCGTGGATAAAGGAATAAACACAAAACTTTTCAAATTGTATTCCGTTAGGCAAACCCAATGTTTACCTCCGTTTTAACACGACTGTACTATACTTACGATACATACATGAATCATATTTGATACAAATGAATTTGAACGATATTTTAATGGGCGTGCAATCTTAAAGTCTGCCTCTTCCTCTACTTAATTAATATTGTGAAGAAGTTGAGAATCTGACGTCATCATTTCAAATGTGGGATGAGGCAGCTAGCTCATCAAAAGACTTTCTGTTCCACATAACTAACAAAACACCGGAATGCATATTCTATCAATAATTATCGTAACAGGCATTCATTCAAGTCAAGGTTATTGAAACAATTTCCCAAATGTTCATAATAATTTATTGTTTCTTCTATTTTATTACAAGTTATTTATAGATCCTGTAGATCAGTATTATTAACAATGACAGTATTTTTATGTTTTGTTTCATATGAAGTGTACAGCGCGCATGCGCATATTGGGTTCTGTAATGATGGAAGTGTCAGGCTAGTTGATTTGCTCATCAGACGAGCCATATCAAACAACCATGTCCGAATGACGGTAAGTCCATACAAATGCTTGGTTTCATTTTCTATATGTATTATATTTACTGTGCATCTCAAATAGGTAATTTTTTGTTGGTGTAGATATTTTGTTTTTAAGAATCATGGTCCTAAAAACTCTCATTTCATCTATTAGGTCTATATATATTTCAATTTCGAATTATAATGTAAAACTACAACCTATTGATAATCATAATCATGATTCTATAATCATAATTGGTAACTGAATAATTAATCAAACAGTAATTCCAATTATTGGTCTGTCTAGAAAAATTTAAATTATATATCTATCATTATTCAAGACTCTATCTTACATTATAAAATTGCAGAAACACAGAACAAAAATCAATTAATTAAAATATAAAAAAATTATCGATAACAACATTTTAGAGAATAACAAAATAAATATAATTTGACTAGGTTTGAATAAAAAAATGTAGAAAAAAGAAATAATTAAATGATGAAAACGAAATCATACACAAATTAAAAAGGGGAAAAAATGAAAAATAGTATGCAATGAAAACAAAATTGGAAATCAAAGCTGAAGACTTTGAAGATGATGTCCTACCATATGCTATGAAGTAGAATAATAATAAATAGGTCCAACTGTTATAGTTGTTTTGTAAAAAATAAAAATACAACTGATATTTTATTATTCTTACAATATGTTTGGTCGGGAAATAATTCTTCGTTCATATACTGGTAGAAGAAATATTTCTCAATACTAGGCAAACGCGTTATGTGTTTCCGCGTTGATGGATGAGCTGGAACATATCAACTTATCTTTGGATTGGTTATTATATATATATACACCTTGAGATCCAAACCATTACATCACTGCCATCTTATTTTCCATTAATAATTTATATAATAATAAAGAAGGCTTTGTTTTAATCGTTTACAATCAAGTGGTGACACTTGTTGCTTTGATTTAATAGGTATCTTAATAGCTTTGAATAATTGACACAAATAACATTATATATTTTTTTACATCGAAACGGCTGATCCGATTTGAGTAAAAGTTCGGAATAATGTGTATCATTATCAGATTGAAATTCCCTGAGAATTTGAATCCTCTCAGATGAAATATTTTTCACGAATGTTTTCCTCTGGCTTATTCTAATGGGATTTTTGAAAACTTTGGAATGAGTTTTCTCAGAAGTTGTTAAACCGATCGCGCCTCAAAACTATACAGCATCAAGTCAGATAGGGGTTCATGTGTGTGCCAAGTTTCAACTGATTTTGAATTTTTGTCTGACCTGTGGAGCGCGAACAAAACAAAAAAAAAAAAAAAAAAAAAAAGAAAAAAAAAAAAAAACAGGCACTTTTTTTTCGGTATAGTGTAATTGAGTCTTCGCTTCGCTCATCCAATTATTATACTTGCACATGAAAAGAAAAATTGTTTTCTCTTTCAAAAACTATCTTTAGCAACACATTGTTAGTATATGCAAACTACGGTATAAAGACTTTTTGGGTAAACAAGCAGTTATGTATTTCAACAAATCTCTTATAGCATATGCTTCTTGAAGCTACCTTTCATGATTGTAATCACATTTGAAACAAGCAATAATAATTGTTGTTTTTATTCATATAGTGTAACTAATCTAAAGTAGGAAAAACTTAGTATTGGTTGAGGTTCATGTTTAAATTTAAAAATTTATTTTTTATTCGAAAAAAGAAGCTCTAGCAAGCAGCAGCTCGTGCAATAAAACTTTTAAAATCACTGTGTCAACTCTAATTTCAATATTTAAATTTATATGAATAATATAGCTAGATACCTTTACTATTGCATTTGTATATACACAGATCACTTTTTCTTAATCTAAATCAGGTTTCTTCTCCTTTCTTAATTCATATAACATATCTTCTGCAATAAAGTGTGACATTGTAATATAAGAAACTTGTAGACTACGGGCGTAGACCGAACCTTGCCTTTTTTATTGTAACTATTCGAAACAAATATAGGTTACACGACTCATATTAACAAACCTAAATATTCTAAGGCCCGTTTGTATGAACTGAAAGTTAATGGATTAAGCAACAGTTAGCGGATCAACTTGTTATCACTCTGGGTTATGTGTGTTATTTTCATAGCTCAACAACTAGTTAGCTAATTAATACTTAACCAAGAGTTCGTAAAACCGGCACTAAGTACGGTAGGCCTACATGAAATCTCCTTCCTGTATTTAATAATGCAGCATAATATTGGCACAAGTTCAGCTTAGCACCCTGTTTACACACTGTTTTTGATCAAATAATTAAATAAATAGAAGTTTTGAAGTGTTGTAACTTATAACTTATAAGTATACTGATACCGGTATTGGTGTTAACTTCTCTTGTAAGTTGTAAAAAACTTGATTTCTTTGATATGTATATTCTGGTACAACTTGTAGTGCTTATCGCTATTACTCGTTTCTTCTTAAGCTGGCTGGCGCTCTTCTTTTACATTTTTTTCTTTCATCTCTTTTGACAGGACATGACGTTTGAGAGTACCTTGTATGAACAACGTCATAACAAATCCTCCGATTAAAACGATAATGAATCCCATGTTTAAGACACGGTCTTGGTACATTTCAAATATCTCACCGCCACCTAATGTGAAGATAATACCAAACAGTTCTGCTGACATATTGAGAATCCCAGAAGATGTTCCTTCCGGAACTGGATAGGTCAGCTCTGCTGCATACTCGAAGCCTACACCCAGATACCCTGTCATGAAAAAACTGGAGAAAAACAATATTATAATTTTTTATATTGAAATTAAATAAGAAATCATCATTCATTTTGTACTGTGCTACCATTCTCTATGGTGCTACACAGTTCGTACAGTGTACTACACACCATTCATACGGCTTAAAATATAAATTATGAGCTTCTGTTTTTATAATTCGATCATGCTATAGCTTTAGGACACCATTATGTGTATTATCAGCAAAAATGAATATACTTAAAGACACGTCTCACAATGATACAATATAAGTCACCCCTTTCTTACCCCCACAACTTTATCGCTAGACCCTTCTACCCCCCTCACCATGTAGTGGTCACTACAGTACCAATTTCAAGTGTTCATAATATGCTGCTATCTAGAAAATACATTGAATTTGGGTTGACCATGCTTCCTCGGTATTATGTACTTACAAACATTGGCACTGGAAGCGTGTAGAGGATGATATACGAATTAAGTATCTTGGTAGTAAGTATTGTCTATATATTAGGTAGGCTGGTAGGGTCATACAGTTATACTTGATAATTTTCTTACCCAAGGAAAGCAGCTGATGCATATACTAATGATATATATCCTAGATCCATTGTAAATGTGAAACATATCATTCCCAACAATGACATCGAATAAACCACGACAATTGTAGCTCTGAAAGCAAGAATTATTTGCAAGTTTAAATTTTACATAAAAGTTTGGGTAATTTATCAAATAGAATTTATTCAACTTACTTGAATTGGTGCGTTTTATCCAAAACAGTGCCACCTAATATTGAACCAAATATTCCAGCAATAACAAGAACCAGCCCAATTCTCCCTGCATCTTCTTCAGCATCCTGGAAAGAAAATGTTGTAAGTTATAACTTTTGTTTCTAGTTTGTTTCTGGTTGGATTTTATGAATAAATGAATGAATTCATTATTCAAGGTACAAAAATAGCCAAGATGACCAAGTGGGTACGTAATAACAAGTTAATAACCTATAATAAATTGTGTTAATTGAGCTAATTTATAATTGGGGTACAAAAATACCATTGGTAACCAAGGGTAACAAGTTAATACACTAGTCATCGCTTGATCAACAAATTTACTATTCGTAAAATTAGACCTGAGCTTGTAAAATGTGCATGAAACAAATATTCTTTCATTATATCATTCGCTTATATCACGAGAATAATAATACAGATATCTTGAGAAGGAACGTAGATAAAATGAATATAAATACGATCATATATCAATTGCGATTATGCCTACATTTTCAAAAATATAACTACAGTGGAACCTCTTTAGTCTTTAGTACGTTTTTCAGGGGACCAGACTGAAAAGACTCACTAAAGTGGAAAACTTACTAAAGAGACTATTTAACATGTAGGAGCTTATAGATGGGATCAAAAAATAAAACTTACTAAAGAGAAAAATGCACTACAGAGGTTCTACTGTATAAGGTAATTACAATTTCGTTTGCCATTTTCAAAATGAACTACAAAAAAATTGAAATGTAATAAAAATTTAATAGCTACACGAAACTGCTTGGAAATGAGAAAAAATCATCTGAAAAGGTCTCAAATTTCAAAAATCTCCTGTGGGGCAGGGGTGAAGGGCTTTTGACTCACAGACCTCTCTTCACGCGCAGATGATCGCCTTCTTTGCAATCATTACCTCTTGAGAGCTTATCCCTCTTGAACATTCACCGACCGCCCTTGGATAATTGTAATTATTTTGATTCGCCCCTAATAACTAATGTGGACATTTATAAATCGCAAATAGAAACGCTGAGGAAAATTTACTACAGACAAAAGTAGCAGAAAATGTATGTACACACTTCACGTTTCATGCGTACTCTTCAAGTAATACTTATTTACCTCAAAGTGTAGAAGTACGATTTGATTGAGCAGAGTTGATACTGCACAGAATACTGCAAGGATCATTCCGTAGCTTATCATCAATAAGAAAAAGCTGCGGTTCGTCAACAATGTCTTCAATGTTTGACCATAACTTTGTTTACTAGCGTCATCATGTTGGGACACTTGAGCAGGACTCGGTGGAAGAGGTGGACTCTTCTGAAAAACTGAATTACACGTCACTTTCGTTAAATGGTCCTTTTTTAAATATGTACTCTTGCAGTCACCTTATATGTTTGTAAAATCTTTGAATATTTTACCACTAATTTTTTCATAGAAGCTCCGTGGACTGCGCAGATACATTGCCTGCTAGTTTTGTTTATAATAAATTTTCCTCAGCGTGCATTTTGGTGTGGCTTGATTGACCACTTTATGTGACCACATGTGTACATACATATCGATGGTGGAAAGCTAAAATGTCGTAAGCGCCATTTTAAATATTGTTCACAGGAGGTTAAAAACGTTTAATAAATTCAGTATTTGAGATATGATTCTCAAAATTCATATTTGATATCTGTGCATATGTTCTCAGATCGTCACCAATTTTCATGAAAATTCATCGAGTTTTCATGAACTTTTGACGCTTACGATAAAATGTTGTTCTCCTTATGGAAAATTGCATAACATATTTGGCGCTTACGACATGTTTTCCTATAGTTATCTTCTGGAATTGTGTCTCATCGTCACACGTGCTTCGAGTTCATCCAGGTCATTCCTTTCTATAGATCCCATGATATTTCGTTACAATATCTGTGTCGTTATTGTATCAATAATAGGCCCAGATAAATTGTTACAATAGAATACATTGATCAAATTCCATACTTCTATTGAAAAAAATTAGGTACTATAATAATCATACATCCATCCTGAGG
This sequence comes from Brachyptera risi, assembly GCA_964007535.1. Taxonomy (NCBI): domain Eukaryota; kingdom Metazoa; phylum Arthropoda; class Insecta; order Plecoptera; family Taeniopterygidae; genus Brachyptera; species Brachyptera risi. Next base: position 28,660,579 of record OZ023326.1, read on the forward strand.
GATGAATCCAACTTCCATCTGATGATTGATTAGGATGTAGTATGCTCAATAATGCAACCTAATATCAAGAGCCTTTCAGTAAAAGTTAATGATTGAAATATAAGAATCAATGAACGTACAAAGATGATGATTATGAAACTCGAGAAGAAAAATAATTAGTCTTATAATTGGAACAATACACAATATTTGGAATCACTTCAATCTTCCAGGATATCTTCTTCGTCTGTTTCGAGTAACTGGTCTGGTACGTTTGAACTAGAGGAGAATGAATGATATTCTGCGTGAAGCTTCGAGGGCATTACATTCTTGTCACACAAGTTTACCAGGTCCTTGTATTCGAAACTTCATCCTAATCAATCATCAGATAGGTCCCCGCACGCACCACTATCTTTGATAACTTGGCTCAATAACTGGTGACTCAATCACAATACTATTTGCCTGCTAATAGATGGCGCTTACGACAAATATGTGCAAAAGAGAACTGCGCATGTCGCTTACGACAAAATTATATTGGTGACTACGAAAAAAGTATTGAAATGTCGCTTACGACACTTTGCACATCAATGGACATGACCTTCCAGCTCATATTTACCGGGAAAAAAAAAAATGAAAAATGTCGCTTACGACATTTTGGCTTTCCACCATCGATATACTGTGGAAATCATTCAATTCATTCATAGGTGTTGCATTTTCATAATCTAAAGAATTAAACTATTTATATCAACATATAGAATGTCTTTTTAACATACTGGTGTTTGAAGCCTACTTGAGTAGAATTCAGATCTTGATTCAATTCAATTCTTATGGTCATAATGAAGTAATATAAATAGGTACGTACAGTATACGAATAAATGTATGTTTATTTCTACTTCTAAAACCTCTGTTATAGGAGTTCCTTCATTAGTAAGCTAATTAGTTTAAATTGACTTTTAAAATGTATGATAGATATATTACAAAGCTGATGAATCAATCAATATAAACGCACTTTTTAAACTGCACTGCACAAAATTTTGACCAATACATTTCACTGTCATATTTAGCTACTTACAGAATAAAAGCAGTACAAGCACAATGGTTGGTGCCACAGCAAAGCCGTAATACATAGTTTGAAGTTCTCGACCAATGTCTTCCAGGCTGTCATGGTTATGAACCAGAGCAGGAGGCAATACAAAACTCAACGCTATTCCAACCTAGAACACAGGAAATGAAAGCGAGTTCAATCACCTATATATAATATTAATTATCAGCATATTGTAATTTTCATATCTACATGTAACATCAGTATATTATATTGCATGACCCATACCCAATTTGACTTCCAATTAATATGTAAATGTCTACAATGTATCCAAAATAGCATGTGTACAAATAGGTACAATAGGTACAATATTTATTCTTGATGAGACAAAATGCTCTACATATTTTCAGATAGTAGGTTACCTGGTTACCAAAGACACCAATGGCACATGCGCGCGATACTTCTTTTGGCCCAAACCACACAGCTGCCAGCTGGGCAGGAATGCCAAGCACAAACATCTGCGATGCTCCAGTCAGCGCTTGACCGATGAAAGCAATGTAGAATAAGTCGGGAGATGCAGAGGCTACTTTGATCCACGCTCCAGTAGTCATGAGTATGGCGCCCGCAATCACAGTTACTCGGAGACCTTGTAAGTGTTGAAGCAGTTTGTTTGTTAATATCAGTATTTCAAATGTGAATAGGTGAATAAATATTGGCAAAAGAGGAAATATGAATAGCTGACAAAAATTTAACTCTGCTGAAACACGTATATGTATTATTGTATTTTATTGCATTGTATAATTATTTCTTAATTCCATATTCCATAATTCCATAATTAAGGACATGACTGAAGGAAAATACCAACAGCCTGCAAAATTTGTTACTACCGTATTTAAGTACATGCTCAGTAGTGTGACGATAACTTTGCCAGCTAATACTGAGAAATAATGGGACATCTTGTTTTAATTTGAATTGCTTTTTGATATCATAAAGTGAAATTGATTAATTTAATTTTCATGATAACCGATAGACCGATATTCAATTATCTATACGACTAAAAAATAACCAACCAATAATCGATAATTGAATTGAAGAAATATTTTGCCAAAATAGTAATACTCGAACAACACCACTCAAAATATGTGTTGATCATGTGAAAGTGAAAAAAATATTGTCAATGCGTGGCTGTGCTACATTGATACCAACTCTTGAACATTCGTGTCAGAATTTGTGAACTTTTCAACAGAGTCTCAAAACATCGATAATTAATCACTTCAATGGGTAGACCAGTAGTTTGAGCGCTGAACTTTCATCCAGGAGACCGGGATTCAATTCCGGCTCCGGACAACCATCCTGATGGAGTATTTTTTTGTGATTTTCCTCTGACATTGAAGTGAATACCAGGGCCCAGTTATTCCATAATTGGAAACAAAATGAAAGCGAAAAGAAAGTATCAGAGCCCATTATAATACACCATGTTGAAGAATACGTAATTGTCCGATCAAAACAAAGATCGACCGTTATGATTTTGTTTTAGAGTAATAGAATAAGTGCTCAGGATAGTTACTTAATAACTCGACTGGATATAAACAATTGCTGAATAGTCAACTGAGTAAGAATTTTTCATCAATCAATTGTGATCGATTAGTACCAGTTGTCAAAAGTATAAAAATCGATAGTTTGGACTTCCTAAATTTATATTGTTATTTAGAGTTGACTTTTTTCAATCTTGGACTCGTAAATCTTCTGGCAACCAGGAAATTTTGACTTGGCATGACGCAAAGCTTCAATAACTTGAGCGTGGTATTGATCGCTAGTGCGCACACTCATGACTGACTGACCAATACATAATATACAGGCCAGGCCACTGTGATCACAGTTTTATACAGCACTAATTATGCTGTATTGATTGAATTTGGTTTCATCGAAACATATTCATTTGTGAAGCATGTTCATCATTCTTATTTCATGTAAATGGAGTAGAGCAACAACATTAATGTAAATCAAAGAATACCAACAAAGTAAACTCAACTGACCTTTTTTTTCCAAGATCCATGAAGCAGGTAGGCATAGAACGGTGTACAAAGCCATATAGATCATCGACGTCCAATTGATGGCAATATTACTGACACCGTAGTATTTGGCGATTATATTGGCAATGATTGCGAATTGGAGCCAGTGAGCTGAGTTGTTCATGGAACATAGTGCAAATAACGCCAGCATGAGCCAGCGGCGGCGGTAGAGCTTGCATTCCTCGGATATGGTGACAAGCTCCGAGGTACCTAGAAACAAGTGATCACGCTTGTGAATACAGACTAATTACAATCGATTACAGTTGATACAAATATCCTATTAAAATAAATTAAAGTCATAGTTTATACAAATATATAATAGTAATAATGTTGATAATAACCATTATAATAAAAAATGAGAAGAGGAATAATAATAAGGAAAATAATATCAATACTAGGATAACTAGAATTTGTGGGCTGTGGGGCAAGGACTCACATAAGCTCCCTCCTTTCCCCCCTCTCCCCCCACACAAAAATAGATCAATTGCATTTTTTGAATTGATTTTTTAAAGCAATGTATTGATGCAATGTAGCAATGTGTTAGCTAGAAGCTGTGTTTGATATGTATGTGTACAGCAGTTACAAGATTAAATTTTCTTGTTTAGACCTTTATATATATAAATTGCAACGATGAACCTTCTGTATGTATGATCAATGAAGATTTTTTTGTTGTGGTTTGTTAATCTGGTCTTTATTGATATGAGTTAAACCTAATTTCAAATTGATATTCCTTATTACTGAAAAAACAACATTGTATGTAAAAGTGTACGAGTCTGAATATAATACAGTATTACATACCTTAGAGACAACAATTCGACAAGCGTCCTGTGTCTGTTTCTGTGTCTGTTACTAGTCTTGTATAAATTGCTTGTGTCTTGTTAGCGTTGTGTTTCTCTGCTGAATCTTTCTTTTCGGTGCACCATTCAAACACGGTTCATTAGGGTTACACATATTACACACACACATTAGGGTACACTACTCATAGCATAACATTTTCAGTTTCAACATAACATATAAACGATTGTAATTACTTTCCATTTGAACATATTTGTAATGAAGTTGCTTCACACCATTCATACCATAGCAGAACCATACAATATATACCATCCATACATCACATGATATATATCTTCATACTAGATGAACTAGATCACTGTTTTCAGCCCTCGTTCAAATAAAAAAAAAAGATATTAAAATTGAATCAGTAACATACATAATTCATAATAAATAAAGTATTCATATTTCTTAGAATATAATTCTTTCAGTACGATGTCTTGTTTACAATGAAAAAATTATACAATAATTTCTAAAACAGCTCCTACTACCTCACGTAATATTATACGAGTTTTATATGTGAGATGTTTCCAAAGGTTACCAATTATAAGACGTGAAGCAGAAAGACTTACATTGAAGAATGCAGCTACGTAGGCCTATACCAAGTTCTGTGAACTGCTGTCATTGAAAGTTCCCCCCCCCCACATTCTTCATTGGTAGTTTCCAAGAAACCACACAAATAATTAGGTCAAATTATAAATAATTCCAGACAAGTATTTTGAAAATTACTGAATTTATTTTTCAAGGTTCTCTGGTTCTCTGATATATATTTTAGATGATGTACAACATGGGATCCAGGGGGGTTGCCTCGGCTGCTCCTGCGGTAGTTCAGCCACTGAATAATTATAATATTTGTGACCAATTTTTAATACTAATACTGATACTTTTTTTTTACTACCAAACTAGGGAGATACAAAAGTTTATTGAACTATAGTGCTGATGAATCTCTCAATATTTGAATTTTCGATATAGATCTGAGTTTTGTGAATACAGAAATGAAAAACTATTGTTTTTGATTTTTACATTTTATTTCTCTGTGATACATATTATACTGTAATTCGAAAATGGCAAGCCAAATGATTAGTATCGAAACTTGGAAATGTTCTAAAACCAGTGCCCTTTTACTTATTGCTGATCAATTATTTTTCTCTTAATGACCCCATCAACAACTAGGTTATATGGGGATACGAATAAGCAGATGATAATGAAACTATCAAGTACTGGTAATGGGTTTGTTGTATGTTTTATAGTGAACTTGACATCATATCCAAGTATTCCCAAATATTTTAAGAATGAGAATTAATCTCTTTTTAAAATTATAATCAATCAACTAATTGTAATGCAACAAGAGAGTACAGATATTTTAAAAAAATGTAATAATAGTAGGGTTGTCGTTTGATATGAAAATTGCAAATGATAATCGAAACTTTAGTATCGAATATCAATCGAAATATATATGAATTTTCAATTTTCAAACGATATCGCATAGAAAAAAATTCGAGCTCGAAATTCATAAGTCTTGACCATATATATATGGATGAATAGTTATAACTTATAAGTGAATGTGTTTCTGTGGGGTATGAAAGGGTTAGACTTGGATTTGCAATTTTGTTTATCAACAATACAAATAATTATTTGCCCCGAAAATGTTGTAATATTTTTTTCATTTCAATGATACATAACAATAGCCAATGTTACACTGGTAGCAGTGGATAATTAGTGCAAAAATATGGTTTCGTTGTCATTTCCTCATTCCATCTGGGCGGGGCTAACTTAATTAATGGACCCATAGCAATAAAAAACTGCATGAGTATTATTTTAATAATTTCATTGTTGTTTTGTTTACTAACATTTCGGTTACTAACAATTTTTCCATTTAATATCGATCATTGTTTCGCTATTGAACTAATTGAATTCCATATTGAAATTTACCATTCGATATTGAATCAAAGTCCTAAAATATCAAATCGATCCAAAATATTGAAATCAAGCGCCAACCCTAAATAACAGTAACCATTCATTCACACACAATTATTCAGACTGTCACCGTGTCAATAGACATACTACATTACCTTCGTTCAAGTCGATTATCTGTATGCAACTACTAGGAAAATACAGCTTATGCGATGTATGATGAGCGAGATATTAAACTCTCAAGTTATATACACATCATTATTTTCAAATTATTATAAGCCTTTTTTATTTGTTCATTCATTAATTTATTCATTCATATCATTTAATATATCTTGCAACCTGTAATGTAGACTCTCATTGATAAACTTTCAACTCATCAGTATCAGTAGAAAATTTGAAAATGACCAATCAAAAATTCTCCAGACTTGAATTAGTTAGCTTATTTCCCTTGTCCCTTCTTTAAAACTATGTCTTTAAAACATTCTGTTGGAAAATTGCATGTCAAACGGATAAAACTTGAAAAATTGAAAATTCCACCCAGTGCTTTTCTTACAGGGATTTTACAAAGTTTCCAATTTTTTTCAAGAAAAACCCGTCCAACCGATTTGGTTCAAAAACGATCCCAGCTCATTCTCATAATTTTTTTTATTTTTTTTAATAACATCGAAACTTGATACAAGATCATTGTTCCCCAATTAAGGCTATGGATGAAAAGTAGGATATAGTTTGAACGGGGCACCACAAGGGTGATCTTACCACCTCATAATATATGACACCAATGTTCAGAAGACGTGTCAAGTTGATTGGTTTCTTTGCTTGATCTATATGAAACGTACAAAACTACAACAACAACAACAACAAACATAAAAACGAAACCCATTTTTTTTCGTCAAGTGGTATGGGAGGCTTCGCTAAGTTAATCTAATTATAAAATATATATAGGCCTACTACACTCTTTAAGCATGATGGTTTTTACCACAACACCATTCTTATAAAAGTATCATAATTGATCGATGGTAATTATTGTTTGTTAACTTTGAATATAAGTTTGGAATCATATTTGTTATGATATTATATTTTACTATATTTAATTATTATTTGATGAATAAAAACTGACTCCCCCAAGTATTCTCGAAAAGTCCAGGCCCATACAGTTATATTACGGTTTGATGTGAATGTGTCATATGGTACATACAAACTTTTATGTACACCAATCGATTACTCTTGCGTGGAGCACATACAGAAAACATATATACCGTAAGCAAATTTGATGAGCCAGAGTATCATAATATTTGGTTAGCTTAAGAGTGCACAGGAGTCGATATAGCAAAATATCATTTCTTTTATGATAACCTCTGGAAGGTATGAGTGAGATATCAAATTCTAAATAAGGGAGAGGCACATGATTTTAATACCTTCAAAATGATGTGAAATGACATTATTAACCTTAAATTACAACATTCTCACAGGTAGGGCATGGCATATACAGCTGAGAATTATGATTATCCTGCTCTATACCATTGAAAATTATACGAATTATAGTTGAATAAATTGTAGACCTATGTATGGCCATCTTGAAGGTATTAAAAATGTCTGTAAGTATGTAATAGAATTCTGATATCTTATACCATTGACAAGTTGATAAGTTAGTGATAACTTATTTTACTCTTATTTCACTTAATCAAATCCCATGCACTGTTAATTCATTTTAAAATTCTTTTTTTTTCTCTCTCTTCAAACTTATGTTTGTTTCGATTCACGCATACAGACTTGTCTCTCACCTGCCATCGATTATTCATTCCTTAAGGGATTTTCAGAATTTTAGCGTGGTATTCCTCAAAAGTGGTCGGACAGATCTTTATCTAAAATGAATAAATACGAACCAAGATGAAAATATAAAACAGGAATTGTATGACACAAGAGAGCTGCATGGAATTACGCTCATCTAAGGCTTTACAATTTTGTATTGCTCTCTCTCTCTCTCTCTCTCTCTCTCTCTCTCTCTCTCTCTCTCTCTCTCTCTCTCTCTCTCTCTCTCTCTCTCTCTCTCTCTCTCTCTCTCTCTCTCTCTCTCTCTCTCTCTCTCTCTCTCTCTCTCTCTCTCTCTCTCTCTCTCTCTCTCTCTCTCTCTCTCTCTCTCTCTCTCTCTCTCTCTCTCTCTCTCTCTCTCTCTCTCTCTCTCTCTCTCTCTCTCTCTCTCTCTCTCTCTCTCCAGCAGTGTAGATAATTGTCATGCTTACCCGCTATCCGCGGGTGCATCTCATCTGACATCTACGTCTTAGTTTTGAATACTCATTATATTCAAATGCAATACACAAAATGATGAGATTCTTGTCGTAAATTTAGTGCTCAAATTTCAAAGAATACGTATTATTGAACAAATAATTGAATCAATAATTTTCAGTTCCCGTTGTACGGTGGTAATAATTATATCATAGTCATCATTCAGACATTTACGACGCAATATGCTGCTATGTGGAAGTGAAATCGTTCGTGATTCTTGTTTATTATTTAAAAGTTATAGTCTAGTCACTGTAATTATAATATTGTCATGTTGTAAATTATTATACCTGGCAAAAATTGCGATGACCGAAAATCGCAGGGTGTCAAGTGGTGTTATTACGATGCCATTCAAATCATTTTACAAAAGTCAGAACAATAATTAGAAAACGATTCTGCAATTAGAGGTTTTAAATAATGATGATGTAGGTTGTTGTATGGTACTGAGATTTCTTACTCTGCTGAATTGACAATTATTATAATCGAATTGTATTTACTAGGAAAACGCGGGATTCGCGTTGTGAGATGAGCTCATAAGTATAGAAATGTACAATGAAAAATAATTTGTCAGCAGCTCAGTCCACATCTATACAGACATATTAGAATTGGATCACTTCAAACGTTTAAAAACCCTAACCGAATCAATTATGTCACGGCCTCCCTGTTCATTATAACTGATTTCAATCGTTTTTATTTAATTGATGACACTTGTTGCTATAGATTTAATTGGTTTCCTTTGAAGTGAAAATACGTTTTGAATGCGTTTTCTTCGTTATTTCTCATTCGATTGTTGCAAAAATCTCTGAAAAGGTGTATAATAGTATTCTTAATATTTGGTGAAAATTTGAGAGCTTTTGAAGAATTCTTATTTTCAAGTATTTTTCCTCTGGGTTATTCATATGAGGATTATTCAAACTTTACGATTTTTTCCGGAAAAACCATCCGACCGATTTCTCTGAAAAACAATCCCAGCCTATTCTGGTACAACAGAAATATGTAGAAAAAGTTACAATTCGATTGGTATTTCTTCCTGACCTGTATGCCACGCACAAGATTACAAAAAAAAAAAAAAAACATAAAAACCAAGCCCATTTTTTTCGGCATGTGAAATGGAATCTTCGCTACGCTCATCTAACTAGGAAAGCCCGGGATTCACGTTGTGAGATGAGCTCAGAAGTATGGAAATGCAGAATGAAAAATAACTTGTCTGCTCAATTTACATCTACGGACCTTGGATTACATCAAGCGTTCAAAAACCTTACCTGCAACTTGTTGATATTTATAGTGCTGCAACCTGTCGCATATATACACTTTGCAAATCCAATTGATCCAAATATTCCATAAAATATACACTTTTATTGCGTTTTTTGTTATTTATCATCGGATTGTTGCAAAGCTCTCTGAAAAGGTGTATAATAGTATTGTTCATTTGGTGAAAATTTGAGAGCTTTTGAAGAATTCTTGTTTTTCAAGTATTTTTCCTCCGGGTTATTCTTATGAGGATTTTCCTTACTATCCGAATGTTTTCCGGAAAAATCTCGCGACCAATTTTTCTGATAAACAATTCCAGCCTATTGTGGTATGACAGAAATATGTGGAAAAAGTTTCAAGTCGATAGGTAGTTTTTCCTAACCCGTATGCCGCGCTCAAAAGTAAAAAAAAAAAAACCGAGCCCATTTTTTTTCGGTATACAGGTCAAGAAAAAAGACCTATCGACTTGAACTTTTTCCACATATTTCTGTTATACCAGAATAGTCTGGAATTGTTTTTCAGAAAAATCGGTCAAGAGGTTTTTCTGGAAAAAATTCGGATAGTTTGGAAATTCCCCATAAGAATAACCCGGATGGAAAATACTTGAATATGAAATTTTTTAAAATGCTTCAAAATTTTCACTGAATATGAAAAACATTATCATGCATATTTACAGTGACTTCTGCAACCATCGGATGAGAAATAATTCAAAGAAAACGCAATAATAGTATACATTTTATTGAATATTTGGATCAATTGGTTTTGCAGCAAAGTGTATATGCGACAGGTTGCAGCACTATAAATATCAACAAGCCGCAGGTAATGTTTTTGAACCAAGGAGGTTAGATATCTAGAGGATTAGTATCTAACCTCCTTGTTTTGAACGCTTGAAGTAATCCAAGGTCCGTATATGTGGATTGAGCTGAAATAATATTTTTCATTCTAGATTCCCATACCGGTACTTCTAAGCTCATCTCACAACGGGAATCCCGCGTTTTTCTAGTCTAATTAGATGAGCGTAGCGAAGATTCCATTCACATACCGAAAAAAAATGAGCTTTGTTTTCATGTTTTTTTTGTTTTTTTGTAATTTTGTACGCAGCATACAGGTCAGGAAAAATACCTATCGACTTGAAACTTTGTCTACGTATTTCTGCCATACCAGAATATGTTGGGATTGTTTTTCAGAAGACTCTGTAGTAAGGTTTTTCCGGAAAAAATCGTCAAGTTTGAAAAATCCTCGTAAGAATAACCCGGATTAAAAATACTTGAAAAACAAGAATTCTTCAAAAGCTTTCAAATTCTCACCGAATATGAACAATACTATTATACACCTTTCCAGAGATTTTTGAGACAATCGGATGAGAAATAACAAAGAAAACGCATTCAAAACGTATTTTCACTTCAAACATAGTCATTAAGGGAAACCAATTAAATCTATATAGGATAGCAACAAGTGTCATCAATTGAATTGAAACGATTGAAATCAGTTATGAATGAACAGGGAGGCCGTGACATAATTGATTCCGGTAGGGTTTTTGAACGCTTGAAGTGATCCAATATGTCTGTAGATGTATAAGCTGACAAATTATTTTTCATTGTACATTTCTATACTTCTGAGCTCATCTCACAACGCGAATCGAAGCGTAGCGAAGATTTCCATTTTACGTACCAAAAAAATAGGCTACGTTTCCATGTTTTGTTGTTATTGTTGTTTTTGTTTGTTTGTTTGTTTGTAATTTTGTGCGCGGCATACAGGTTAGGAAAAAATATTTATCGACTTGAAACTTTTCCTAAATATTTCTGTCATACCAGAATAGGTTGGGATTGTTTTTCAGAAAATAGGTTGGAAGTTTTTTTCGGAAAAAATCGGAAAGTTTGAGAAATCCTCATGAGAATAACACGGATGGAAACTACTTGAAATGTGGAAAATATAATTACGGATATTTTCAGTGACAATTGACAAATGCAATACGAATATCCATTTCATTGAAGGTTGGGATCAATTGGTAGATGTGGATTGATCTGACAAAATATTCTCAATTCTAGACTTCCATACTTCTAAGCTCATCTCACGACGCAAATCCCACGTTTTCCTAGTATAAAATAATGGATAAAATAGATAAAATAATGAAGAAATGTGTTGTTTCTAGTCTAGTTGATTTTCATTGATGAACAGAATAATAATAGATGCTCAGTATGGGTTTCAGAAGGGCAAGAGCACTTCTGATGCTTCTCTTTTCAGATTATGTCAACAGTAAACTCGATGATGGACGACATATTTTAACTCTCTTCATAGACTTTTCAAAAGCTTTCGACTCACTCAATTTTTGTAAATTTATTCAGTCAATTGAAAATATAGGGGTACGTGGAATTTCATTAAATTGGTTCATTACTTATTTAAAAAACAGACAGATACTAGTAAAAATTTGTGATAAGATTAATGTAAGTAAAACAACTTCTGGAATTCCACAAAGTTCAATTTTAGGTCCTATATTGTACCTGATAATATATGTCAATAACATGCATGTCTAATTATTCTTATTACTGTCAGATATATCAATACGCAGGCGCACGGATTTTCTATCAGCTAACAAAAATATAGAAAAAGCCGAAAGAAAATGTACAAAACGATTAGTCAAATTCTTAAATGGACGCATGATGAAGACTTAATTATTAACTCAGACAAAACAAAACTAATGCATATATATTATATACTCTCCATTTGATGTTGATTGACATCGTCCCATAACTATTATAATATGTCATTCACTCATTCATATACCCATACGATATGTCTTCATTCAAATCATCATGTACCTAGATCTCCTATGCAACAATGTGTTTGTGTCAACCTCATTGAAAATATTGAGCGTTTCAACTTCTAAATACCTAGGTTTAATATAGATCGTCATTTTACAAATGGAAGCCCCACATAAACACAGTGTGGAAGTTTGAGGTTATGTGCGTTTCTATTATTCAATCTAAAATATATTTTACCTTTCAATACCATTCGATCTGTTTATACATTGCTCTGGCCGAATCTGAATCTATCATACTTATGGAATAGACTTGCCTGGGGAAATGCGTCATATACTCATATTCAACAAGTTCGTTCACTTCAGAATAAAATGTTACGTACCATGGTCACAAACAACTACAAAAGTATCATTAATTCTTATGGTGACCTTTATTCTTTCTGTCGTGTACTTCCTACTAATTACATTTACGAGTATCGACTCATTTTGCAATATCACTTCGACAATAACTACAAAACCCTTGTTCTTGAAGATCCTTCTGACTATAAACAGTAGTTGTAGTAGAGCACGCGCGTAATTCTTTATAATATTCGGATATTCCTCTATACTATACGCAAACGCTACATGCGCCCTCGCGTTGAAGGATGAGCTGAGAAATTAACACCAGTACCTCACTTATTTACCCTACTGTGAAGTCACATAACTTCAATGACCCTTACCATGATAAACCAACCCTGACAGTTAGGTTGGGCCAAGTTATATCAGGTCAGGTCCCAGTCAGTTCTAACCGGACCTGGATAACCCCAACCATGAAATCCCAGCCCAGGGGTTGTGTTTTTTTTTGTCCGCGCTCCACAGGTCGGAACGTTTGATTGATCAATATGATTTTCATAGTGGTCGTATATACTCAACCAACCTAGAACTGTATAGTTTTGAGGAGAAATCGGTTTTACCACTCTCGAAAAAATTGAATTTTTGAATATTTTTGGGACGAAAATGCGACAAAATGCACTCTACAGGTCGGATGGTTTGAACGATTTGTCTGATTTTTCTCGTGAATACGCTGAGTCATACAAGTAAAATGTGTTCAGTTTTTGGTTCTAATCGGTCTGACCACTACTGAAAAAAAATTCGAATCATTTCCCTAAAATATGAGAAATTAAAATCTTCGATTTCTTTCAAAATGCTCACTGAATGTTGCCACTGGGTTGATACACTCTATCACGATCTCTTACATTGATTGAAAAAAGAGTTCAGAAAAAAAGCTGAAATATAGATTTTATTGATAATTGATTTTATTGAGTTAACCCCATGGTTACTCCCATGGTTACGACCCAGATCTGGCCTGACATCCTCTAACGTGGTCTAACCTAACTGCCTGGGTTGGGTTTTCATGGTTAGGGTTATCAAAGTCAGGTAAGTACCAACTCGGGCCTGACCTCATCTAACGTGGTTTAACCCAACTGCCGGGGTTGAGCTTGCATGGTTATGTTCAATGGCGTATACATGAAGGGGAGGGGGGATTGAGGGGCCCTCCCTCCTTCCGAAACTCAACCGAAACTGGACTGAAATTGCATTATTAGAATATTATTATATTATTAGTTATTATATTATTTTATGAAGTTAATAATCGGAATGCTTATGTGATAGTTATTGGGAGTGGATATTGAGGATAGCCTATTTTTTTTACAAAATTTCTCCCATTTTACACTTGAGTACCTCCCCCCCCTCCCTCCTGAAATATAATCCTGGCTTCGCCACTGGTCGGCGTTATCAAAGTCAGGTTAGTACCGACTCGGACTTGACCTGACTCCATCTAACATGGTCTAACCTAACCGCCTGGGCTGGGATTTTATGGTTAGGGTTATCAAGGTCAGGTTAGTACCGACTTGGATCTGACCTGACCTGATCTAACCTGGCCGAATCATCTGCTTGGGTTGGACTATCATGATTATGTTTATCAAGGGTCAGGTTAGTACCGACTCGGACCTGACGTGAATTGATTTGGCTCAACCTAACTCCCTGAGTCGGACTATCATGGTTAGGGTTATCAAGGTCAGGTTAGTACCGACACGGATCTGACCTGATCTAACGTAGCTGAACCATCTGCTTGGGTTGGGCTATCATAGTTCGGGTTATCATGGTCAGGTTAGTACCGACTCGGGCCTGACCTGATCTCATCCAACGTGATCTAGCCCAACCGCCTGGGCTGGGATTTCATGGTTGGGGTTATCAAGGTCCGGTTAGAACTGACTGGTACCTGACCTGATATAACTTGGCCCAACCTAACTGTCAGGGTTGGATTATCATGGTAAGGGTTATTGAAGTCAGGTGACTCCACAGTAGGGTACATAAGTGGATTAGTGGATGAGATCAGGTCAGGCCCGAGTCGGTACTAACCTGACCATGATAACCCGAACTATGATAGGTGTTAATTTCTCAGCTCATCCTTCAACGCGAGGGAAGCACGTATATAGCGTTTGCCTAGTTTAGTATAAATTTAATGTCGATTTATAGCATGTGACCAAGAAAGCGTTTTACCATAGGCCCAAAGTTGTACTAGTTTTGTTATCCGTGGTAGGGAGAGCTATAACGTAACAACAAAAATTGAGAAAATTTCAGATTTTAGTGGAACCATTTATGGTAGGTCTCAAGTCTTTTGATGTGTTTTTTGACACGCAAATGTGCTTCTCTGCCGCCAGCCGCTGTAACGGTCAGTAGTTTGGGATAAAATCGAAACGTGTGAAAAGTGAGAAGCATGCGATCTTATTGGCACACTCAAATACAAATTCAAATTCAAAATTCATTTTATTCTGTTCCAAGAATTACATTGTACATGGATTGGTATACAAAACAAAAACGAAACAAAAATAATATAGAACAGAAGCCCGCTTAAGAATCTAATATTCTTGTGTGCGGGCTGACAGTAAGTTATAATACAATAATAGATTTTTAGTAGCTGAAAATTTAGGAAACAAAGACATGAAATGAACAAATAGTTGTTAATTATATAATTGTAGTGAACGATTATGGAATTATGAACCAAGGACATTAATAAATAGATGTTAGTATATTAACATAGAAAAAAAAATAATTGCGAATAGTGTAGGTATCACCCCTAAATAAATTAAACATTTTGAAATATCTCTCTCTAGTTAAAATAACAGAAAAACAAGTTACGTAGAGGTTTTTATTGAGTGATTAATTGATTATTGATATAAATGAAAGAAACTGAACGACTTTAATTACGATGAATCTAATAATATAAGGATAAGGGCTATATGAAAAATGCGTAAACAACTGAAAATTAATTCCTGTATACTAGTTTAGAACAAAACTGCCTGCCAGATAATTTCAGCCAATCGTGTAACTGTTTTTTGTAGATATAAATACTTGTAATATTTCGTATGTGCAACGGAATCCTATTGAATGAGTGGGGACCAATGAACTCTGCACTTTGTTGACCAATCTGTTTCTTTTTCATAGGTATAGCCAAAGTAAGTTTATTCATGCTCCTTGTTAGTAGTATGTTACTATCATTAGCTGATGTGCAAATTGATTGTTTATATTTTTCGAAATGAATTTTGAAGTAAATTAAGACGTTTTTAATATAGATTTGTCTTATATCAAGCACATTAGCGATTTCATATGTTTTATCAGTGGAGAAATGTTTGGGTTTATTTAGAATAATTTTCAATAATAATTTCTGCATCAAAGTAATACGTTCCATGGCAGAGTAATATGCCCCACCCCAGGAAGTAATGCCATATTGTATTACGGCCATCGCTAAAGATTTGTAAACAGTGAGAATCAACTTTCGGTTAAGGACGTGCCTCAGCCTGTAGAAGATATACAGAATATTACGAGTTTTAGTGATAATAGATGATATATGTGCATTCCACTTAAGGTGTCTGTCAATAATAATGCCTAAATATTTAGTATGCTCACGCGACTGAATTTTGTAGCAGTTACAATCAATGTTTAAAAAGCAATTAGGTGAGTGAAGTTTTAAACAGAAATCCGAACTGGGTTGAGTTTTTGAATTAATTGTGTGAGCTATGTAGATAGTTTTGGATTTATTAAGGGTCAAAAGGTTTTTATTTAACCAATTATAAACAATTTGCAGAGAATTATTCGCATTTTGGAAAACTTGGTGCCAGTTATCACCTTTGAACAGAAAAACCGAATCATCTGCATATGTTACGACACTACCAGTTAAATTTAAATTACACAGTTCATTGATATAAATATTGAAAAGGATAGGCCCCAACACAGTCCCTTGTGGTACACCACACACAATTAAATTTAGGTCACTTAGAGTCTTATTGATTTTAACGGATTGTTGTCTATTTAAAAGATAATTTTCAAATAAAGTTAAAGGAAGGCCTCGTATTCCAATGTCGTAGAGTTTTTGCAATAGCAATTGATGATCAACGGTGTCAAAAGCTTTTGCTAAGTCGAGGTAGATTGTTAATGATTTATAACCATCGTCCATAGATTCATAAAGTTCACTAGTTAATCTAAAAATAGCGTCATTGGTACTGAGTTTTGGTCTAAAACCGAATTGATTAGGGGATAAAATTTGGAATTTGTGCAAAAAGTTCATTAGTCTACTTTTGATGCATTTTTCAAGTAATTTAGAAAAATGAGTTAAAAGAGAAATGGGTCTGTAATTTTCAGGTTTAGATTGGTCATTCGCTTTATGTATTGGGATAATTATTGCAATTTTGAAATTTTGTGGGAAAACACCCGATTCGAAACATAGATTAAAGATATGGGCAAGTGAAGGAGCAATATGTTGACTAGCTGATTTGATTGATATAACACTTATATCGTCGACACCATTTGCTGAATTATCTTTTAGGCTTGAAATATGAGAAATTATTTCATTGCAAGTAACTGGAGATAAAAACATAGAGTTTGAGTTGGCGAGACTTTGTCCGTGTTGGTCACTATAGTGTCTAAAAGAAGATTGGTCGTGACTAGGATTAGTTGAAATCGCGTTTCTAATGTTAGATGCCAAATTTTTGCCAACATTGGAAAAATAATTTGCGAAAGCGTCAGCTACAATTTTTGGGTGATCCGAGGCGTTGATTAGTGTACCATTAATCGATATTTCTTCGATAGGACGAGAACTACAATTTTTCCTATCAGTTATCTCATTAATTGTTGCCCAAGTTTTTTTAGGATCGTCTCGACTAGATTCAATTTTTTTTTTATAATATAAAAGTTTTGTTTTGTGAATCAATTTATTTAGAAAATTTCTATACAATGTATATCTTTGTTTTAGTATTGAAACCTCATTATCATAATTAATACCATACTTAGAGGAGCGCGCTCGCAATTTAGCCAGTTGCCTGTGCAGTGCTCAAATGCTACATTGAAAGTGAGTTGATTCCTTTGGACGCAATATTTTGTTTTTATCATATTTCCGGACGCAATGCCAATGACAGAACGGGATGAACCGACCGACGCCCAGGGACGTCGTTAGGATTTGTGTATTGGCGGGCGAACAGGTTACATGAATAAAATGACCGCCCAGCTGAACACCTGCCACGCGCGAAAAGGGGGTCTGGGGGGCGGAAGCGCCCCAGCGGAGCTCCGCAGGGAAATTTTGAAAATAAGCAAATTTTTCAAGAAATTTTTGCGATTTACGAGTGATTTTGGAGTCTTATAATTGCATCATCATGGACATTTTCGAAGCTATACTTTTGTGGTTTCTCTCAGCAAGCCCCGCAAGGAATTTTTTGAAATAGACCCATGTCATTTTCTAGGTGATTTTTGATATTCACAAGCGATTTTGGAGTCCAATGTTTGAATCACTATGGACATTACCAAAGTTATTTTCAATAGTATAATTATTATAGACATTTTCATAACTATTTTCGCGATTTCTCCCAGCAAAATTCCCAGCATTTATTTTTTTGAAATTTGGTCATTTTTCAAGTGATTTTTGCGATTCACGAGCAGTTTCGGAATCTAATAATTGAATCATTATCCAAAAAAAAAAGGAAGTGTTTAAAGTATTAGAGTGTATACTGATGCAATTAATATCAATAAGTCATCAACTCATCATATTTTATTGTGTGTTTATTCTTAGGTCAACATTATATATTTTTAAAGGAGGATAAGTTATTGGGCGCCCCCCCCTTGAGACCCCCTAACGACGGCCCTGCCGTGCGACGCCTGGCGATAGGGCGACGGGACGGGCGATAGCAGTGAACACTCACCCCCAAAGATTGCACTCTCCTGTATGTTGGTGTGAAGTGGAAGATGGAGAGGGGGTTGAGAGGAAATGAGAAAGAAACAGAAGGAATACAGCAGATGCCTTTATGCCGAGTGTATGCTTATAATTACAGTAATTATAAACCGTCGTCATAATTGTTTTCAAGGCGGCCGTAAATTGTGTATCTCTACGTTCTTGTAATTTATAAATTCTGTCCATATGTTCTGTCACTCTCTATCTATATTATAATATCTGATATTCAATTTCCACGGTTCACGGACATTGAGATTCAAATTCCACGGACATTATTATTTAATTTCAAATTTAGGCCTATCCAACTGAAGTGATTGATGTCAGTTACATTTTACGAAGGCGATTGATAAAGGTATGCTCCGAAAAAGCAATGAACAAAATCGAACTAATAGGACCATTTTATTTATTCATTTCTGTAGGCCTATGAATGGTCGGTTTAGAGGCGCGTCAATAGCGAGGTCATCTTGCGCCTAATGTTTTTATCTTTTTTTAAACAATTTTTATATGAGAAAAGAAAATAGAAATAACTACAAAATTCTCAAATTTGATTTCGACAAATAACCCAATGTTGACATTTGTTTCAACACGACTGTACAATATGATATATACATAAATCTATTTGATATGAATGAATTTGAACGAGATCTTAATCGGGAAGCGATCTTGGAGAATGCCTCATCTTCTACTCAATTATCATTGTAGAGATGACGAGAATATGACGTCATCAACAGTGGGATGAAACGTCCATTATTGAAAAAACTCGGAACAAAACAAGGGAGCCACACATTTCAAAAATTATTCTATCAATAAGAATTTATTCAAGTGTGTGGAAAATTGAAACAATATTTCATATATTTTCTATAATGAATCTGTATGTATAATATATTGAAAATTAATTGTAGATCCTGCAATAATATTTATTATTTACAATGACGGTATTCTCGTTCTCCGTTTCCTTTCAGATGAGCTGTGTGGCGCGCATGCGTCGACTGGTCTATAATAATAGAAGTCTCGGGCCAGTTGATTTCAAGCGTTCATTCTGTGTTGTGCATCAGACGTAGAAGTATCAAGCGTCATCATGGCTGGACCTCAGGGTAAGACTTATCTTGAAACTTATTAATTGTGCATCTCCAATGGATGATATAATGATGGATTTAATCTATGGGTGTTTATTTTTATTATTATATGTTTTAAAATGATCAGTTTAATTGTTGTTTTTTAGAAATCATTGAAATGTTTTAAAACTAAAAAATCACTGTTTCGTATTTTGGTACTGTCCAAAGACAGATAAAACTAATCATCTGTGTTCATTGAGTAGTACAGTAGGTAAATTCTGTCACTATAGTTTCTTGTGAAAACTTCACTAGGAGTAGGATTTTCTTCGTTTCGTCAATGGTCAGTACAGCTAATTCGCTGTGATGAGTGACAATTCTTTCGACATGCCTTTTCTCACCTGTGTATGACGTGGGCTGATATGCTAATTGTTCTAATACACATTCCAACAATAGTCGAATATTACTACGGTAACTCGTTTTGTAACTCATTGCGTGATTTCGGAGAAACTACATGCAAATAATTTGATTTGAAAACGAAAATAGTATGCCATAGCATGCTTAGATCAAGTTCGTTACTTCTTTATTACACCCTCAGTGTGCTTGTGCCCTAACTAAAATAGCGAGCCAAGTTCAAACTTTCAACAGATGATCACATCATGGGAGTTCTATTTGAGATTGCTAAATGAACACTAAAGTTAAAAATCATCTACCGTGATGTAGTAAATTGAATATTATTCAAATCTTATATCGGTAGTTTACCGCTTTACCCCTATGAAGTTTAACACATAAGAAATTAGTTATTTTGACGTATTGTTTTTTCTTTCAACACACTTAAATGATTGTTTCAACTCATGGA
This sequence comes from Brachyptera risi, assembly GCA_964007535.1. Taxonomy (NCBI): domain Eukaryota; kingdom Metazoa; phylum Arthropoda; class Insecta; order Plecoptera; family Taeniopterygidae; genus Brachyptera; species Brachyptera risi. The sequence goes on from OZ023326.1 coordinate 28,680,876, forward strand.
CTGAGAACATAATTTATATGTACCTATTATTATTGTATATCTATTTCTAAAAGAAATAAGAAGAGGGAGAGTGTGGCATTTTAGATATTTTAGTCTTATGATGTAATTCTACCAAGGACAACTGAACGAAAATAGCCCTACAGCATGCACATCGCCTGAGCCTTCCATTTTTTTTTTGCGTGAAAAACATTCATTCCCCCTTTTTTGCTGCATATTGGAGTTGAAGCATCGTGTAGCCATCCTATAGACGAGTATAGAAAGATGCCACATTCCACTGTAAGCTAAACCTATCCATGACGCAATAACCGGTGTTGTATCTAATAAGCTACGTGCAGTAAATATCAGTGTTTTTGTTTTTCCTCAAGCCGCTACGTGTCTAGTTTTAGTCGTGCGGCTGTTTATATATGGATTACAATGCTGTAGCTGTACTCCGTTGACAAAATACATTCTTGCTCGCCTCTCGTCTACCTTATATTGCAAATTGTGATGGCTCAGAAATGCCGTATTGCGAACTATATGACCTTCTCGAGGGTCGAACTCTAGTCTCGCCCAGTCTCGCATCTGATGTGATCGATTCTTTCTGTGGGCGTAGGATGGGCGCAAGGTTACGATGGGCGAAGCGCCAGAAGTCTTATTAAATTGAAGGTTTCACATGCGGGAACCGTATACAAGTACCAAGGAAATAGTTAATATGTTAATGACCCCTATGTTGACAATTGACGTCGTGACGTGACATCTGGTATCACATGCTTAAAAAAAACTGGTTACGCGGGGTGCAACTGTGTGGGTGAATGCAGTCAGGTTGATGACGATGCTCGGGTGATGATGATAGTATTTCAAATGATGACTACATAGGTATCTCGTCATGACTTATTAATATGCTAATTGAATGCGTTTTCTAAGAACATCTTCCCCCATCCCCTCTGCCAGTTCGTGACGAACATATAGGAAACAGTGTAGCACAGATAATAATAGCGAACGGAATGACATCCGCAACGCACCTTCCCGTAAATTTCTACTATATCCTTGGAAATTTTACAAGTTCCAACAATCAATACGATCGCGTATTGCGGTCTAGCCGTCTCTCTCAAATATGCTTTTTTTATTGTAACAAATTAGTCATTGGTCTATGAATTGGTTTACTTTATGTGAAAACTCGTGTAACACAATACCTTTATTTAAGATTTGAGAAATACATGAACAAGAAATAGAATTTAGTCAAGCGTAACTAACTAACCTACTATACCTAGCCCAATCAAAACGCCATTAATTTATAATTACATAATTCCACGTCATCTGGCATGTATACATTTCAGTTTCATTTACAATCTTTGTTGACTGACTAATGTTATGCGGATATATATATATATATATATATATATATATATATATATATATATATATATATATATATATATTTATATTCTACTGAATGGCTTCTAGCCATTTGTTTGTATTTACTATTTTGATTTCTTAGTAAAGAATGCGTTACAACAGCTTAACGGTGGTACGTATCACCATAAAAGAGGAATAACACAACTACGAAATTCTGTGTGGCCTTGCTGAAAATTGGACATTTTTGACCCGCCTCTTTTCATGATCGGAATTCGTAGGCCTATTGTAGTCTTGTGCGTGTGATTAGTTTCCATTCAATTATTCTACAAGTCCAATTCACAACACGCGATATTCCCATTCACGGCACAGATAATAATATAGGTCACATCAAATCGACCTTTCCAATTCAACTATAATATTACTATATTATTCATATACGTGTGTGTGTTAATACATGTATTATTATTTATTAAGATATTCCACTGAATCCTCGTTTGTAATTTCATTCAACCTTCAAACTTGCTGTCGATGCGCCTTAAAACCCCAATATTCATTCAAACTTGGTATACAGAAAATTTCAGTCGATGTTTAAATATTGCCGAGTCGTGCAATCGGACCCACCAGTAGTTCGTGGCAACCTCGCCACGATTTTATTCATCAAATTACCTAACAAAATAATATTGCGTAACAGGAACGGGCATTAATGTTTTGGGCGTTTTGGGGTTTAACGTATGCTCTATTCCGACGTTAGATACATTACGCAATGTGCATACGGTATTGAATACTAAATAGTTTTATTCAAAGCTGTTTTATAACAATAAGTTACCGACGTGGTTTTTACACCGTGGGAGGATGTCGATTGTATACTGTGACTTTATACAACCCATGGCAAGTTGGAAAGAGATAGAAACCATCCTACGTTCAGGTGACTGGTTTCAATGATGGCCTTGGCCTTCGGGGGTCACAGAAGATGAGCATTGGTTTGTAACAAGTTCGAATGCAACATGTATTTGATAACGTATCCGCTCAATTCCGTCGATTACTTATACGCAGTAAGCGCGAATACGTCATTAGGGCCGCGAGTGACTCATATCAACGTGATGAATAGATAATTTATTGACATTGATGATCGAAATAATGTAAATCCATTGTCAAGTGAACGATGATTCAGAACCCTGTAGAAGGGGGTTGATTTAGAACTGTATATGTAGTCAGTTGATCATTAGTCATCATCACGGCGCCAATATAAATTAAATTAAAATAAAATAGATTATTGCTGCTCAAGTATTTTGGGATTTGAAGTTTGGTTTACTGTAGGGCTTGTATGTTTGTTGGGATTGGATATTGAATTTCTTTTCTTTCTGTCGTGGTTTCATTCTTCTTCACTGCCCGCTCGATACATTTATTATCACAACCCTTCCTTTATCTGTGACGTTATATACCACAGATAATCGAGCTCTGGTTGTACTAAACATGATTGCGTGTAATGGATTCGAAGCATACCGTTTTGAAGATATAACAAACGTGCATCTGCCGCAGCAGAATTTCGATATGCCAAGTTCAAAAGTTTCCAAGTTTAAAATTCTTTGGGAATTTTTCCAAGTTCTTCTAAACTACAAGTTTGTTGGCGGACATTCAAGGCTGAAATCGTAAAATAATCACACATGCAGCACGGAGCTTGACATTAGGCCTACCTGCTGAGCGCAGTGACGCCGACGACAGTAATGGAGTTGTAATCGTGTATCTCTCTTTCATGTCTATGGTGTCCATGGTGTCCATGATTATACTTGATCCTCACTCTCACGACGAAACGGTTGGAGGTGCTTCTATAACGATTTTTGGATCGTTAGCGATTCTGCACTTTCGTTCAGTGCTAGCCTCTACGATAATTATCGTCAAATGATTTCAAAAGCATTCGAAAGCTTTCGTAATAACACGAACGATTTCAAATACTTTCCGTGCCATTGATAGCGGACAATAATATTTGCACAGCAGCCAATCAGATGATAGTCAATTATAGTAAACCATCATTGGCAAAATTTATTCCTCACTAGATGTATTTTGGTGACTTGCTGAATGTTGTAATTGTGATGTGTTTTTTGTTTTCATATCATAATTGTCTAAACTCGTACTCATACATTGGTTGATTTTCTGATTAATTAATGAAATATCTGATATATAAGCCCATTGATTTCGTTTCACTAATTTTATTCCTCGTTTTTTTCTAATTATCATTACCGGTACCAATTTTTTTTGTCGATAGGATCTCCAAAATATATATATATTTTGATGCTACACATGCAACTTTCAGCTACGATAGGATTATGTAATGCATAATTTCAAGAAGATATATATGATTTCGTTCGACATATTACATGTCAAACATGTCAAATTTCACAATAAACACAATTTCACAACTCTGATTTTTTTTTATCCATTATTATTCATCATTGAAATTATTGAAGTCTCTTGGGCCTAATATATTATCCAGAATCAACATATTTTATGCCAGAATTGATTCACTGAAAATGAGAGTTTTAATGAGTGATTATACTGTATCATTAATTTATGGAATGCCCAATTTATTGTGGGCCTATAGTAAAAGGACCAAACAATATTCTACATCCTCTAGGAACATCGATTATCTGTTCTTATATGATGAAATCATTCATATTTACATCCGGTAGGCTACTGTCTTTGACTTTCATCTTGAAATTTAAATCATTAAAAACGAGCTGCTCCTACCGTTGGCGTTATGTAATAGGCCGACGCATCGTTATTCTACGAGTGTTTGAACTTTCAACTCCGAAAAACTGGAAATTGAATAAACGAACAGAAAAAAACACCTGATCAAAATAATCGAATATTAAATCACAAATAAGAACTGTATTGGTGAAATAACTATAATTTCCGAAATAATCAACTATAAATAATAACCAAAATTGATAAGCATAAATCGTGTTCAAATGAAAACACATTTTTCGCAAAAGAAAAAAAATCGGTAGAAAACACAAATTTCGAAAAGAACGGCTATGTAGAAATATTTTCTCCATAGAATAGTACTTTTTTCAAATACACCATTCTCCTTATATACGTCTGCAACATATATGATGCTAAAAGTCATTTTATAGCATAAATTTAATCAACTCGATTCATATATTTTAATTAATATTTCAAACCTTGGGAGCGATCTAGTCTGTGATGAAGTGGAAGTGAAATCACGTCCGAACACTAGACGGAAACGGTTTTGTATATGATCGTTATAGATATTGATTTTGCGTCGAGGCTATGGTTTTGGTGATTTTGGAAAAATTGTCTCATTTTATGCGGAAATTCTGTCGAGACTATAAGCACCCAGTCCCAGGCCCAGACACCAATACCACGAGAACAACTCAAACTGCTGTAATAATTCAGTCAATGCAATTACTAGAAAATATTCTCAACAAATCAAACATTCTCAACATTCTTATAAGCTCAGATGTGTTTTTTCATGTCTCAAAGTGGACCATCATTCAGGATACATGGTCGACCATCCTGTCGGTTTTTTTTCGTAGTTTCCCTCGGCCGTTCACTACGACCGCTTCCTTCCCACTATCCAAGAGACCTTGAACTCGTCATCCCATCATCCGACGACAATAGATTTTAGTCATCATTCTACAGCGTTGTTATAACCCATATAAAAGGAGAGCTCGGACCGGCACAAGTAGCAGAGTGGTTAACGCACTCGCTTCATGTGACGTGGGAGGTAGTGGGCATGTCGGACCCGGTTCGATCCCCGCTACCGTCCATCTTTACAGGGGTTTTTCGTGGTTTCCCTAGCTGTAGTCTGGGCTAATGTCGGGATGGTTCCCACAATATAGGCCACGACCGCTTCCTTCCCACTATCCTTCCCATTAGCCATAAAAACCTTCATCTCATCATCCCATCATCTCATTAATCATCCATCCGACGCCAATAGATCTTAGTCATCATTACAGTGCGTCGTTAAACCCAATATACATATATAAGGAGAGCTCGGTATGCATAAATTTCAGGTCGATTATGACATGACAAATATGAATGGCTAACTCGAGTCACCGCGCGCTGTCTAGCTGTTTGCGGTCTTTCCGGTTCTGATCGCCGTTTGATGACAGATCCAACAGCCTATAACTATCTAAACCGTATAATATGCCACCCTCGGTAGTCAGTCAAGTCAACTCCAGTCGGCTGAGGCACCGCTCCAGAAACTGAAGTCACCGCCGGGCGAGGGTTCGAGTACCGCACAAGGTATGAGACTTTGTAAACGTCCTTTCACTAATTAGTCACTTCATAGTTTCATATCACCTGCCTATTCGTACGCCCGTATAACCTATAGCTGTTGGTGGGGTCGTTGAGTAAACAATAATCAACCTTATAACTATCTCAAACTATCTATGAGATCATCTGTTTAAGAGCTTAATTGGAGACGTTACAAATGATTTCGGAAAATCAAAATACAGACTGCCTATAGGACATCGGCTGAAGACTTGTTATGAAAAATATCTCGATTTATGTCTCGTCCGCATAGTCTATTGTTCATAAACACATATACACTCCCCACACCTTTCTTGTTGGCTAACGGATTTTTTTCTTAATTCAAGTTTTCAATTGAAACGTAAAATGAAACGTAAAACGAACTTTTCATTGATTGTCAATAAAAACTTAGACGAAATCTACGCCTATGGTTTACCATTATTATATAACAGACTACATAAACGCGAGGTGCGCGTAGAGCTTGGATGTAGGCCTACAGCTTGAAACAGAAGTAAAAGTCTCTTTGCTCTTTGATCCAGTGGACCATGTTATATTGCTTAGGATTTGACAGGTATCAAACGACTGAAACAACTTATGCCTCAGCCTTCAAGCCTTCTCAGCCTCAGCCTTCTCAGCGTACGTGTGTGCATTTGTCGGTTAGTTTTAGAAGGTATGACAGTATGACAGTGAAATTCCTCAGGAAACATTTTAATGCGGCCTGATCGTCCACTTTATGTGACCGCAAATGTATACGTGCTCCACAGGTCAGACGAAATTTGATCGAAGGCTTTAATTTTTTCCCCAATAAATTACGCAAGCAAGCAAGCAATCGTACGTATTTATTTCTCACTACGTTTTTCCAACGAGAGTAGATCTATTCAGCGATTTCCTATACTACTGCGAAGGGCGTTTTCATCAGTATCCTCCATGCCGTTTGTGCCCCACAATAATTATTCTTGTACTCACAAGAGATGAAGGTTCCGAGCGACGGTTCCCCTTATCCCACATCACTAGCGCTCTGGTATTTCGCTATATCTTTTGTTGTGGATACAATTCAATAACATCTGTATCACCTACGTCTATGACTATGTATAGCCTTCGCGTAGGCTAGAGTACTCGCTCCATCGTACTGTTACGGAATCTCCATAGCCGTCAAAACTGCCATAGCCGAGCGTTCTAAATATACTTTTTTGAAATTCGAATTTTGAAAATCGAATATGATATTATATTGTATTTACAAATATTATCAAAATCTGTTTTCTAGTTGAAGTCATTATAACCTCGATAAATTAGGTACCTGTGAAACAAATCAAAGATACAAAACTATTTCAAGATTGAGATCCCATTGACATTAAAATTTCCATGATTTTGTTGTTTGATCAGTTCGAATTTTGAAATATATTCTTTCAGTTGTGATGAGCTTGTAGTTGGAACCCTGATAATTCACTTACTTTCGTCACAATACAAGCCCAACTTGAAAAGGCTTGAAATTCTGCCCCAGGCCCGGTATAATTTCCATTTTGATTTACAATTATCCCCCCCCCCCCCACACACACACACACTCATATCGAGGCTCCTAAGTGCCTGCTTTCATCTCATGAATACAAGTATACAGAGAATATAATTGCTCGCATACATTTCTTCCGAATGAACCACAGTCCGAATGACTCCCGGATCAACAACTTATACATTCAGTGACACTATTTCACCCATGCTCGGAATAGGAGACCGTCACACGATCGCACTCTCCTTGCTTTGACATGCATGGGCGATCAAGCCACCCACCCCCTTCAATAATATCATCTGTGACTCATGCCGTCGTAAGATGATTGATATGCTAGGAACACGCACCCTCCCCCTCGCCGTACCTTTCACCACCTTCCTCTCGTCTCGTGTGCTAGACCCAGGATCGATGCCTGTCGTTCTCGTGCCTTACTAAAATGACAAATATATATATATATATATATATATATATATATATATATATATATATATATATATATATATATATATATATATATATATATATGAACCAAAATATTATGATTAGCATCTGAAATGTTCATTTGATTGCAGGGTTACCGTACGATAGAAAAATTGCAAGCGATGCCGAAATTCCAGTGTCGAATACTGATCGTAATCGAAATTTTCAATCGATATTGAAGTATCAAAAAAATTACATTATATAAAAAGTGAAATAGAATTGTACAAGACAATAGTGCATTGCATATAGGGAAATTCGCTGCCTTTCTTTGAAATGCAATGTCTTTCATCGGACTAGAGACGAGGCTATATAGAGATCTTGCACGTAATATGAAATTCTCGGCAACAGCTTATTATTTTATTCATTCATAATTTTTGAATTCGATTAATTGATCATTGTTTCAATATTGATTTCAGCCTATATTGAATATTCCAGATCAAAAAATCGAATAGGAAGTTCTAAAATATCGAAATCTTATTGATGGTCGGAATTTCATTGATAGGCCGGTACCATATTATATAGATATCACTTACCGTTTTCTACCATCTACTGGTGAATATGTACTTTTTTCGTGTTTATTTTATGTGTTAATGGTCAATTGGGGCGCAAATTCGACTCTACTGCAGGGGCATTTTCATGCTCATTGGTGGGGTCGTTTACAAACAGATGATCATAAGATGCCCTCCTGGCTCTGTCAACTATAAGGCTCTGTTTTAGAAAATAAGGTCGAGTCGAGCGTGGGTTCGAGGCCCGTATAAGACATTGGGTTCTGTAAACATCATTAATCCATCATCCACCTATTCGCACCCCCCAAATTAGCTTAGATGTGGATGGGTTAGTAAAGCAATCAACAATCATCCAGGGCCGCGTATTCCGGGGTCGACGTTGCAGAGCGTTTACCGGAATAATTTATTCTCTACTGTGTCACATGAAATTGGTGGTAGGCTACTTTTGAATGAATGATTGGAAATGTGTTCAGGGGTTCAGGTTTACCACCCAAGCCCTTCGTCACACAGCCGTCAGCCGAGTATAAATTATTACGGCATACGCTCTTCAAGTGCCCTATTTCCTTACTTTTGACTGGCAGCTCTGTTTCTGCAGGATATTTGTTATTCTCACCCTCCATGGTCGATCGATGATGACCAACACCGGTGTTATCAATCAACAGAATTCTCCCACAAATCACACACTTGTCTTCTGTCGTAAGTAATTCTTCGGATGCTCTAGCCTACGCTACTGCTGCTACCTTGGCGTATCACATTACTGGATTGTCACCTTGATATTCACATCGTGATGACACGATCCGTTGCCAGGGGCACCCCTCGTGACTAGGTTCGTGATGATCCAATATAAATCTCTGACAAGGACGTTCGTTTTGTGATACTAAAGATGTGTGTGATACTCTAACCCTTTGATAGGTATGACTAGTGTGTATCCGCGAGAGAAGAAGGTTCCGATCGACCGTTTTCCCCATTCCACACCACCAGCGCGCTCGTGATTCGCGCCTTCACATCTCGTAATCTGCTTCATCATTCTACAGGCCTATAGTGGTGTTTGCCGTATGTGGTTGAAAGTCTTAATTAACGTGATCAAAAAGTGCAACAATGACGGTGATTATTTGAGACCTTTCTTTGCTGAAATGATGTCATTCATTATCGTTACTAGGATGTCTATGCTGGAACGTGTGGATCACTTGATAGCGCGCTGAACTGTCATATTCGGGCGACCGAGTTTCCCTTATTTGTTGGAATGAATATTGGAATTGTCCTAAGGTCGCAATCACTGTCTTCCCACTGTCCGTAAAACTGATTTGTCATTTTGTGATTTGTCATTATATTGACAATTGGCATGATGAGTGGTGTAGTAAAATTTGAGTCGAAAATAGAATCTGAATAATATGTGTACCTCTTCTAATGGAAACCGTATTTCTGACAGTCTTTTCTCTGATATGGGTATGATTTTAATATCTGAGCTCTTGTGCAATCTCTGGGAACTTTCTCACTCAACCCACTGCTGTCCGCTGGCTCGCAGTAGTTAATTAATAATGAAGATCATTCATGTATGAGAATTCTGTATAATTATTAGTACATTACAACAGATGTGTTCGTATTGTTTCAGAACTATTCACCGAAGACAAGTTGGAGTACAACTTCTTCCCGGTAACAACAGGATCTCTCCACTTCAAAGTACGAGCAACCAATGATGCTCACGTGGCCTTGACCTCTGGCCCCGCTGAAACTGACCCCATGTATGAGGTAAGCACATCCAATAATCTTGGGCGTCAGCTAGGGAGGTTGCTAGACCCGCCCCTTTGAGAGTGTAATAAAGTCTCCTTTTACCATATAGCTCAAATCTAATAATTAATTAATTTACACTTTGGCTCTTTTAAAAATTGCTTGAAAACTGCAATGGATATCAGCTAGTACTTATAGCATTAAACAATTTCAACTTAATTTTATATAGCCCAAGTGAATAAGAAATATATCAATAAAATGAAGTTGATCATTAGACGAGCTTTAGCGAGGATTCAATTTGACATACTGAAAAAAATTGGTGTTCGTTTTTATGTTTTTTTTTTTTTTTTTTTTTTTGTTTTTATGTTTTTTTGTCAGTTCTCCACAGGTCAAACGGCTACAGCTATCAACTTCAAACTTTTTTTCGTCATGGTTCCTCATCTAACTTAGATCTGTATAGTTTTGTGGCATTATCGGGTGGTAACTTTTTTTTTTTATGAATTTTAGAAATTTCAAAAATCCCGATTAGAATAACCCGGAGGAAAATACTTGAAAAATCAAAATTTTTCAAGACCTCTCAAATTTTCGCCGAATATAAAGGAAACTATTAAGCACATTTTGAGATTTTTCGCATCAATCGGATGAGAAATAACGAAGAAAACGCATTTATAAAGCATTTTCCCATCAATTTAGGCTATTACGGGAACCAATTAAATCTATAGCAACAAGTGTCACCAATTAATTCAAAACGATTGAAATGAATGAAGAGGAAGGCCGTGACATAACTGATTCTCGTCAGGTTTTTGAACGCTTGGAGTGATCCAAGGTCTGTAGATGTAGATTGGGTTGACAAATTATTTTTCATTCTAGATAACTATACCCCTAAGCTCGTCTAACAACGCGCATCCCGCGTTTTCCTAGTAAATAGATAATTACATGAAAAGCCAACTACATTGGTCAAAATTCCTTTTCAAACATTGTAAAATAGTTCCATTTGTCCAGGACTATGGTGTGGAGATCCCCCCTCTTTCCCCTTCCTCCATATTGCGGCAAGCTCAGTGTAGAATTTGATCCCCCCCTCGAATAATTTCCAGCTGATGTCCAAGCCATTACCATTCGACAATTGTCATCTTTAATCGGGCTATGATCCTACATTTTTAACCACTTCAAGAAGCTGGGAAGCTTCTTTGATCGCCTAGTTTCATGTTTTATTGATAAGAATTTTCAGACCTTTTCCACATGCATGGAACATCTATTAAACAGAATCATTGGTTAGGTACTTTGTTTATAACTTCTTGAGAAATGCATAATTATATTATCTTTGATTTATAACTTCCTGCAGAGGAATATTAAAACACTTTGGTGTTTCAGTTTGTTCATCAAATATTCATAAAACTAGGATTCAATACATTTAAAATCATGTAGGTCCGGTACCTCATTACTTTACATTAACCACTACAAAATGTACCAATGGGGAATCAAATTTTATAAATGAGTTGGTAGTTTGCTAGTTCTATTTGAAAGGTTTACAAATACATATCTGCACAATTACCTCTTTTCTCCCATTTTAATTTTGAGAATTTTTAAGAATTGACAAATGAAACTGCACAACTAAACAGGGAGTTGGTGACAGATGGACATTGTGTGCACTAGTTTTAAACTGTCTTACCTGTTTCTCAATTTTTAGTAATTACGAATTAGGCTTGCATTACATTGTTCCAAAGTCGCCATGTGGCAACGTAGCTCTTGCACTAATAATGGAATGGTACACGAGGTTCTTGCTTGCCCTGATATAGTGCTTTGTTTGTGGTTGTAGTATTAAGGTTTGCAGCTCATAGATCGTTCAGAAGATGAAACTGGTAAACGAAGCATAAAGAATTTAACGAGTTAAAAGAATAAACATGAAATTACATTTGTCAATTTGCTATGAGAGGTGAAGATTTAAAACCAGGCTACATTACTAGTTACTAGTCGAACGCGAAATATGCGTTGTAAGATGAGCGAGATATCTGAATAAGGTATAAGTTGTTAAAGTAGTTCTACTCTTGCCACTTTATTGACTGTGGTATTCTACACACCTTGACGCATATAAAAAATACTTCATTGTTGGTCAACTCTTGAATCTAGAAAGCAGTGAATCTCGACAACTTGATTCTGTCACAATTTTTATGATATATTTGATGAATATTATCAGTTATTATTTTTTTCTTCAAAACGGCTGGTTGGAATTGCATACAAAATTGAGATAATGTGTAAAATCTATGTAGGGCCTATACACATTTAGAGAAAATTTCATTCCATTTGGAGAGATTTTATTTTTCAACATTTTCTGCCCAGCCAAATCTTATGGGATTTTTAGAAACTTTGAGATGATACTTCTCAAAATCGGTTCCACCTATTCATTCCAAAAACTGTACAGTTGTCAGTTGGATGAGTTCGCGTGCACAAAAAAGTTTCATGTCGATCAGTCAAACCCTGCGACCTGTGGAGTGCTTACAAAAAAAAAACACACGCAGACAAAGCCCTATAAGAGTGGGATGGAGACTTCGCTACGCTCATCTAACTGATCTAAACGCGAAATATGCGTTGTAAGATGAGCGAGATATCCGAATAAGGTATAAAAGTCGTTGAAGTAGTTCTACCCTTGCTACTTTATCGACTCTGGTATTCTACACACCTTGATATCTGAATAAGCTATAAAAGTCGTTGAAGTAGTTCTACCCTTGCCACTTTATTGACTCTGGTATTCTACACAGCTTGACGCATATAAAGAATACTTCATTGTTGGTCAACTCTTGAATCTCGACAACTTGATTCCGTCGCAATTTTTATGATATATTTGATGACTAATATCAGTTTTTTTTTTTTTCAAAACGGCGAATTAGAATTGCATACAAAATCGTGATAATGTGTAAAATCCATGTGTACACAATTAGAGAAAATTTCATCACATTTGGAGAGATTTTATTTTTTATTTTTCAACATTTTCTGCCCAGCCAAATCTTATGGGGTTTTTAGAAACTTTGAGATGATATTTCTCAAAACCGGTTCCACCGATTCACTCCAAAAACTGTACAGTTCTCAGTTGGATGAGTTTGGGGGCACATAAAAAGTTTCATTCGACCTGTGGAGTGCTTACAAAAAAAAAAAAAAACACAAAGCCCTATAAGAGTGGGATGGAGACGAAGCATAAAGAATTAACGAGTTTGAAGAATAAACATGAAATTACATTTGTCAATTTGCTATGAGAAGTGAAGATTTCTGACCAGGCTACATTATCAGGACATAAGAAAGATGAATAAAAACATTTGCAGTTCATAATTTAGATTAGAATTTGATGCAGTATATTGATGATCGAAATAGTATTTTAGTTTCTTCAGCTTAATTGTAAGTGATCTACTCTGCAGAATTATTTCTTCAATATCATTTCAAGTACTTTATTTTGTAATTGGTCTTTTCATTTAGAAATTGATAGATCTAATAATTGCATGTCGTTCTAGATCCTGATCGGTGGCTGGAACAATGGAAAGACCGCAATCCGTCGCAGTCGTACAAAGCCCGACAAGGCGATAGCAGAGACCCCAGACGTTCTCAGCGGCGGAGAGTTCCGCGGGTTCTGGGTCAAGTGGACAGGTGGCGTCCTTGCAGTGGGCAAAGAGGGAGAAACGGAACCCTTCGTGATGTGGGAAGACCCAGAACCATTCGGCATCGGCCATTATGGTATCTGCACAGGATGGGGTGCAACTGGATCGTGGCTTATTGAAGGTAGCTGATGAGATTTAACTCGTATTTTATTTCCATTTTTTCCATGTGAAGGGGACTGTCCTACGATACAAGAGAACTTTCATTCAAGTAACATTTCGGAACAAGCTGGTTATCTAGCGCTGCTTCTCGTACACATTATCAATCATCATTCTTATTTCTTTATTCAACTTCACTTTAGACTCGTTAACACGTCCAGTGGCAGTTTTTTTTCATAATGAAATGAATCGTGAAAGACTATTACATATCATTTAGGCCCGGTTTTACCAATCTTAGTTAGGGTGCTAATCCACTAACTATTAATTAAAGGTATGAAAATAAAATATGTAACCAATGGTGATAACAAGTTAATCCACCAACTATTGCTTAATCCAGTTTCGTAAAACCGGGCCTTAGTATTGCAATTGTAATGCTGACTTTGTAGGGGTAGGCCTGTTTCTTATAAAGTCTTATTTCCTACTTGTAGGGTATTTCTTATGAAGTTTTGATTTTTTAAGTGATATATTGCAAAATTATGGGAGTGAAACTTGAATTGTTGATTCAGTTGTAGTTGTACCGTTCATGTATTTCTTTTTAAATGCTGCTTATTTGATAAATGAAACTTATATATAACAATACTTATTTCATTGTAATTTATTCATAATAATAATAATAATAATAATATGTTTATTGGACAGATTGATCATACATAATGATATTGTCAATGTCAATTAGATAATGATAATATTATAAAAATTATTCACTGTACATTATTATAATTAATTTACAATATTCACAGTACAGAGTCAGATACATGTATAAAATGTACATAAATGCATTTACTTGAAAAAGTAGAAGAAAGAAAAACCAGATGTCATTTTCAGAGTATAACATTATTATAAGCCTAACAAAGAAAATTATTTTCAACGATTAATGAATTCATTAACAGAATAGAAACATTCGTCTAAAAAGTATTTCTTTAAAATATAATTAAAATTCTTACGTTCTTTTAACATCTTTATATTTACTGGTAACTTGTTAAACAATTTTATGCCTACGCCACTAGGACCTTGGTTGTACATAGAAGTATGAAAATCTCCCTTTATCCTAGTTTCATGGTCATGTATATCACCATTTTGTATCGTCATATGTTGTTTGTTGTTGACATACATAATTACACTGTATATATATTCACAAGGAAGGGAAAGAATTCTGAATTTAATAAATAATGGTTTGCATGAATCTTTGTAAAAAACACCAGGCGTAGTTGGATCAAAACTCGCACGGGCCAGATACCTAACAGCTCTTTTTTTGCATTACAAAAAGTTTATTGGCATAAGAAGAATGTCCCCAAAGAACAATTCCATATTTTATTTTGGAATGTACATAAGAATGATATACCATTTTGGCTGTGTCAAAATTGCAAATTTCCATTAAACGTTTCACTAAGAAACAACCAGATGCTACATTTTTACAAACCTTATCAATGTGTTTGTCCCATTTCAGGTGTGAGTCGATAGTTATTCCCAAAAAATTGGTTTGGTCTTTCATCACAATACTCTTTTTATTAATATACAACAATGGACTAAAATCTTCCTTCTTTGAATAAAATCTTAAGATCACTGATTTACTGGAATTTAACAGTAGTTTATTATTGGCACTCCATTCAGCCATTTGAGATATTGCTAAAACACTTTTTCCATAGATTGAATCGCTATTTCCATAAATAAGATGAGTCGAATCATCTGCAAAAGTAGTTAAAGTACCTGTTGTGACAGTGTTTGACACATCTCTAGTAAATACAATATAGCAGATTGGCGCTAGCGTTGATCCCTGGGGAAGGCCTATGTTTATTGTCACATCTTGAGAATAAAATACACCACTTTTGTCCAAAATTTTTACTACCTGCGTTCTATTTTGTAAATATGATTTTAACCAATTGTTAGCTACTCCTTTCACACCTATGGCATTCATCTTATTCAACAACATAGAATGATCGACCATGTCGAACGCCTTTGAATAGTCATAGAAAACACCATACGATGATTTATGCTGTTTTGATGCATTAGTCAACTCTTCTACAAAGCTAGCGACTGCTGTGGTGGTAGATCTATTACTTCTAAATCCATGTTGATTATCACTTAATAGTGAAAACTTTTCCAAAAAATTTACTAATCTATTGCAAAATGCATTTTCAAAAATTTTGGAAAAAACTGATAGTAATGCTAAAGGTCTGTAGTTCCCAACCGCAGTTTTATCACCTCTCTTATACAAAGGACTTATTATCGATTTTTTTAGTTTCTCTGGGAAAACTCCTTGGGTGAACGATTGATTAATAATTGCTATGAGAGGTTGAGCTATGTACACTGAAACATATTTGAGAATATTGCATGGAACATCATCATAACCTGATGATTTTTTTTTTGTAACTTTACTAATTAATAATTATGTCATAGAATTCTTTTATTTTTAATGGATTTAAGAAAAAGATATTATTGCCCCTCTCAATGCTTACATTACTATTATTTGCCATGGAGTTTGAACTTTTTTGATTCAAATCGTGCTTTTCATTATCAATTTTATGTACTTACAAACACTGCGCAGAGTTCTTCATCATTCAATTCTGGCATCTTTTCCTTTTTTTGGCCTACATTTCAAAAAAGCTTGGCTGATCAACATGAAACTTTCCATGTAATTCACATCATACGTAGCTTGTCTGTGCTGCATAGCATGTTGGAACAACCAGTAGCCAGGCCCGGACTTATGAATCCAGCGTCCCTAGGCTGAATCATAATTACATAATCTAGCGCCCCTATACGGTATAGTAAAAGTGAACACTTATTTTTAAAATGTGTGTAAAACTAATGTCATGAATGTAAGTAATATTTCGGGCAATGTGAACGTGGCACGTCGACATATTTTAGCTCGTTACTCGTTACTTTCTAGTCATCTCAATATTTACAAAACACGGTGTCACTCACTCTGGGTGTAGCCCTAAAATGAAAATATCAGATGGCTCAATATTTGGGTAAATCTAATACGGGGAGGGACAAAAAGCCCCGCAGGGATTTTTGGGAAATTCTCGTTTTTAGATAATATTTTGTAAGTTGTCTATATTGGCCTTTGTTGCAGTGGTGTCACTTTGTAAATGAATAACCAACTATTCACTGTCCAGTTTTTAAATTGCTTTTACAACTAAATCAAGTATATATTCTGTTTTTGTTTTAATTTAGTTCACATATTCTATATTTCCAATTTAAGCAGCCCAACAAAAATACTCAGATTTCACTATAGGCATATATTTTTTATAAAAGGCATATAATTATCTATTTGTATATTCTCAAAGCCCGTTTAATATATGCTGTATAACCTAGCTGTTGGTGGAGTCGTTATAGACAGACAATAATCAATTCTCATAGCAGACTTTGGTATTCCTTTATATAGGCCCACAGAAATACATTCATAATATATAATCTACAAGTCAAGCGCCGTCCTTTTACATCCATGCAACTCACTCTCAGTCAAAAGGCCCACACACATAAACACACACACACACACTTCAGCTTACCAATGGCAGTACACCAATAAGAATACCTTTTAATATATCTTTCCTATGATGTAATTCTGTGTTCCTTGTTTTAGTACAATTTTATTTTATCTGAAACAAAAAAATTAAGGTCTGAAGGGCACAAGTGCTCTCCAGGCCCTTGCACCCCTAGGCTCCAGTCTGTGCTTGAATCCAGGCCTGTTGGCAGCTTTTATTTGGGGTTATAGAATACATTTTCCTCTGTTCTGCACTTGCTTTCAGGCTCGTAATATTCGCTACATGCTATACTGTTCAAATTCATGTATGTAAGCTATGACACCTTATGATCAGCCTTTCTATGTTATTACATAATACACTTCCATTCAAGCAGGAACAAATTTAAGATATGGTAGTCCTACGAAGAAAAATGCCGAAGAGATGCAAACAGTCAAGTTGGTCTATCGTCTCATTCCCAAATGCCAATCTACATTGTGTAATAAATGCTTATACCAGTTCTAACGTCACACGTCTGGCTCAGTCAGCCAAGACACTGCCTGGAAAACTGAAGTAGTCATGCCCGGTGCGGGTTCGAGTCCTGCGTAAGGCATGGGTCGTTGTTAACGACTTTCGAACCCCCCAGATACCCTATTTGTTTGTGAAGTAATTGAACAATGTGTGGGAGCAAACAACAATGTTCATCTTCGCCAGAGTTATTCCAAACAAACTTGAGCACCTTGACCTAGGAATAAAGAACGCACCTTTCAATAGATGGTGCTGAAATCTCTACGGCTGATTCATTGGAGTACAGCTACCGACCGATTCCCTCTGGATGCATTGATATCGAGGTAAAATGCCCCTCGAATGCTCACATCGCATTGACGACTGCTGCTCACGAAACAGAACCAATGTACGAAGTTATTCTTGGTGGCTGGGAGAATCAAGCATCTGTCATCCGTTACAACCGAGAGAAACCTGACAAGGTACAGACAGACTGTGTCCCTCTAACAAGATAAGACAAGACCTTGTTATATTCTAAGTTTAATAATGAATGAAGAAGTATCAAATTGAATTGGAAAACAACAAGCCATGATATTGTATTGATTTCGGAGTTCTGTGGTGTTTTCATTTATCAAACCATATTAATTATTTATGGTTCCATCTTGGGAATGAAGGCAATATTAATTAATAATTCAGATTTTCATTGAATATTTCATTGTTGCTCAATCTGGTGCCTAATTGCTAGATTGATAAAATTACCTTCACTGTTGAATCATTACAATTGATGCGAGAAATCATGAAGATTGTTACAATGATATAGATAATATTTGTACAAACTCGAAACTGAAAATGGATTGGCAGCTAATAGTTTTGAATGAATTTATCAACTACAAAGGTACGAGGAGAGACCCCTGGACTTCTAACAAATGACCATCACAAGCGTTTCCACGTTCAGTGGCGAAATGGCCTGGTGACTGTGAAAGAAAACGGCTCCGTAATATTGGAGTGGACCGATCCGAATCCGTTGGGAGTATCCTACTTTGGAGTGCGTACCGCGTGGGGTTCAGAAGGTCACTGGAAGGTCAAATGCGTTGACCCGAGGACGGCTACGTTTACACCCAGTGCACCTTCGGCACCTTCTGCCCCAGCAGGTATACCAACTGAATCTTGCTCGTGTTGCCTGCATGAGATGTTTTACTTGTCACTTCTGGTGAACTTCTCTCTTTTTATCCACTAATCTTATAACTTGATGAAAAAAAAACTTGTCAAGTATTGGTTGTTGATACGTTATTAAAATGGTACAACACTAAAATGTGCTGCTGCAGGTAGGAAGATTTTTTTCTGGGAGTACTGTATGTACTTTTGGAAACAACTATAAAAGATACACAACATGATCGACATTCCCAATCTTGAAAATTATTATTCCAAACACTAATTTAAAATCTACCCACATCCACCACAATTTGTTTAACCGAAATGTTTTTCCCATCTTCATCGGCAAATGTTAGTGTTGTGAAATAGTGATGCCCTCTAAGGTACAATATTTTTTCATCAATTACCATACCAATTGGTAGTTACTTCATATAAATTATTGTGTGATGACTTAAACGGCATTCTAGTCTAGGAAACTTGCTGTGCTACATGTTTGCTTTTTCAACTAAAATGCGATAGGACTAAAGTACCAATGACATATCTTAATTGTAATATACTTGCTTGTGAAGACAATATGGTGAGGCCAAATATACTATATAGTATCAAATTTGTTCGGAAATATAATTCCTTCTGTTTGTATATTTCGATTTCTCTTCTGAAATGTTTTTCAAGTGACAATAATAACAATAATATTACATTGTTATTTTAACTTTGAAATATTGAGCGAATGAATATAAATCGGCGTTCATCAAAGAGTATCTCGAAATTCCTAATTTATCATTTTAATTCAAATTGAATGAGGCAACAGAGAGAATTTTGAAATATATGAATGGGTAGGGTCTACTATGGGTGCATAGAGCATTATGCACCTGCATATGTACGTAACATGCATCATGTAACAAATTATGATTACCCAAGGTTTTATACTTTTAGGTGATACTTGGAATTGACCCATCTACTGTAAGCACATATCCATACATTATGTTCAAATGAAGAAAAACAACTTGGATTAACAATAGTCATGAGTCTTTTATGTATTGCTTTTTATCTACCCATGCACTTTTAGGTGATACTTGGAATTGACCCATCTACTATGAGCACATATCCATGCATTATGTTCAAATGAAGAAAAACAACTTGGATTAACAATAGTCATAAGTCTTTTATGTATTGCTTTTTATCTACCCATGCTCGGCCATTTTATTATTCATACCAAAGTAAAAAAACTGGGGTTATATTCCATATTTGTTTCGACTTGTCTTTGAAGTGTATTGTCTTGTTCTAGCTGCTCAGCCTGGCTGGGTTCTACCGTGTGACACAGTAGCCGCAGGTGGCGAACCGACATGGGTTGACGCGAAGGGTGGAGAAATTCCCCCTAACGCAGTAGCTGGCGGGTTCGATAATGAGCAGCTGTACGTTGGCCGTGCGAGTCACGAGGGTGCTCTCATCCCGGGCAAGATCGTGCCTTCTCACGGAGTGTGCTACATCGCATGGGGTGGTCAGGAGCACGGCAAGGAGGAGTATCAGGCAAGTTCAAGTAGACTGAAATCAAGTAGACTGTATCGGTTACGTTTTAACATTGCGTGACATGTCACGAAGAATAGGGCTTTCTTGTATCCATGAAAGAAGGTCGTCTACCAACAGAATATTTGTAAAAGCTTTGGTAACTGTGTAGAAACTCCTAGCAGCTTTCAACTTTGAAAGATGTAGTTGCGAGTCTTGATTTAAAATCCCGTCCTGGAAAAACATCCGAGTCTCCAAATCCAAGTCTGTGCGTATCCAAAACTTCTGATCTGGTGCAACGTTGCTTAAACTCAGGTTGAATGTTGTTGGAAGTACTTGGTGTTAATGGGCTACATTTTTACTTTCTGTTACTGTTACTTTATGGTTGACATTGACTTTTCTATCTCTTCCATGAGTACAATTCATGCGTATTAATAAAGTTTGGTGTCTACTATCGGTTTAAATTTTTGCCGCGATGATATATTTGTTCTGCTTGGTCAAGATCGTGTTCAACATCATGTTAATTTTAGGTTAATAGAATTGCATGCTTTCTTTATCACAAGAACAACAATATATTTCATTCTTGCCCAAGTAGGAACTACTCGGCAGCTTGAGAAATGTCTGAATATTTCTCTATCAATCGACTCTGTGATAGTTAATGACGTGCGACTATTTTGTTCAGGTACTGACCGGATGCGAGGCGTCCTGGGTGCCAAGTAGTACCGGAGAGATTCCCGAGGGTGCTCTGCCTTCTGGAGAGACAGAAGATGGTGAACCACTTTTCGTCGGCCGTGCGGAACACGAAGGGACGATGACGGTTGGCAAGGTAAATATGCACTTACTACCACCATAGAGTGAAGAGTTGAGGAAGAATATGGAAGCCCATGTTGAATTCTCTTGTTTGATTTTGAAGGTTAGTGGTATAGTTCAACATCTAATTTCTGTATTGCTACACTTGCCACACATTCAAATCCTTTCGCCAAAGACTATTGCGCAGAGAATTCAAATGAGTAAATTGCTTATAGTGACGTGTTTGCAGTCAACAGATGAAAGTGAGAGAGAGGGCAATAGAAATGAGATTTTTGTACAGTTCCACTATATATAAATTTAACATTACAAGGGAGTGGGGCGAGAAAAAATTTATGATACAAGCAGGAAAACGATAGATCCAGGAATGCCATAGAGGTTTCACTGTATGCCATAAATAGAGATGTTTGAAAATGGTGTTATAATTTTGTGTTTTTTGCATCTGTATTTGCAAATTTCGGTGTTATGCTTCTTTTGGGCCTAATGTCATGCGGAAATGATGTTTTATCGAGTTCTAAAAGGAAAAACGGCGAACAAGTTTACAAGTTCAGTTTACAAGTGAACCATCACTCATCATTAATCCGAAGTTCAAAGGGACCCCCAAAAAATGTTTTTGATCTATAAAAATTTGGATTGACAAGAAAACTCCTATTCAGCATAAATCATCACTCTTTCCAATTGGAATTTGATCAATTTCGTATTGTGCATGAGAGAAAGCTAGGCGACCGGCCGAGATTACTAGTGAGAAACTGTCAAAGGAGACTCAATATCGTGATCGTGTGTACTCGGCTAGCTTCGACCGTCAAAGGGCTGGTTTCCATTGGCGCTCGGCGAAACAAATGTTTCGAGCTCATCATAGTCTCGTGGTCTGCTCTTAATAGTCGAGGTCAGATCAAGCGCAATCGTACGCACGCCTATCAAGCAGTGAACAAACAGCTTATGCATGAAATGAAAAAAGATAGAATTTGAAAAGGATCATTTTTTTCATGGTATAAAAACATTAAAAAAATGTGTTTTTCGTAGAATATTTCGTAGTTTCAGGTTGTTTGCGGTGATCTGAGCGAATTCAGGCATATTTTGCGTTGCTCTGCGACTTTGAAATGATATTAATGAATTGAGAATTTATTGAAAGGTGCTTATATTGTTGTTTAATCATCATACACTACATTTTGCAGCTTGTGAAAAACAAACACCTATAGCTATAAAGTTCTTTCATAACTCTTTATTCTATGTTATTTATAACATTATTGCCACCCCCATGGCTCATAGTCAACTAGCGTAGATAAACTGAAGTCAAGTCAGACGTGGATTCCAGTCCCGTGTAAAGCATGGGTTTTTAATGTCCTTCCACCTATCGTTCTATCGTTTCATTCATCACCTGCTCATTTGTACCTCCATGTAACCTGAGCTGTTGTTTGGGTTGTTGAGCAACATTAAAATTGAATTGAATTAAAAATGGAACTTGATTGTATTAGTCAACAAAATGAGCAAAATTTATTCAAAATTACAGTACTTCCATAATTATGTGGTTGCATATGTAGTCGTCATCAAATTACCTAATTGAATATTTGAATTTGTATAAGTTTCTGTTTTTGTGAATAGATATGGAACAGACAAAATAATAAGAGATATCTAAGATTACGATTTTATCAACAATTACAAATACCAATGTTCACAATGCGGACAAGAACCATTAAAACGATTGAAATAATTTTCAAAAACTGATTTCGTAAGCTAAGGAAGAAACTAAGTGTGTGAAAAACCACACACTTCTGTGTGTAGGCTATTTCAATGGCTTGATTGTTTTCTTTTGTCTTCCAGGTTCAAGGGAGTCACAATACCTGCTACATTCCTTATGGCGGTCTGGAACTGGGTTTCCAGGAGTACGAAGTATTGGTTGCTAAATGAAGCCTTACATTATAATTCTACAATGAAAAAATACTGCTGCTGTACCAAGATATTAATAAGTTGCTATAAATTGCTATATCAAGCATTGTTTGCATGCCCATATGTAATATTTTAAAACATTTATTGATACAGTCTGATGGTGGATGTTTTGTTCACACAACCATTATTAATTATATTATATATTTAATTTGCAAGATATGAGATTTGAATAAATATTGTCAATATAGTTAATCAGGTTCTACTGTTGAAAATCAAATGCCTAATCACCCACCTTTTTATCCCCATAGTTTTTTGGATTTTCAATTGATTGATTAATTTTTTTTCAAGTCTTTTTTTTATAGTTAGGAGAACAGTAGGCCCTACTTGAGAGGATTTTTAATCACTCCTGGATAAGCTTATTATTTGGAATAAATTTCACTAGTTCGACACTAATTCTCACATTAATAAGCAACCAATTGAGGCCCATTTTTTCTAATAGCTCTGCAAACTTGATTTTCTTGTGTAGTTGGTGGTCCAAGTAGTCAGAAAACATACCAAAGGGAGATAACACTAATTTCATTCAGTATCATTCATGGCAGCAAAGTTGGAATTAAAATTGAGTGTTTATAAATAGGGTTACCAATCGATCAATTGAATGCTAATGATACTAAAATGTGCTATATTGAAAATCGATTGAAAATATCGAAATATTGGGAATTCCATTAGATATCGAATCAAAATGATATCGAATATCAATCAAAAATATATTTTTTCGGTCTGAATTGTGTTCTTTTAGTCATCTGTAATAACTTTGTGACGCGTAGTGAGAAACTGCTTTTGCGTCGACACTGACACTTGAGTGTCGACTGACGAATGAGAACCTCAGACTGTTTGCAGATCATCTACCAGTCAATTAAAGAACGACAAGATGATCTTAGACTCGAAGAAGTACTTCACCAAGCAAAACACTGGTCTCGAGAAATGGAATGAAATTGAACGAAGATAAAACCAAAATTAACAGTCTCACGAAAAGAACCAGTCCAATCCAAACCTCGTATACTTTAAATGAAGAAAAGTAGATTAAATCAGAAAATTTCAAATACATATCGAGGTATTGGGCCTACTCTGCAATCAAATCTAATGTGGAGTCTGCACTTATTGAAGATGGTCTCGAATGCTAAGAGGAAGCTCCACTTCGTAATGAGAAACAAACGGATGCCCACTACTAAGGCTCACGCATATTAATGCTTAGTCAGACCCCTTCTAAAGTATTGTAGTGGAGTCTGGGACCCACGCACAGAATGATACTGAATCTGAATGATACAATGGGGTGCAGAAAAAAGCCACGAGGTACACCTTAAATCATCACTGCAAATGGTGCTGCACGACCAAGAGACCCAGTGTAAGCATTAGCAATGCTCTCACCGACCTCAAATGGGTAAACTGCATGTGCGACTTGAAGAACAACACTTTGATACCTTTTCCGAGCTATCTTGCAAGAACCAGTCTGGGGTGACATTTACAAGCGGATCGGAAATCAAGTTTCATCGGCAGAGCAGACCACTCCGAGAAGCTATTCCTCTCAAGATATCTGGACAAATACAAGATGCCTTTGTTTCTTGGGAAAGTCGATCCACTTGTGGAACGTGATACCACAGGAGGAGATGGAAATCGAGCACAATCTCAAGACATTTAGCAAAATGCTATCAGATTTAGATTTAGAATTAAAGGACTTCATAACTAGATTTGAACGATTGATGACACGATTTTTTCTCCTAGATTTAGAATAAGCTGGAAATCATCTCTGTTCAAGAGGGCTGTGTCTGATGATCATAAACCACCCCGCTACAGTGTAAAAGAGAGAAGAATGGAACAAAGCAACTTCAAAATAACAGCTAGTCGTGACTCATCTTTGATTATTTGGAGGAAATACTTACTCATTTCTTGCAATAAGTCAATGATGTATCAATTTTTTTTTCATTTGCTGATGTTTGTGCAAATATATAAAATATATAGTCTTTGAAATATTTGGAAAAAGCCGCCCCCCTAAACTTTGCCGCCCTAGGCAGCAGCCTCGATTGCCTAGGCGTAAATACGGCCCTATGCGGATCTAGAAATTCTAAGTCTTCGTGAATTGAATCTTCATAAGCGTATTGTAAGGCAAGGGTGAGCTGTGATGTATGCGACATGTTAGATGTGAATATGTAATATGCTAACGTGGTTGAAAACATGGATGAGAACAAAGATGGGTCAGAACAGACTCACTAGCCTGGCCAGGCTTACAATCCATGGGTCACAAATAATTGATGTCGATAATGTCATCAACAGATTTGCTAAAAGCAAGGACCGGAAACGAGAATTCGTTTTGTAAATAACACTATATTGGTTTTCTTCTAGTAAATAGACCTTCGATCACTTTACATGAAAGAAGAGTGAGTCGGTGTCTCGGTGATACCTTTTATAGTTTCATATTGCTAATGTGATGATGAACATTGTTCTTCACGATTCGGACTGTCTATTTTATTATGCTGAGACACGAGTCAAAAATATTGTTCAACGGTTCAATTGATGTTAACAAAAATTTTGTATACCAAATATTATTTATAATTTAAATGAAAATCAAAGCATGGCGATGACTATAGGTATATTAAACTCATGTACTGCATTACCTAGTATCTACACTAATTGATTAAAATAGTAATATTTCTCATTTTATTGTCTTTTTGGGTTACCCTCTCCTTACGATTGGCATTCGTCTTGTTTGAATTTCACAATTCCCGCTTTTAGCCAAAGAAAGTTTTCCTTTACTACCAATTTAAAAAAGGTTTCAAAACTTACAACTTTGACCATTTTTGCGTTATTATCCATCAGTTCAATGAATGAGAAATTAATGATTTATCATATAAACAACACACTTATTCCGATTTTCTTTTAATTATTAAGAAGACACCTCTTCATGGTTACTCATTTTTTTAAATGTAAGAATTAAATATGATTGAAATATAGATTATATAGATATATACCGTCATTTTATCTGAAACGCATGACTTGCAGGTCAAACCCCCTCTCAGCGTGAAATATTTTGTGGTCACAGAAATTTGCCTCACGTGAACCCCCCCCCCTCCTCCTCCAAGTCAAGGCTAGATCCGCCCCTGGATGACACCCAACTATACCTAGAAATAAATCCAAACAACGCGAGACTCTACTTCGAAAAATTCAATGTAGATCTGCAAGAAATTGCTAATTGGGCTATGGATCATGCTCTTCTCCTAAACCCAGCAAAGTCAACCGCATTGGTTGTGGGCACTAAACCACAAAGAGAAAAGGTTATCTCGCAAGGGCTCAATGTAGTCATAGACAACTGCATACTGCCACTGGCTGAGAAAGCAAAAAATATTCATCTTTGAAAAATCTTGGACATTGATTTGAAATTCAAGGACCACGTAAATAAGATTTGTCAAAGCTCTTACGGCAAACTTCATTCTCTGTTCCAATTCAAAAACTACAGTTAGCTGAATCCCTAGCTCTCTTGAATTTAAATATCTGCAACTGCATCTATGGTCTGAAATTAACAGTGCAATAAATTAGCCAATAAAATACAAAGGGTGGAGAACACATGTACTCGCTTTGCACCAAATCTGAAGAAGTTTAATTGGGAACATATCTCACCCTCCATAAACAAAATTGGCTGGCTCAGAATGGAACAGCGCAGAGATTTACATCTTATCACAACCGACGTTCACAAAATCTTAGAAGTCAGTCAACCTACGTACCTTCATTCGAAATTAGTGAAGAGAGGTGATCTTCTCCCGAAGAATATTAACAGAACCTCAAACTCAATATCCAACATCACTCTACCTCAAAATACAAATCTTCTTTATCTTATCTAGCTCCTACTTTAAACAATGCCACTCCTGATTCTTTCAAATCACTAGGCCAACACTCTTTCAAAGACAGATTGAAACAATTGATGTTACAGTCTCAGATCGAACAAGAGAAAATTCGATCTAGAACGCTTTGCTTCAAGAGTGCCCAGTTGAAGAAAGAGTTGGTATAAGAAAAAGTCTACAAGATTGGAAAATAAAGAATAAAGTGAAATGATCTTTGTTTAAGCAGAGAACATCTCAACCTCCAGTATTCGCACTGTTTTAGTGTTTTTAGAGATCCTAGAGAATAGGCCTAATCCTCTATTTTTATTTTTTCACTTTATTTAAAAATATTGTCTCACAATTTATTTGGCTTTTGTCTGAATGTAAACAGCCTGGTATTATTTTTTAAACGTTGATTCTCAATTTGAATTTAAATGCTTGTATATTCGATACAATTCAGTTCAATTTATATTCAGCCACCCGTGGTTTTCTTTTTCTTTTTCTACTCCCCAATCAACATTTGATGAGTCAATTTGTTTATACGGGTTATATGATAGAACAGCCACTGTGAATCTACCTTGGTCTGATCACACGCTGAATATTGCCCCTTTATAGTGTCTACTTTTATCAGAGTCGATAAAGCAGTTAGAACTGCTTTATCGACTCTGCTTTTATAGCATTAACCACAATTCTATTTTTAGACACATTCGGACAAGAAATGTCCGAAAACGGTCTTCTTGATTATAATACTTCATTGAAATTTACAATTAAGAATCTTAAAATTCGATGTGGCTCTGATATTTGACGTCACCAAGTGTGTAATTGTGGTTAATACTATTATGTATCATCATGTCATTTGTTTCCACTTATAAATAAAGTATATTTTATTATTAGGCCTATCATTATTATCATTATAAAACATAATATCCAATCAATTGGGCTATTTATAGGGGGAGGGGGGGGGGATGGAAAGGGGGGGGATCTTTAAAAACTCAAATCAGGATATCTCAAGTTGCATAGATCCAGGTGGCCGATTAATAAGCCACACATGAACTAGTCATTTTCATCGATTAATCTACAATAATTATCTACACAATCATCAACCTCAGTGCAAATAAACCTCAATTACAACTACAGTTGCATGGCCAGCCCACCCACTGCTTTCAGTTATCAGCTGCAATTACAATACAAACACGTTTGACATTTTTTTCGGTGTTTATGACAACAAGAGAAGATCAAATGCTTGAATTGGTTCTAAACTTTAGAGTGCATCTTAACAACTCGGATACTTGAACTTGTATACGAATCCATATTTTTGTTGAGTTGTTTCACACACTTTAACAATTTCATAGCATTGTTTGTGTTGTGGATTAGGTACGTTCTTGATATAATCTTTTCAAGATTATCACGTATGTCTTCCACAGTCTTCTCCAAGTCAACTTCTGATGTGATACTCCCTTCGTCAGCCTCACAAGCAATATGGTTGAGCTCATTACCTTCTATCATTTCATCTTGGTCATAGTCTGCATCAGAACTGCAGTGACCGTCGTTTACATCCATTAAGCTTCCGCTACGTACTGGGGGCACTGTAGAACTGATCGCTGCTGAGTATTTCAAGTCTATGGTAATGTATGGGTTCTCTTGATACTGTAAAGGTAGCCTATCAAAACCCCAATCAGTACAAACAAACACAGCACACATGTGCTCACATGGCAAACGCCATTTACTAAAGTCAAAACAGCTACACGTTGCTTGATGGAAGTCTACAGTGTCGAAGTTATCAATGCTAATCTCACTTCGTACCATGAAAACTCCATCTCCCAAGTAGATAATCTTTGTGATATCATATTCTCTTCCCTTGTCATAGCTTGACATAACCTTCTCGATAAAAGCTATAGGCCTATTTCTAAGGAACATCGGTAATGAATCGTAATATTTGTTATTTTCAGGGTTAATCTGTGCATTATATGACACATATTTTTTCATTGCATCTGGAAGGAAATCTTCCAAGATCACTCTCAAAACTCCAGTTAGAGTTTTATCTTCAGTTTGTTGTGATAGGTACACATGTTTAAGGACATTGCTTTGAGATTCAATACCGTTATTTGTACTGACTTTCGACAAAAAATCTTTGGCGTGAAAAGCTTCTACCCATCTATGATGAATGGGTAACCACTCTTGAAAGAAGTACGTCTGCGCAAGCTGGTTTTTCAAGTAATCGTCACTTTCATACATCTGTTTAAGATGTAATTGGTATTCTTCTTGTGTACGAGAAGAAGCTATGTTTTGCCAAAGCATCATTAATGGGCCTACGGATTTTCTTTTTACATTCCCATGCTTGCTCAGCCACCTATTCCAAGACTGTTCTCTGTGGAATGCACACAGATAAATATTAGATAAGGGAAAAGATTGTTCGACGGCATTTAATTCGGCTTTGGAAAAATCAGACAAGAAGTACTTTGGAACCCAATCAGGATTCCACTGTTTGAATTGTGACAGTGCTTCTCCGATCAACACTGGCGACTCTCTCTGGACAACAAAAGTCCCAACCACGCAGTAACCAGAATTAGTTTTAACTACAAGAAAGAAAAGTGGAAGGCTATAATTACACATTTTGTAAGTTGCATCTAGCAATGCAATATTATTCCCATACCGACTCAACAAGTCTCGTTGCCACTCGGTTTGATGGCAGAACAGCATTGTAGAATGAGGCAGTTCCTCTAGAATATCGGTGTCCATAGAAACTTCACTCGGGACTTTTAACGGACGGAAGAAAAAAGTGTCTCTAGGGTACTCTGCCGTCCATATTTTTATGCTTTTTTCAAGGGCTTCTTGGTCATAACTGATTTTTTTCATTTTAAAAAGTGCTTGATGCATATGAAAACGGATAATATTATCGCTTGGATAATAGCATCGATTTGAATCATCAGGCGCAGGACAAGTTGAGCCCTCAAACATGGTTCGAACAACCTCCTTAAGATGAATTTTCATGGTTTTTACAGAGCACGAATTATTCTTCACAAAGGAATGGATTTCTTTCTTCAATTGTATGTGGAGCTTTTGATTCAGATTCGAGGAAACAATTGTGTGATTATGTTCTTCTTCAGCAGATATTACAATAAAATACCTCAGAACTCCAGATGGTGGGGTGGCTGATAAAATATCTTCATTTAACTTCTTCATTATCTGAAAATTTATAAAAGTAAATTCTTAGTTTTTGCACACATGAAAGAGGTGCTCAGTTTTATTCCAAAAATCGGTTCAGAGCCAGATCGTGGGACACATGGTTTTTAACCAAATTCCAAATGTTGAATATAACTCACTTCCCTACGACACGAAACTGAAGTTAGGGACAAGTTTTGAAGCGTCAAGTGATCCCACTACCATCTGGTAGGCCATAGTAAAAGTTTACAATGGTTGTTAATTGAAAAAACTGCACTGGTTCAGTGAATAGTGTCGACTGCTGTAATTGTATCACCAGCCTCTAATTTTGGTCAAGTCACTGAGCTTCAAAAGATACGAGTCGGTCGCCAGTCGATAGGAGCAACTCGATTATTAACGTCCAACCGTCAACGTTTTCAAGGAAACCACAACCCTGAAACTGGATTTTAATCAATAATTAATTTTGATTTTAATTTTTGATTTCAGAGGAAACTAGAAATCATCTTCTCAATTTCAGAAATCCTGAAAAATTCATTGTCATCTGAGATTATTATTATTTTCATTTCGATATCTTGCAGTTGCACATAAATGCGCGGTGGCAAGTTCCCTACCCGTGTGTTCAAGATATTTTGACCACCTCCCTAAACTTTTGAGGGGAATTGTGTGACCCTCATTTCATGCCCGTTGAATATATTGCTTCTAAGCCCATTCCAGTCCCTACCAGTTTTATTTAAGAAGGAAAATTTACCCACATCGAACCCTTGATAACTACTACTCTATCATGTCTTCTCATACCCTCATACCGAGACTCACTGCTCTCGATCAACTTTTGTAACTTCCTCCAGCCCCCTTTACCTTCCATTGCCTTGAAGAAATTACACAATCTGTTCAATTCCTGTTCAATGAGACAAATTTTACCATTGTAAAATTAAAATTAAACCTTTGATTCCAACTCGCTAATATAGGCCTAAACAGAATATTTATGAGAATTGTTAAAATATACTGGGTCACAATAATTCCAGATCATTAGGTTGGTCATGGAACCTAGAGGGTCAAGATCCACTGTTTTAGGTGAAAGTCACACTCTCATTTTGATGGAATTTTAGGTATGTAGTAGCAAAATTATTCACACATTTGACACCAATTTCTCTCAAGATGGAGTGATACATTTCTCAATCTATTTTTGCTCAATGACCCACTGAATCTCACTCAAGTGCTGACGTGGGTCGCTTTCTCAAATGGTATAAAAACCATATTGAAATTTAAAAATAAATACATAAATCATCTTTCATCTTTGAACTAAGAGACAGTGTGCCTATGCTTACCCTTCTCTTTTCAGGACAAACTCGCAGGTTAGGTCCGTTGAGCTTGTAGCGTTCTTCGTCGAATACTTTCACGCATTTCACATACATGAAAGCTAAGCAGCCAACCTTCTTCGAGTTAGCGGTACGCCGTTTCTTGGAAGGCGGATCATCTGTCTGAAAACAAGATGGATATTTCAGTTGCATTGGGTCAAAGTTATCAGACTACTGACTAGGTTGTTTCGTTGAGGGTTGGAGGGTGTTTATTTTCTGAACGAGCAGTATAACAATCCAACAGTGGCTATAAATGAAGCAAATTTGAAATCACTGCAGGCCTACTACCTCTACTGAAATAAGACGGCAAATTACGTCCCTACAATGTCTCTATTTTGTTCGTGAAAACAAAATTTTGTTGTGTGTGAAAGAGTCTGTTTCGACTTTGTTTCGGCCGGCCGAGACACAGGTGATGGAAACAAGAACCACCCTGTTTCAGCTGTTGTTGGTCACTTGTTGGTCTGTGTTTTATCCCTGAATTGTCTCTATTCCGGCCTTTGTTAATTCCTGCTTGGTCTGTGTATTGCCCCTGCTCTATGTGTTGATCAACGATGTATGACTCCAATTATAAGTAGCCCAATTCTTCAATACTGTATATGAACTGTTGAATTATGCCGTGTTTATGTGATGCATTCAAAAGGAGAATGTGTTTTTGAGGAACAGATGAGCAGCTTGATGTATTATTTTTTACTAGAAAAAATAATCTACTAAAATTAGTTGAACCCCCCATTTCACCCTTGCTTCATGTTAAATGATACATACCTCTATACCCGAGCCATAAAATACTTTGGTCCCTGGCCTAATACAATGAAAATTGAAATTCCAATGTCAAACAATCAATTCCCAGAGTCAGAAAACTTCTTCACAGTCCGTAAAAAGTTGCTATATTGTCCAAAAAAAGTCGCTATATTGTCCGTGAAAAGTCTATGAATTATCCGTGATTTGTCCCTTGGACAAACAAAGATGTGGTTGTTATATTGTCCGTGAAAAGGCTTCAGGTCGGTCGTGTTTTATCCCTATTTTAGCTGCGCGTTTATATATATTGGGTTTTAATGACGCGCTCTACCGAGGACTACGATCTATTAGCGTTCATTTTCATTCAGTTTTCATCCGTGTTTCGTCTGTGATTTGGCTCTATCTGGGCCAGTAGCGTGCCGTGAGATTTTTGGAAAGGGAAGCAATCAAGCAAACACCAAGTCGAGGGCATATGAAATAAGATATAAAAATATAATGAATATGAACATATTATGAAAATGAACATTATTTATTAAATAATTAGATGAGCGTGGCGAGGATTCCATTTCACATATATATATATATCTTTCCCAGATAACCAATTAAATTGGGCCAGGGGGTGTTTCCACCGATTCATCTAGGGCAGGATTCATCTCTCCATCGGTTCCTGCCAGTTCCGACCTCTTCCTCTTCTTCTTCACCACTACTTTCCTCTGCTTCTTCTTCTCTTCCTACGAGTTCCTTCCACCGTTCCCTATCCTCCCACCATCTCTCATCTCTCACTACCTCCCATTTTTCTCCTCGATTGACTACACCGCATTCTACTCCCTCCTGCCACCTTTCTCTCGGCCTTCCAACTCTTCTCTTAGCTCCATCTTTTTCCGCTAACTCGAACATAACTCTCGGAATTCTTCCCTTATCCATTCGCCGCATATGTCCATACCACCTGAGTCTCTCTCTCTCCATTTTGAATGCTAACCTTTCCACTTCCACTTCTTTCCTTATCATTCTGCTTCTCTTCTTCTCCAACTTTGACACTCCTGCTATGCTCCTCACAAACTTCATTTCTGCTGCCTCCATTTTTTTCTCATCTCTCCAATTCAATGTCCATGTAACTGCTCCATATGTTAAAATTGGCAAGTAGTATACATTATAAATAAGTGTCTTCCCACTCATCGGAAAGTCTTGGTTCCAAATCAGCTTCCTTACTTTTTGGAATAGTCCGTCCGCCTTTGCTATTCTCTTATTCACCTCAAGCTCCACTTTTGCCGTATTACTTACTACACTTCCCAAGTATGCGAACTCTTCTACTTCCTCCAGTTCCTGACCTTGCAGTTTTATTTTCTCTCGACTTTTTCTCTTCTCTCTGCTCATCACCATAGCTTTGCTCTTTTCCGCACTAATCTTCATCCCAAACTCCTCGGTAATTTTTTCCCATCTCTCAACTTTGTCTTGCACCTCTTCCCTACTGTCTCCCCACACCAGGATATCATCAGCGTATATCATTGTCTTTGCATCTGCCCCTTCCTTCACTGGTTCCACTTTTCTCATCATCTCATCCATTACCAACACAAACAACATAGGTGATAGGACACTGCCCTGCCTAACTCCACTCTTGACATCGAACCACTCCGTCCTGCCTCCATTTGTTTGCACTGAAGCCTTACATTCTCGATATAAACTTTTCACACGATCTATCATCCCCACATGTATGCCCTTTGCCCTGAGACTCTCCCACACCCTTTCTCTGGGAAGATGGTCGTATGCTTTCTCCAAATCTAGAAAAGCCATGTACACTTTTCTTCCCTCCTCCCACCTTGTTTCTACCAGTTGCCTGACAGCAAATATCAAATCTACTGTTGATCGGCCTGTTCTGAACCCATAGTGCTCTTCCCTTAACATGGGTTCCACTAGCACTCGCATCCTTCTTTCAATAATTCGTTCATACAGCTTGGCTGCCTGGCTCATCAGCGTCACTCCTCTGTAATTCTTACTTCTTTTTCTGTCTCCTTTCTTGAATATTACTGTTATTACTCCTTTCACCCAATCTTCCGGCACTCTCTTCTGCTGCCATGCTGCCTCCATCACACGATACACCCAATACACCCCCCACTGTCCTGCTGCCTTCATCATCTCTACCACTATCTCATCTGCTCCTGCTGATTTACCATTTTTCATCCTTTTTATTGCCTGTGCTACCTCCTCTCTTGACACCCTCTCCACACAGTCCTCTCCTCCCTTCGCCGCTTCCTCCACTTCTTCTGCCCGTGTATCTTTTGCATTCAATAGCTCTTCAAAATGTTCTTTCCACATTCTCTTCAGTTCACTAGGTTCTCGAATCAGTTTATTATTCTTATCATACATGATCTTCTGCTCCTCCTTGTCTCTCCGCTTTTCTTTCATAATTCCATACAACATTTTCTTATTTCCCTGGCTATCTTTCTCCAACTTCTCGGCAAGCTCTACCATTGTCCTCTTCTTCTCCTTCTCAATTATGCTCCTAACCTCTCTCTTCCTCTCTAAGTAATCCAATATATTTCTCGCCGATCTATCTTTCTCCTTCCTGATCCAAGCTTCCTGTTTCTGCTTAACTACCCTCCTCACCTCCTCGCTCCACCATGCCGTCTCCTTTGCCTTCCTCTTCCCACTTGACCTTCCACACACTTCGTTTGTTATCTGTATCAATACTTCTTTAAACTCTCTCCATTCTTCTTCTACGTCCCTTATTTCACCTCCTGGTACTCTCCCCTTGATCAACTTTTGAAATTCCCTTTTAACACTCGCTTCTTGCAGTTTCCATATCTTCAATTTTGCTTGTTTTCTCCCTATTTTTCTTGTGGCGTGCTCTTTGTTCCACTCCTGTCCGCCCCTTATTGTGGCCACTATGAGTCTGTGATCTCCATCCAATGCCACTGTTGGATTCACAGCTGTATCACTAACCCATCTTCTTACCTCCCTACTCGCTATAATGTAGTCGATCACCGTTTTCTTTTCTCCATCCCAACTGACGCGTGTTACCTTTTTATCCGCTCCCTTTTCGAACAGTGTGTTACATATGATCAATTCTTTTCTTACACACATCTCTATCAAATTAATTCCATCTTGATCTCTACTCCCGTATCCAAATTTACCCAACACACCTTCGTAGCCTTTCCACTCCTTTCCCACTTTTGCATTCAGGTCCCCTATGATTAGCACCCTTTCTGCCGTAATGACGTTTTCTAGTTCCTTCAGAAAATGTTCCTTCTCTACCATCGGTCTTCCCGTTTGAGGTGCATATACTTGGATAATCTCCGTTGTCTTTTTTTCCATCTGCACTGTCATCTTCATTATCCTATCGTTCGTGTTTTCCACGCTAATAACTTCCTCTTTCATCTTCTCATTCACTATAAATCCTACTCCGTTTCTTCCTTCCGTTCCTCCTGACCACCATTTCACATACCGAAAAAAAATGGGCTTCGTTTTTTTGTTTGTTTGTAATTTTGAGCACGGTCAGGAAAAAGTACCTATCGACTTGAAACTCTTTCTACATATTTCTGTCATACCAGAATAGGCTGGGATTGTTTTTCAGAAAAATCGGTCGGAAGGGTTTTCCGGAAAAAATTCGGAAAGTTTGAGAAATCCTCATAAGAATAACTCAGACGCAAAATACTTGAAATGTGGAAAATTTTCAAAAACTTCAAAATTTTCACTGAATATGGATAACATAGTTACGGATATTTTCAATGACTTTCACAACATTCGGATGGGAATAACAAAGAAAACACAATAAAAGTATCCATTTTATTGAAGGTTGGGATCAAGATGCATTGAGAGTTGTGTTGGTTTGCCGCCGGGAGACGGGAAAACGCAACTCTCAATGCATCTTGGTTGGGATCAATTGGTTTTGCAAAGTGTATATGCGACAGGTTGCAGCACTACAAATATCAACAAGTTGGAGGTAAGGTTTTTGAACGTTTCAAGTAATCCAAGGTCCATAGATGTGGATTGATCTGACGAAATATTTTTCATTCGAGATTTCCATATTTCTAAGCTCATCTCACAACGCAAATCCCGCGTTTTCCTAGTATAGATCCAACTGGCCTACCAAATAGCCCGGCCTATTTTGAGTCGTCAATTTATTTTGCATCATATAGTATTTACGCCTAGTAGGCCCTACATATAATTGGATGAGCACAGCAAAGACTTCCATTTCACTTATAGAATAAATCAGGCTTCGTTTTCATGTTTTTTTCTTTATATCTTTTTATGCGGCATATTAACTCAAGTTATTTACGCAGGCTTATTTTTTGTGGCTAGTTCTATAACAGACACTGTACCTATATCAGTTTGATGCATGCTAGACAAAGCTTCTATGATATTCTAGTACCCTTGGATCTAGAACTGCTGTTAAATTTCAGTTATTCCATGTGAGTAGCCTATTGAAGATACCAATTTATATACAGTACGGTATTGGGAAAAATTGGGTTTGTAGGCCTACTTTGATATTTTTTGGGGGTAATGATATACAGGTCAGACAAAGCATGGACAAAGTAAGCCATAAACTTGAAACTCTTTTTGGATATTGGTGTTGCACCAAAGTATTTGATGTTGTTTACAAGTGAAATTGATTTGGCACGTTTTTGGAAAATCGTCCTTAATTTGAAAGCTCCACACGAATGGCCATGCGTGAAATTTTCAATTTTCGAATTTCATCTGATTGAAACGAATCTTTCAAAGAATGTTGATATTATACTACCGGTAATATCCGGGAACTGGAAAGGAAGTAAAAAACAAAGCATACACCTCACTCGTGAGACCTATTGTTGAATATGGAAGTGCGATATGGGATCCTTATAAGTTACGGGAGATAGCTGCAATAGAGAAAGTTCAAAGATTGGCTGCTAGAAGGGTGTTAAATCGAGTGCACAGATGGACATACAAGAGAGGCAGGTCAGGAGTAATGCGAAAAGAATTGGACAGCGTTACTGAAATGTTGAAAGAGCTTAAGTGGACATCACTGGAGGAAAGAAGAAAAATTACAAGGCTGTGTAATATGAACAGGGCAGTTGAAGGAAATGATGGCTGGAAAGAATTGAACAGTAAACTTATTAAAGCAAGTTATATTGGAAGAGGAGACCATACACTTAAGATGGAGTGTTCAAAAGGACGAATAAATGTTGGACATTACTCTTTCATCAACCGCACAATCAGAGAGTGGAACAAACTGAAGCAAATGGTATTTGAAGGGGAGAGAGTGTCGCATAAACTGTTCAGAAAGAGAATTCAGGAAGAAGAGAGGTCAGTCTTCGATGGTCCTTGTAGCGCATAGAGGAGCGTTCAAGAGAGGGAATTTGAGAGTTTTTGTGGATTGGTTTTTAACAAGTATTAGTATTTTTTTTTTTTTTTTAAATTAGAAATTAGTATTTTTCATTGATTGTTTAATTTTGCTATTTAGCTTAAGGCCTTGCCACCGTGCTTTTGTGCAACTGTAAGTGTATACGATAAATAAAATAAATAAACAAATATGTACGGTACCGTACATGTTTCTAACATGTTTAAAGATATTTGGGTCGGTCGTTTTTGAGAAAATGAAGGTATTACAGTATATTGCGAAAATAATGTAGGCCTATGTTGAATTTCAAGTTTGTTAGGTTGAATCTAGATTCTGGATGATCAACAACTTGGCTGTAGGCCTATAATGCAGGCAGTGACTAGAGTTAAGACTTTGACAACTTTCGAGTAGGCTACATTCCATATAAACATCTCGCTCATCGAACAATGCATATGTTCTGATTTCCTAGTATATTTATATACATTACCGGCAAGTCTTGCTGTGCTGGTGTACGCTCGTATCTCCCATCCTGAGAACACCGCAAATCAGTTATTTTTTCTGTCACGAATGGAGAACCGAAAAACGGTATGTTTATTTCGGCAGTTTTCCTTTCAGATGAAAAAGTAATTCTACCTATAAAAATAGTACAGCAATATTAGCGAAGCCCAAGTGATGATAACAAACTGTAGGCCTAGATAGGTTAGAAGAAGTCTTAAGGCCATATTACACGGGGAATGAATAGCCCTATGGGTTGGTTGCAATTGATGCGCGCAAGTGCAGATGACTCACCTCCATTCGGCCGTTTGAATACAGTCCAATTGACTCAATTGGAAACAGTTCTATATTGCTCGGGTTGCATTCACTGAATAGAGCCCACGTGATCCAATTAATCCAATAGGAAATCAAATGGCGAACAGCTGATTTCCTTGTCAAAACATTGACGTTTGTCAAACTATATCAACAGTCAATATATTGCCATCAGTGACGTTTGTGATTGAAATTATTCATAAAAATAAAATTTAAAAATTAATTCTTGACAATTTTGTTCAAACAATTCAAACAATTGACAACTAGTGATTGACCCGCCCACAAACGTCACAAAACAAAACATCCAATCAAATGGGTTTTGTTATGTGGGAAATTTGACATTTACCAATCAGAGTATCTCTGAATTCCCACATGAGGTATAGATCAAGGGGGCCTGGCGATTAGCCACACCTTTTACTAGTGGTCAATTCTTAACTATTTTGTAAATCGTGACAAGCAGGCCGTGCCTCAAGGAGGCTGTGAACCATTCAACCAGCCCGGCCTTATGGTTGTGTGTAATAGGTCACTCGGCTGTTTGGAGTGACCTTGAGGAACCAATTGATTGCATTCAATTGCAACCATTCCCCGTGTAATACAGGCTTTAGAAGCCCAATATTTTATTTAGTATGGCTAGTGGTATGCCTGGTTTGTAATTTTGGTCAAATGGTTTAGTATTTCTCAAACATTTTGCAGTTTAGACATTAGCAGTAAGAAAACTATGTGCTGAAAACTATCCATTTTTTCGATAAGGATAAAAAACAAGATCATTGTTGGTAGGCCTATGGGCAATGAGATCGTGTGAAAACATGAAAAATATGTTGAATTTAATCACCTTTTAGAATTATTAGTTCATTACTATTATTTTATTAAAATAATAATTGATAGGCTAACATGATTGGAAAAAAGTGGGACAATAGAACTAGTGATGCGAGTGTTGAAATATTTCTACGACCTTTGAAATATTTCAAATTTTTAAAAACTTGAGTAAAAGTGTTACGTTGAATAGAAAAAAACATCACTTTTTTAAAATACCGGCACTATAGTGATGTGAGTGTTGGAATATTTCTACAACCCTTGAAAATATCTAAAAAAAAGAAAAGAAGTTGTGTTGATAAAAAAACATCAGTTTTTGAAAATACCTACGGTAGGCCTACCTAAAACAGCCAAGGATTAAGTTTTACAAGTCACATCATTACTTTTATGATTCAGCAATGAACAATATCAATGACGTTATGAACTGCTATAAACTTTTGTTTTTTTTAATAACATCGAAACTTGATACAAAATCATTGTTCCCCAATTAAGGCTGTGGATGAAAGATAGGATCGTTTGGACGGGGCACCACAAGGACGATCTTACCACCCCATTTTAAATGTTTATAACCAATGAACTTCAACACCAGGACTGTGCTGTTGGTGACCATGAATTTCCGCCGCAGATAACAGTCTTTCAGTTTCCGAAAGTTCGAAACCCATTATAAGTAAAAACCGTTTCTGTGATATGTATCCGGACATTACCAGCATTGATATTGAGAGTGAACAAAACACACAAATGTTGATATCTTCCACTATGAAATAAGTCTCTCGGGCAATGATCACTTCTTTCCATTAGCAAACAGCAGATGTAAAGTTCATCATAATACAAAAGAGAAAAAAAAATGAGTGATAGGCCTAAACTGTTATAATTAGGCCTATCACTCTACTAATTAAAGGTCGTGGCCAATTAGTACTTCATCCAAGTATTTGCTTCGGGGACTGTGGGAAACCACGAAAAAACAAGTCAGGATGGATAAAAAAAAGTGTTTATTGGTCTTCTTCTTCTTTCAATAACTATAAACTATTATAATTATAATTTTAATTCTATAAACTGCTATAAAAAATGTTAGTGTTAATAAGTGTTGAAGTGTAACAAGTGTGTAAACTGCTATAAAAAGTGTTAGGCCTAGGCCCTATGTACATGAGATCTAGTAGGTAAAGTGCGTGTGGAAGAGCGGCCAAACCTCGCCCTTTTTGACTGTATTGTAAATTAAACATGTATATGATGAATAAAGATTTTTCTATTCTATTTCAGTATAGTTGACCTTGTTGAACTTTGTCAAGTTGAACTTGACATCCACCTCAACAAATGATTGATCGTTACAAGGGCATGACAATGCTGAGAATGGCTTTTGCAGGTAGAAAGATCCAATTATTTCACGTTTTTTGGTGAAAACGGCATATTTTAAATAAATTTTTCATATATTAATTATGATTTTTTAGAGATTATAAATTCCTCAGGAAAGTCGATATATTCTTGAGTGATGACGTCAACTACTACCATCTCCACTCAGTGCTTGCATCGGCCGAACGATATTACACAAAACTAAGCGCGAGCCTCATTTCAATCCAGCTCTATATGCTTAGTTATTACGCTTGCTCAAAATTGAACAGCATCATCATTGTCTGTGATCCTTCCTCTACAATACGAATATTTTCAATATACATTCGAGCAATAGGCTATTTCACTTGTTTATGTAACAATTGAATTAGATGTGATTTTTTGTCAAATATACGTTATATTTGCGTTGTTAAGATCGTTCACTGTAGGCCTAATGTCACAGTACGAGCTAGATATGTTTTTATTTGTTCATCTTTTAGAATAGGGCCTAGAGTTTGAGGATGATGAAAAAGAATGATTATCACACTTGTGTTATTCGCATATTTTATCATGCAATACATTGTCCGCGGTACACAGGACTTATAGCTGTTTGTCTACGCGCCAGCCTACCCCACACAGCTCAAGCGAGAACAAAGTTGCAAATGATGACAAACAGCTAGGGGCCTACCGGTATATATATAAATATATAAAACCTGGCGTTTTCACGGCTACGTTAGATGACGTAGGTGGAAGAGGATGGTAGGATTAGAAATTAAATGAAGAAATTGGTTCTTCACACAACCAATTTCCTGAAACGGTAGGCCAACCCTATGCTAACTAATTCGGTAATATTACCTTTGTTCTTTCCATCGCTACTTCGTGTGTAAAATGAAAATCCTGAAGCCTGCAAGTCTCTTTGAAATGCTTCGAAGTTTTCAATATTATCCAAAAAGCCAGAATACATTGAATTATCAACTGTAGGCTTACATAGTTTCTCAGCATTTTGTAGGTGGTACTTAATGAGTTGATCCATCTTATGTCTACATCAAGTCTAGTTGAATTACTGGTAATTATCAACCCCACACTTCATTAGTTTTTTTCAAACAAATATCAGGTTGAAGGTTTTGATGGTAGGCCTACTATAAGAGGTGGCTACTGTCCCCAGCACGGTGCAATTAACATTTTCTACACTTCTCGGTTCCCGCATATTTCACACAGCTGATTACTCTTTTTGAGTTAACTGAAATAGATTTATTATAAATTTATTATCACATTAGTATTTAGTAGTAGGCTAACGTTTGTCGCTTTGACTATCGCTTTGGTCGCTTTGTCCTGCAGCGTACAGATATTGAAACGGTGAACATTTAGACAAAACACCAAGATTTTAACATGGCTAATGTCAAAGATGTGATATCTATACTTTGCAAACATTTGAATTGTTTATTTCATGTAAATTTGAAGCCTGAACATTTCAGACGTTCCAAGTTTGATCAAGTTGAAGAAAATACAGTAAGGCAAAGACACACACAAATAGTTATTTGTAAATGGCGGTAAATCA
Source organism: Brachyptera risi (assembly GCA_964007535.1). NCBI lineage: Eukaryota > Metazoa > Arthropoda > Insecta > Plecoptera > Taeniopterygidae > Brachyptera > Brachyptera risi. Next base: position 28,722,751 of record OZ023326.1, read on the forward strand.
TCTAGTACCGGTAGTAAATTTGGAATTTGTGTAAACTGACCATTATGAGGGTTATGTTTTTTCATGTTTTTGGGTGATATGCACATTGTAGTGTTAGCACTACAATCTCAATGATATAGGGTAGGCCTACCTTGGACAGGATATAGTTTGTTCTGAAAGTATAGCACGGCCTCAATCGGGTTGCCTGAATCCCTACCCCTCGGAAAGTCGTCACTCGTTTAAGTCGTCACTCAGAAAGTCGGTTCTTATATATAATTATATGTATTAATTGCATCTCTACCCCTCGGAATGTTTGTTCCATGGAAACTTGTTCCCTGCTATTTAAATATACGAAAACAATTACTGAAACTGGGTTCTGTGGAAAGTCTTCCCCACCCAAGGTCATCACCAATAATATTACATATCTCGTTGCCGCAAGTGTTTCGACTGGAATCTAAATACATGTGTTCATATATATAGACGCTTCACAAAATTATTGAAACAGATTTCAGTCGTAAAACTCGCGGCAACGAGAGATGTAGGGGCCTAATAATATTGGTGACGACCTTGGGTGGGGAAGACTTTCCACAGAACCCAGTTTCAGTAATTGTTTTCGTATATTTGAATAGCGGGGGACGAGTTTCCATGGAACAGACATTCCGAGGGGTAGAGGTGCAATTAATACATTTAAATATATATAAGAACCGACTTTCTGAGTGACGACTTGAACGAGACTTTCCAAGGGGTAGAGATTCAGCCATCCCCCTCAATCTTATAGGTCAAACCAAGATGCATTGAGGGTTGCGTTTGTTTGCGGCCGGGAGATGGTGCCTTCACTTATCTTGAGAACATGTACCATACCGTGAGGACATTTCTGTGTAATATGGATCGCTGCTCTATCTGGTGTGTTTTTGTAGAAACGGCTGATAGGCAGGCAAACTTGATGACAGCGAGCCGACCTTGAACATATCGTTAGTTCCTTGTATCACTACTTATCTACGCACGGTCAATCATGGGAGGGATGGGAACTGAAGACACCATCTTCAACGGGCAAATGCAACCCTCAATGCATTTTGGGTCAAACCTAGGCCTACCTAGCCCTAACTCATCCACGACAACCTGACATGACTCTGAAAATGATCGGTTATTGCACGCACTGCACATTTTCCCAAACTTTCAAACTCATAAGGTATAGGCTTACCCCTCCACATCAGATAAATGGGTAGGCTTTTGAGTCAAGATTTTATTAAAAGACTTTTTGAAACGCTCACTCGTCAAGTATCCTCAGCATCTCTGCGTTCAAGTTGAGCGTTGCCGGTAACTAATTACGATAGGCCCAAGCGTAGACTTGAGTAGACTAAGACATGAACTTGAGTCACAAGACTGACCTTCGTTTCTCATTGACTCCCTGTGTTCAAAGCCGTGCCTTGTGACTGTTCCGCTGTCAATGTCTCCCGTGTTTATCTGAAGAACGCACAAGTTTCTGGGATTGGAGTATTATTTGTTTGACAGAGTTACTTAAAACATAGCCCACATGTAAAGAACTCCGATTATAAAAATTCGAGACTACTTTTTTGACAATCCTCAAAAGAGGCTACGTTGAAAATTAATTGGAAAATGGCTCTTGCTCCTTGATGGCTTTATACAGTGCCCTGTTTGTCATTGGCAATGGTTCTATCATATTGTCATGAATTTCTAAATGATAAATTAATATGTGTAGTGATACTACGTAGGTCTAGATATATTTAAACGTATATTCGAATTACTCTGTGCTATTGCAGTCAGCGCAGTCCTGGTGTTGAATAATTAAAATGGGGTGGTGAGATTGCCCTTGTGGTGCCCCATCTAAATGATCCTTCCTTTCATCCATAGCCTTAATTGGGGAACAATGATTTTTTTCATCAAGTTTTGATGTTATTAATATATATATATATATATATATATATATATATATATATATATATATATATATATATATATATATATATATGTATATATATATATATATATATATATATATATATATATATATATATATATATATATATATATATATATATATATATATGTATATGTATATATATATATATATATATGTATATGTATATATATATGTATATGTATATGTATTTGTATATGTATATGTATATGTATATGTATATATATATGTATATATATATATATATATATATATATATATATATATATATATATATATATAATTATATATATATATATATATTTATATATATA
>OZ023326.1:28725182-28790635 GCA_964007535.1 Brachyptera risi
ATAGATAGATAGATAGATAGATAGATAGATAGATAGATAGATAGATAGATAAGATAGATAGATAGATAGATAGATAGATAGATAGATAGATAGATAGATAGATAGATAGATAGATAGATAGATAGATAGATAGATAGATAGATAGATAGATAGATAGATAGATAGATAGATAGATAGATAGATAGATAGATAGATAGATAGATAGATAGATAGATAGATAGATAGATAGATAGATAGATAGATAGATAGATAGATAGATAGATAGATAGATAGATAGATAGATAGATAGATAGATAGATAGATAGATAGATAGATAGATAGATAGATAGATAGATAGATAGATAGATAGATAGATAGATAGATAGATAGATAGATAGATAGATAGATAGATAGATAGATAGATAGATAGATAGATAGATAGATAGATAGATAGATAGATAGATAGATAGATAGATAGATAGATAGATAGATAGATAGATAGATAGATAGATAGATAGATAGATAGATAGATAGATAGATAGATAGATAGATAGATAGATAGATAGATAGATAGATAGATAGATAGATAGATAGATAGATAGATAGATAGATAGATAGATAGATAGATAGATAGATAGATAGATAGATAGATAGATAGATAGATAGATAGATAGATAGATAGATAGATAGATAGATAGATAGATAGATAGATAGATAGATAGATAGATAGATAGATAGATAGATAGATAGATAGATAGATAGATAGATAGATAGATAGATAGATAGATAGATAGATAGATAGATAGATAGATAGATAGATAGATAGATAGATAGATAGATAGATAGATAGATAGATAGATAGATAGATAGATAGATAGATAGATAGATAGATAGATAGATAGATAGATAGATAGATAGATAGATAGATAGATAGATAGATAGATAGATAGATAGATAGATAGATAGATAGATAGATAGATAGATAGATAGATAGATAGATAGATAGATAGATAGATAGATAGATAGATAGATAGATAGATAGATAGATAGATAGATAGATAGATAGATAGATAGATAGATAGATAGATAGATAGATAGATAGATAGATAGATAGATAGATAGATAGATAGATAGATAGATAGATAGATAGATAGATAGATAGATAGATAGATATAGATAGATAGATATAGATAGATAGATATAGATAGATAGATATAGATAGATAGATAGATAGATAGATAGATAGATAGATAGATAGATAGATAGATAGATAGATAGATAGATAGATATAGATAGATAGATAGATAGATAGATAGATAGATAGATAGATAGATAGATAGATAGATAGATAGATAGATAGATAGATAGATAGATAGATAGATAGATAGATAGATAGATAGATAGATAGATAGATAGATAGATAGATAGATAGATAGATAGATAGATAGATAGATAGATAGATAGATAGATAGATAGATAGATAGATAGATAGATAGATAGATAGATAGATAGATAGATAGATAGATAGATAGATAGATAGATAGATAGATAGATAGATAGATAGATAGATAGATAGATAGATAGATAGATAGATAGATAGATAGATAGATAGATAGATAGATAGATAGATAGATAGATAGATAGATAGATAGATAGATAGATAGATAGATAGATAGATAGATAGATAGATAGATAGATAGATAGATAGATAGATAGATAGATAGATAGATAGATAGATAGATAGATAGATAGATAGATAGATAGATAGATAGATAGATAGATAGATAGATAGATAGATAGATAGATAGATAGATAGATAGATAGATAGATAGATAGATAGATAGATAGATATAGATAGATATAGATAGATAGATATAGATAGATAGATAGATAGATAGATATAGATAGATAGATAGATAGATAGATAGATAGATAGATAGATAGATAGATAGATAGATAGATAGATAGATAGATATAGATAGATAGATAGATAGATAGATAGATAGATAGATAGATATAGATAGATAGATAGATAGATAGATATAGATAGATAGATAGATAGATAGATAGATAGATAGATAGATAGATAGATAGATAGATAGATAGATAGATAGATAGATAGATAGATAGATAGATAGATAGATAGATAGATAGATAGATAGATAGATAGATAGATAGATATAGATAGATATAGATAGATATAGATAGATAGATAGATAGATAGATAGATAGATAGATAGATAGATAGATAGATAGATAGATAGATAGATAGATAGATAGATAGATAGATAGATAGATAGATAGATAGATAGATAGATAGATAGATAGATAGATAGATAGATAGATAGATAGATAGATAGATATAGATAGATAGATAGATAGATAGATAGATAGATAGATAGATAGATAGATAGATAGATAGATAGATAGATAGATAGATAGATAGATAGATAGATAGATAGATAGATAGATAGATAGATAGATAGATAGATAGATATAGATAGATAGATAGATATAGATAGATAGATAGATAGATAGATAGATAGATAGATAGATAGATATAGATAGATAGATAGATAGATAGATAGATATAGATAGATAGATAGATAGATAGATAGATAGATATAGATAGATAGATAGATAGATAGATAGATAGATAGATAGATAGATAGATAGATAGATAGATAGATAGATAGATATAGATAGATAGATAGATAGATAGATAGATAGATAGATAGATAGATAGATAGATAGATAGATAGATAGATATAGATAGATATAGATAGATAGATAGATAGATAGATAGATAGATAGATAGATAGATAGATAGATAGATATAGATAGATAGATAGATAGATAGATAGATAGATATAGATAGATAGATAGATAGATAGATAGATAGATAGATAGATAGATAGATAGATAGATAGATAGATAGATAGATAGATAGATAGATAGATAGATAGATAGATAGATAGATAGATAGATAGATATAGATAGATAGATAGATAGATATAGATAGATAGATAGATAGATAGATAGATAGATAGATATAGATAGATAGATAGATATAGATAGATAGATATAGATAGATATAGATAGATAGATATAGATAGATAGATATAGATAGATAGATATAGATAGATAGATAGATAGATAGATAGATATAGATAGATAGATATAGATAGATAGATATAGATAGATAGATATAGATAGATAGATAGATATAGATAGATAGATATAGATAGATAGATATAGATAGATAGATATAGATAGATAGATAGATAGATAGATAGATATAGATAGATAGATAGATAGATAGATAGATATAGATAGATAGATAGATAGATAGATAGATATAGATAGATAGATAGATAGATAGATAGATAGATAGATAGATAGATAGATAGATAGATAGATAGATTGATAGATAGATAGATAGATAGATAGATAGATAGATAGATAGATAGATAGATAGATAGATATAGATATAGATATAGATATAGATATAGATATAGATATAGATATAGATATAGATATAGATATAGATATAGATATAGATATAGATATAGATATAGATATAGATATAGATATAGATATAGATATAGATATAGATATAGATATAGATATAGATATAGATATAGATATAGATATAGATATAGATATAGATATAGATATAGATATAGATATAGATATAGATATAGATATAGATATAGATATAGATATAGATATAGATATAGATATAGATATAGATATAGATATAGATATAGATATAGATATAGATATAGATATAGATATAGATATAGATATAGATATAGATATAGATATAGATATAGATATAGATATAGATATAGATATAGATATAGATATAGATATAGATATAGATATAGATATAGATATAGATATAGATATAGATATAGATATAGATATAGATATAGATATAGATATAGATATAGATATAGATATAGATATAGATATAGATATAGATATAGATATAGATATAGATATAGATATAGATATAGATATAGATATAGATATAGATATAGATATAGATATAGATATAGATATAGATATAGATAGATAGATAGATAGATAGATAGATAGATAGATAGATAGATAGATAGATAGATAGATAGATAGATATAGATAGATATAGATAGATATAGATAGATATAGATAGATATAGATAGATATAGATAGATATAGATAGATATAGATAGATATAGATAGATATAGATAGATATAGATAGATATAGATAGATATAGATAGATATAGATAGATATAGATAGATATAGATAGATATAGATAGATATAGATAGATATAGATAGATATAGATAGATATAGATAGATATAGATAGATATAGATAGATATAGATAGATATAGATAGATATAGATAGATATAGATAGATATAGATAGATATAGATAGATATAGATAGATATAGATAGATATAGATAGATATAGATAGATATAGATAGATATAGATAGATATAGATAGATATAGATAGATATAGATAGATATAGATAGATATAGATAGATATAGATAGATATAGATAGATATAGATAGATATAGATAGATATAGATAGATATAGATAGATATAGATAGATATAGATAGATATAGATAGATATAGATAGATATAGATAGATATAGATAGATATAGATAGATATAGATAGATATAGATAGATATAGATAGATATAGATAGATATAGATAGATATAGATAGATATAGATAGATATAGATAGATATAGATAGATATAGATAGATATAGATAGATATAGATAGATATAGATAGATATAGATAGATATAGATAGATATAGATAGATATAGATAGATATAGATAGATATAGATAGATATAGATAGATATAGATAGATATAGATAGATATAGATAGATATAGATAGATATAGATAGATATAGATAGATATAGATAGATATAGATAGATATAGATAGATATAGATAGATATAGATAGATATAGATAGATATAGATAGATATAGATAGATATAGATAGATATAGATAGATATAGATAGATATAGATAGATATAGATAGATATAGATAGATATAGATAGATATAGATAGATATAGATAGATATAGATAGATATAGATAGATATAGATAGATATAGATAGATATAGATAGATATAGATAGATATAGATAGATAGATAGATATAGATAGATAGATATAGATAGATAGATAGATATAGATAGATAGATATAGATATAGATATAGATATAGATAGATAGATAGATAGATAGATAGATAGATAGATATAGATAGATAGATAGATAGATATAGATAGATAGATATAGATAGATATAGATAGATAGATAGATAGATAGATAGATAGATAGATAGATAGATAGATAGATAGATAGATAGATAGATAGATAGATAGATAGATAGATAGATAGATAGATAGATAGATAGATAGATAGATAGATAGATAGATAGATAGATAGATAGATAGATAGATATATAGATATATATATATATATATATATATATATATATATATATATATATATATATATATATATATATATATATATATATATATATTGCATTGTATAACTGACTTACGAAATTATTTATTGATTAATAATTATAAATGATTGCAATCACTAATCTAATACAGTGAAACCTCTATCCATTGTTTTTCAAGGGACCAGGTGAATAAAACCATCCATGCAGGAAAACAATTCATCCAGGAAAATTTAACATTGATTATATGGGAGTGGGGTGAGAAAAAATGAAAGATACAAGCAGGAAAACGATGTATGCGGGAACGATGCATGGAGGTTTCACTGTATTATATTTTAATGATATAGAATACATCTAAAAACATTGAAATTTGTGCATATGACGGCAAATGCATAATCATGTGTTTATATGAAAAAAAAATCATAAATTATTCAAAAATGTGTGCCTAAAAACCAATCAGCGTTATCAATCGTAGATGCCGGCATAATTTGCAAAGATATGTTAAGGGGCATAAGATTAGAATGCCCAAGGAAAATATTTCATCAAATAATTATCCTAGCCATAGTCATAATTACCAAAAAATGTATATACCTAGTGTATGTTTTTTGTTCACAATAAAAACCCGTTTGTGATGGGACTCGCTTAAATAATTCAAATAATCTTGATCAGAAAACTGTCAGAAAATATCGTTCTTTCAGGAGTTGAACCACGAAAATTTAAAATTCTTGTATCATAAATCAAACCTAGAAAATGAAATATGGCTCATGATTGAAAATGAAATGACGTAAAACAGAAGAATAACCCAGGCAGTACTCGGTAATTGTAATGTAGTAGACTACCGGTAGTTAGTTACTAGCAGTCTGGAATACCTCAACATGAGAAGGGTGTATAGACTTCATATTTACTCTTGCAGATCCATCTTGGAAGTGTTGACACTTGTGGTTTACCGCATCTGTCTGTCTCCGAGACCAACTTGGTTCAACAGCCGCAGTTACTGGCTCGTCAGCTTGCCCTAGTGGAGCTCGACGTACAGTTAATTGATATACATCGACAATGGACAGCCAAAAGTCACATTTTCTGGGAATGGATGGTAAAGTGCGACATCAATGTATCTATGTAGCAGTGTTGGATAATGAACTTTTAAAATGAACGCAATCGCATTTTCTGAACTTTTCATTGAACGCCCTACATTTACAGTCGACGATCATGAACTTTCTTCTTCACATTCGATTTTTCGGTGATCTTCAACGGAATGAAACGTTTATTTGAAAGTTCATAATTTTAGATCACTCATAATCCTATTCGACACGATCGCACTATATGTACTTCTCCAACCAAATTCCGAATGAGATCAACTATTTTACGGTTTATCCCTAATGTATAATATTCCCTGTTCGGGATTTCATCATGTGATCAATTGTCACCAAACGAGCTGGCAGCCACGTGTGTTCAAGGTTGACGTGTTGTGACTTGTAGTTGTATGTAGGCTGTGTACACCGATTGTATTGTTCTAGCATCTGGTAAGCGATGCGCATTCAGAGTGTTTATAAATTATAAAAGTGAACAGTCCATTGGTTGATTTGATAGTTTTAAAATTAATTTTGATATAAATGGATGACGCTTTTGGTAGTTGTCTAGCCACTGAGGAAGATGATGGCCAAAACTATGTGGATGATCTTATTTTTGAACCCTCCATTTCCAAATAAGTTTAAGGTGAATTTTTGAACAAAGTTATGTTTTTTTGAATTTGAATTTGAACTTGAACTTTTACAGCAAAGCCATGAAAACAAACTTTGAACTTTGTAAAAGATCGATTTATTTGACATGATCTGAACTTTTTAAAAGATCCTTTTATATGTGAACTTCCCCAACACTGCTATGTAGTTTGTTACAAAATAATGAGCCCACTTCAACTTTATGTATTAGGCCTACTAGTTGATCCATAGGCCTATGAAACTATAGGCAAACGCAGCATATGTGTTGCGTTGTAAGATGAGCGATACATCTATATGAAGAGGAATCGGAAACTCTACACACCCTGACTCCTATAAAATATACTCCATTCGGTAACTATTGAATCTAGAAAGCTGTGAATCTCAGCAATGGTTCTACCATTATTTCCATTTATTTGATAAATAAAAAAAATGTTATTATTTTCTTCTGAATGGTTGATTTGAATTGCATATAAAATTGTAATAATGTGTTCAGTATTATCAATGTGTTGACTTTCAGAGTTATTTTTTAGATTTTTTTTCAACTTCCTGCCCAGTCAAATCTCATGGAGTTTTTAGAAACTTTCTGCATGTTGTTTTATGTCAGTCAGTCAAACCGTGCGACCTGTGGTGTGTTTAGAAACAAACAACAACAAAAAAAAACAGACAACCCTCCATAAGAGTAGGATGGAGGTCTTTGCTATCGCTCATCTAATTAATATTAAATACATTCTAGCTATAGGCATGGTGTTTTGACTTGAGTCCTATATCGGAGTTTCGATATTGTTTCAGGAGAGCGTAGTGGCAGAAAAGCAGAAGAGTTTGCAATCTCACAGATTGAATATTAATCAGAAAAATAATTTGATTCAAGAAATTGATTCTCTACGTTCTCAACTAAAAACCTGTATTACTGTTTTTGAAAGAGCTGACTATTGCAGAACCAGTGATTTTAAGCTTTCAAATAAACCAGTCAAGGAGCACAATGGAATGCCACGATATCTCTTAACGTCGAAAGATAGAGAAACCGAAGTGGAAAAGTGGTTACCGGAAACAGAAGTGCTAGTCGACATATTGAAAGAAGAGAGCATTAAAAAAGAAGCTCATGTGAGAGAAGAATTGTGCAAACTCTCCAATCGAATGGAAAATATTCATGTTGTAATTTAATAAATCTGCTCAACAACTGATCCTTGTCTACCCAGCAAGCAGTCAATCTCAGGTAGATGGCTTCACATGCCTTGTTGATTCAGATATTCTGCTGTCCTTGCTGTTCCTTCTCCACAATAATCATAAATTCGTAAAAATTAAATGGTCAATTAAATTTCAAGAAACAGTTCAGTCATCACAACAGTAGCATACTACTTGCCAAACTACGGTATGTAATACAAACTAGGCAAACGCAAAATATGCGTTGGAAGATGAGCAAGATATCTGAATAAGGTATAATAACAGTCCTACATTTGCTACTTTATCGACTCTGGTATTCTACACACTTTGTACTTCATTTAATAGCATTAACCACAATTCTATTTTTAGACACATTCGGACAAGAAGTGTCCGAAAACGGTCTTCTTGATTATAATATGTCATTAAAATTTACATTAAAGAATCCTAAAATTCGATGTGGCTCTGATATTTGACGTCACCAAGTGGGTAATTGTGGTTAATGCTATTGCTACTTTATCTTCTCTGGTATTTTACACACCTTGACGAATATGAAGAATATTTAATGCTTGGGCAAATATCAAATCTAGGAAGCAGTGAATCTTGGCTCATTTCCATATATTTGATGTATAAAAACAGTTATTTGAATTTTTTTCTTCGAAACGGCTGGTTCGAATTGCTTACAAAATGGTGGTTATGTGTATCACTTATGTTTGAACACTCGGAGAAAATTTTATTTTTTTCGGAGAGGTTCATTTTTTCAAATTTTCTCACCCAGCCTAATCTTATGGGGTTTTTAAAAACTTTGACATGATATTTCTCAAAATCTAATCGACCGATTCATTCCAAAAACTATACAGTTCTAAGTTGTAAAAGTTGGCCCGTACAAAAAAAGTTTCATGTTGATCAGTCAAACCCTGCGACCTGTGCAGTGCCCACAAACAAACAAACAAACAAAAAAAAAAAAACATGAAGACAAAAAATTAGCCCTATAAGAGTGAAATGGAATCTTCGCTTACGCTCATCTAATAAAGATATTCACTAGGCAAACGCGAAATATGCGTTGTAAGATGAGCGAGATATCTGAATAAGGTATAATAACAGTCCTACATTTGCTACTTTATCAACTCTGGTATTCTTCACACTTTGTACTTCATTTAATTGCTACTTCATCTTCTCTGGTATTCTACACACCTTGACGAATATAAAGAATAGCATTAACCACAATTACCCACTTGGTGACGTCAAAATCAGAGCCACATTGAATTTTAAGATTCTTCAATGTGAATTTTAATGACATATTATGATCAAGAAGACCGTTTTCGGACATTTTCTTGTCCGAATGTGTCTAAAAATAGATTTGTGGTTAATGCTATAGTTGATTCTTTGGCAAATATTGAATCTAGGAAGCAGTGAATCTTGGCTCATTTCCATATATTTGATGTATAAAAACAGTTATTTGAATTTTTTTCTTCAAAACGGCTGGTTCGAATTGCTTACAAAATCGTGGTTATGTGTATCATTTATGTTTGAACACTCGGGAGAAAATTTTATTTTTTTCGGAGAGGTTTCATTTTTTTCAAATTTTCTCACCCAGCCTAATCTTATGGGGTTTTTAAAAACTTTGACATGATATTTCTCAAAATCTATTGGACCGATTCATTCCAAAAACTATACAGTTCTAAGTTGTAAAAGTTTCATGTTGATCAGTCAAACCCTGCGACCTGTGCAGTGCCCACAAACAAACAAACAAACAACAAAAAAAAAACACACAGACAAAGCCCTATAAGAGTGGGATGGAGACTTCGCTACGCTTATCTAATAATGACATCAATTTTCAAAATTTGGGTAGGCCTACCATATCTGATTACAAGAATCAATCCAAAAACAGTAAATATGTACGTGTATTTTAAATGAATTTGATTGCTTATAATATCGAATTCTTACAACTTAGGCCCGGTATTACCAAGTCCAGTTAGCCTTTATCTGACAGTTCAAACTTGTTATCACCATGGTTACCTATGCTATTTGTTTTCACCAACTCTCAGATAAATACTAACTGGCCGTGGTAATACTCGGCCTAAGTGAAATGTTGAAATACTTTACCTGATATTATGGATACGTAGATGGACTCTTATCAGTTATTTATGATTCCAACATTCACATTATGTTGGAACTTAATAGTGTAGGCCTAGTTATAATTACAACATTGAAAATAAAATGAACAAAAGTGAATTGAAGGTTTTCAGAACTATTTAGTACGTAATTGTCTATTAAATAACCAAAGTTCTTCGTACTAGGTAGTACTAGTATCCCTTACTGAAATAACAAAGCCGAAATAGGGGCAAAACAGGAACAATCGAGTTTTAAGGGACGAAACTCCGCCGGTTCATAGCCTTACATAGATAGGCAAACAGACTGCAGAAAGATGCGGTTGTTTAGGGCCCAAACAGCCGAAAACTGAATGATATTGAACTGCCAAAATAGGGCCGATCTGAAGCCTTTTCACGGAGAATGCAGCAACCAAAATTTTGTCTCCAAGGGAAAAAACACGGACAATATAGGGACTTTTTATAGACTTTGATGAAGTTTCTCTTGGAATCAATCGAAATGTGGAATGCTATTGTGTTAAAAGCATTTATTGCGTTGAGCAGTGTACCATTTGTCATAATGCAAGGGTGGAATGAAGGTGCATAACCAGTTTTTACCTGTCACACTGCATTCCATTGCTGCATTCAGTATGTCTACTATGACCTGTCAAATATCATGTATATGATCAATCTAATGACCAATAAATGATTATTATTATTATTATTATTAGTGTTCACTGTCTACAGTCTCTTACTTGTACTTGTTTAGTTAACATGATGAGTGCAATGAAGAACTCGACAACGAATTTGCAAAAACTATTCAACAATTTGTAGTGTGGTGGATTACGTAATTCTACTATTAAATGGCAGTCCTGACTATCGTCAAGACTCAAGAAAATTCTTTGCTGACAAAAAGACTAGCTATGGCGTAACAGATGAGGGTTCAGAGAACTTCTTTACCATGTGTTGCCTCTGTTTTACATGTTTTTTCCTTACATGACTAAAAATGATTGCAGCTCAATTTTGTACCAAATTAACTGATGAATTATTTTTTTTATTGTTGAATAAACTGTTGTTTTTTTTGTGCCGCACGCAAAAGGAAAACACGGTTTTTGGAGGCAGCCTACAGCTGAATTCTAAATGATCAGATAGTTGTATTATTTTTTCTAACAAAAAATGATAGATCCAGCTGCTCATCTAAACCTAAAAAAACATGTTCTCCTTTTGCATGCATCACATGAACACAGCGTGATTCAACAGTTAATTTAATGATGAATTGGGCTACATATAATTGGAGTTTAAGAAGGGTAATTAACATGTGGAGCAGGGACAATACTCGGACCAACTAAGGACAAACAATGGGAACAAGGACATTGTACGGACTTTTTAAGGACCAAGTAGGGACAAACACCGGCCGAAACAGGAACATTTACAAGCTTTTTACGGACCATGTAGGTCGAAACGGACATTTTACAGACTTTTTATGGCCAAAATAGGAACATTTTAGAGACGTGATTTGCCGTCTAATTTCAGTAGGGGTTACTTGAATATCAATAAGTGTATGTTTTTTACTGATAAATACAGGTACTAATTAATTATACATAGTCTTCTAGATCTGTGGGTCTGTCTGTCTGGTAACGCTTCTTGCGCGCGCACGCTGCCACGGGTTGGCGAATCCCCCCTCCATCCCTCCTACTCATAACCAACCCACCGCCACTCCTCTCACCACGTAGATGAGAGTGTTAGTGCTTAGTTATGTTCATTCATTGTTCACCGTCACACAGAGTATATCATTCGACAACGTCAAGTGATTTTTTGTTAAAATAGTTGCACTAATATTACGTCAATGTGCTTCTTAATTCTGTCCGTCATATGGCAGTGTCTATGATACTATTATTCAGGTCTTTCGAGGTCATGTTTCACATGACGAGTCCCACTAGTAATTATATAGTATATTATCCACAACTATAAATGGGTATATTTTAATATATGCATGAAGTTTGAGCTAGGAGTAAATTTTTTTTTTCCTGGCTAAACCAATCAATTTTGTGCTATACGATACCATAGGATTAAATAGGCATCAGATGATCAGAAAACGGACTTACTTAAGTGCTACTAGTAAATCCCCATCGAAGATCATATTTTGTTTATAAGAACAAGTCAATCTATTTTTCAATAAATATATTTTTACCATAAAAATCATCTAACATTATCACAGACTATTCACAAACTTTCTTCTCTATTATTTAAATTGTAAATGAAATGAAAAAATACATCGAATAGACAAATAGAAGGACACACCTCAATACACAAGAACTAAGATGTTATACATAATCAAGTTATACATAATTAATCCTACCTGGCTATTGTTAAAGTACTTATTTTATTTAGTCTAGTAGTGTTAAAGAAGTTGGAACGGACGAAATAAATTTCTACTCTGCGATTCATGGTATTGGCTGAAACTATGAAACTACAGGACTGGCGTGGAATATCAATTACTGTATTAATACCAATCAGTAATTATTAATTAGGTGAGGAGTGCGTTGGCTAGATATTGGCAGGATTGAAAATATTGATATTCTATACCACAAACAATGTTCTAGGCCTACATTTTGACGAAGATTCTCGTAGTTTGAGTAAAACCTACAGCGCATGTATGGACGAAGACATTAACTTTCTTATCCTGGCATTTATAAGCTACTTGAAGGGAAATTAGCCAGGTTTGTATTATGTCAAATAAGAGTGTGAGTTACCTAATTTAGAACAAATGTTATTAAAAACAATTTTCAAAGCCAATCATTTATAATCAGATTTGTTTCCATAATACTATTAGTAGTCATTTATCAGATAAAATACGCACTTTATATTTACAATATTTCCGTTGAATACACTTGGTCAACATAATTTTGTTTGATTTCCTGCAGAGGGAGGGTCAATAAATAATGTTTTGCAGTAAAAAGAAATTTTTACTAAAGGTGAAGGTCTGTTCCAAAAGACGCGACTATTCTTAATACTTGGTTTCACGTAGGAAATTACTTAGAAGTGTGATCCAACTAGGGCATTGGACGTTCATTTGAGGATCGTCAAGAATTAAAGGACCTTAGAATCGTGAAGAATTTAAATACGTTGTTACATTTACGTTGAGGATGAAATCATCTCCAGACCAAATAAGATTAATGGATCTGTGGAACCCAGTAATTTCTTCTCTCCAATGCATTACATAACACATGGATAATTTCTAAAGCTCATATCCTATAATACAAATTTACAAATATGTTTAAAACTATTCCATTCCTCATCGTAGCACCTCCTCATCACAATATCAACTTCCCAGTAGTCCTCAAGTATACACTTTTTAAAAGCTTGTCACGGTTAACACTGTATTGATTAACAAAGATTCAAAGTCCTTTTTTACCGTTGAAATCCTAAGAAGTCCGTTAACCGATCGTTCCACCCTTGTAGAAACTCAAACACAGGAGTGGGTTTAGCTTCGTCAGGTGACCGATCTTTGGGCATGTACTCTTCACCACGTATGCAGAAGAAACTTTTAATCGGACTGCGGCACATTGGACACCGATCGAGCTTGCCAAAACAACTTGCGCAGATACAAGTGTGTCGGCATGGGAGAAGCGCACGCGATAGTGGGAAGTACTGACAAACGACGCACAATTGTTCGCCCGCAGAGTTCCAGAAAGAGCCACCCGTCTCGTCTTCGGGACTGCAAACCACTGCTGATGCGGTGGCGCAAACTGGTGTGGAACTTGGCACATCATCATCGTAGCTTAGAGGGTTGCCAGTGGCTAGGTACAATTGCTACACAACAAACAAAACAACAGCTGTCAATGAATAAAATTTAATAGCTTTGCTATGTATAATTATTAACGTTTCTGCAAAAACTTGGTACATAATGAACTGTATATCCATAGGCAGTAAAAATGGGCACTTAGCAACAATACAATAAACTGAAGGCACTTTTGGAATTTTTTACCGTATTTTTCACTTTATATGTGCTCAAAAAAATGAAGATAGATACTTAGTCACTTGGTATGATAATCACAAAGATCTGAAAAAAATTCCGAACTGAATATACTTGTGCTGGTGGTCCTGGTACACAATTATGTGCGTGTTAGTCATATGTAGTTGGTTTCTAATTAGTTATAGGCTTATAGTTACATGTAAAGAAATGTAAAAAGCCTCCTATTTTGCTCGGTGAGCAATAGCACCGCTTTAGAAACTGAAGTCGCCGTAGGGCGAGAGGGTTTGAGTCCCACATAGGGTATGAGTTTTTGTGAACGTCCTTTCACTCATCATCAAGTTTTTGAAGGGGATGACATCAGGTTAAAGTTATTCCGTCAGAGGGTTAAGGAGATGGTGGGATAGGGGTACTTAGGGAACTTGCCACCGCGCATTTATGTGCATTAGCAAGAGTTAAATAATAATAATAATAATAATAATAATAATCACTTTATAGTTTCATTATCACCTGCTTATTTGCAACCCTGTATATCTAGCTGTTGGTGGGGTCATTGAGCAAACAATAATCATCAAGGATGTAAAAAAGACTGGATGAACAATCTGCAGTTCTGAGTACCAATAGTACAGTAGTACTTGATTAAAATAGATCTTATTCAAAATAGAATACTAATACACATACTAGTATTTAAGTTCAGTGATTTTGTTCTACAGTTGCAGCACGTTTTAATTTATAGCAATACGTATTTCATTCAGAGTGAGTGGTTATCAAAGCAGTTGAATCTGAGTGAACCTTTGTTAAATCCTACTCAATTTTGAATGACTCTTCAGAAGGTTACACCAAGTTATTCAAAAGGTGAGAATACTGGAGAGCCCTACTATAATTATTCATGATTTAGACTGGAAGTCAATAAAATAACGGAGAGAATTAGATCAGTTGTGTAATTTCTTCAGAAAAATGGAAGGTAAAGGGGGCTGGAGAGAGTTACAAAAGGTTGCTTGAGAGGAGTGAGTCACAGTATGAAGTCATGATAGAGTAGTAGTTATCTAACTATCAGTAGTTAGTAGTAAATTCTCTTTTCTCGAATAGAACTGGTAGGGACTAAAATGGGCTTATTTATAGTAGCAATACATTCTTTTAAGGGGATGAAATGAGGGTGAAACAATTCCGTCAAAAGGTTAGGGAGGTGGTCAAAATGTCTTGATCACAGGGGTAGGGAACCTGCCACCGCGCAATTATGTGTAGCTGCAAGAAAACTCAATAATATTGAAATAATAATACCAGTGGCAAGGAGTTATCACTTTTCGAGCAGAGACAGCAACCGACCACCAGAGAAATAATTGAAGCTAGATCAATTTCTTCATGTTGACAAACATTGGTACAATTACCTTCAGGCATGACAGTTGGCCATTAGCTTGTTTCAAGTATTGTGCCAGGATGCTCGTGGGGAGAGTGCAGACGGTGTCCTTGATGTGAATCACATTGATCAGGGCAACCGTCTCGTCAGGATGCATGCTCTGGCTGTCGTTCCTGATGAGGAACACCACCAGAGGGTAGCAGAGTCGGGGCGGAGTGCCCAAGTCGAGAGCCGGCTGCGGTAGAAACAATGTGGACAGCTTGTCTCCGTGAGATGTGTTTCTGGTTGCCAGGGGTTAAGATTCGTATGACACAGTCTGTTGGATAACCATAGGCATGCACGGGGTATTTCGAACATAAATTTTCTAGTGAAACTAATCATTAAAAGTAAATGGTAAGATAGACATGGATGGAGATGGAGTTTTACGACCTGAACCTTGCCATTCCCGCATCATGATTGATTGATTATTATTTGCTTAACGACCCCACCATCAGCTAGGTTATGTGGGGGTACGAATGAGCATGTGATTATGAAACTAAGATGTGTTAATGATAAGTGAAATGATGTTTACAAAAACCCATACCTTACGCGGGACTAGAACCCACGCCGAACGGTGACTTCAGTTTTTGAAGCAGTGCCTCAACTGACTGAGCTACACAGGGCGGCTGCATTATTAGCACATACTGTATCCATTGTATGAAGCCTCACAGGAAAATTAGAGAGATTTCATTTTTTTTACCTATAGCTGATTTTACAGATTTTAAGAAGTATTTTTTCTGGTTACCAGAAATAATAATTCTGTGATGATTGTGATGAATTATTTACGATAAAATATGCCCAACGTACCCTCTCTAGTGATGTGTTAGGCAGAGTTGGATAGGAACGTAACGAAAGAAACGCGTTCCTGTTTTGGGAACCTTTAAGGAAACAAGTTTCTTTTTATAACAAGGAACTTTGTCAGGAATTTCGTTACTATTTTTGTGGAACCTAAGAATGAATTTGCGTTCCTTTGAAAGTTCTTTATAACATCACAGTAGGCCTACTTGTTGAAGTTATTTCTACATTACGCGTGATGGTTATCAATTGCTGTTTCCGGTCAAAGAGCTGTTGTCAACAAACCCAAGTCGTGAGTCGAACTACCTTCAGGTAAGCCTTATGCTTTCATTGATTGACCAGTCAAAGTTTGAGAGTAATCAATGTATTGGTGTGTATAGGAAAAAAGCCTGAGGCTGAATATATGAGTTGGGTGAAAGGGAAAGAAAGAACAGCAGCTTACCGAGATTTATGAGTAGAGAAAGGCCTACTCATAGTGGAGAGCCCGTAGACAGAATACAGAGATGAAAGCTACACACGAGAGTTAGACGTTATCAATGCGATTGATAACGCTCGGGCGACCCGTCGACCCAATATACACCACCAAATTGAAAGTACCTACGGTAACTAGTCATCTACTTAACTGGCAATCCTAAGGTTTGACGTCATAGTTGCCACTCCACCAAGGGAAAAGAATTACATCATCAAAAACCAATAATGATATATTATACATTTTGATCAACCAATAGGAACTACATTAAGCATCAACTTCGAATAGACCATCGAAGCCCACGTGGCTCACACGTTTCATTGTTGGTTATACTTTCTCACTGTTTGGTCACACCTTGTGTATTTTATTCGAGGTTTTACTTTCATTAACATCACAGAAATCACTATGAGAAGTAGCTGATTTTTGCAACTTTTCAGACTGATTTTTGTACTCCACAAACTTTCCATCAAGTTCAACATTCCCATTCCGTCCAGTGCTGGGGTAGAAATAATATTTGCACGGGGGAGGAGGGCCTATTTTCAGAGACAGAAGAGGTAGACCTTCCAATAAGAATTTTGAGGCTTGGGGTCAAAGCCCTCAAAGCTGTCAAAGGTAAAAACTGTATGATAAGTAGGATCTGTTTTTTTGTATAGATATTTTACCTCATGCAAATACTATACTGGAAGCATCATACTATAACAATTTTTTTTTAAGAATCATAGGAGAAAACTATGTGCATTAATACTTGATACTCAATTAATTCAATGGACAATATGAAATGCAATTCGACTGTTTTCAATATTCTTTCTCTGAACACCATTGAAATCTCAAGAATTGTTCGTATCAAGAACTTTTAAAGGAATTTTGACATATTTTGGGAACTTACAAGTTCCTTTTTTATATGAGGAACTAGGAATTTGACTTACTGCAGTTCCTTTTGAAGGCGAGGAATTGAACTCGGTTTCTTCATTTCAGGAACTTACCCAACTCTGGCGTTAGGTAACGCCTATTTAAGTTAGGCCTATTTAGGTTAGGTAATGCACTGATAATGCCTATGGTGACCACTTTACACTGCAATGGATGACGATAATGACGGTATAATGTATATTATTCATATTTTGGAATGAATCTCTGCATTTTTATAAAATAAGTGAACTAAAAGAATAGTAGAGTTTAACGGTGCGTCAACAGCGAAGGTTACTTGCGCCACGAAGTATAACGTTTGTTACTGACGGCTGGAGACTTGTGTTTGCCACACAAGGTAATAAAATTAAAATGTATTAAAAATGCATACCTTTCATATTATAATACAATCTCATATGCTATCGCATGTATTTTCAATTATTTTTGTTAAAAAATTTAAACTAGGTGTATGTAATGGAATAAACCTACACTTTTACTTAGTATCATTAAAGTTGCTATGAACACCGTGCACCGGGGCAGAAGATCAGTGTTGAGTAGTAACTTTTAAAAAGGAACACATTCGTTTTTCAAGAACTTTCAAAGATATGCGTTTCTTTTTTCTAAAAGGAACTTTTAAGCTTCGTTACAAATCACCTGGAACTTTGAAGATAGACGTAAATGTTCCTTTGAAAGTTCTTTTAGGCATTGACTATACTTCATTTTAGAAATCTCGAATCCGTTCCATTTATCATCAGTCATCTGTTCAAAATATTTGAAAATAGAAAATTATTTAGAATATCCAGTCTTGGAATGTCGCTGACCCTAATCACTCACTACAAGCTTATTGGCACTGGGATCGGGAATTGATGATCACACATGCAAGTGGGTAGTCTAGACTAGTTGAAGTTATCTACATGTACAGAACTTAATCGATACTTGTCAACGTCCCTGAATAGTTTGTCAAAACTCGCAGATTTCCCTATCATTAAAAAAGTTTTTATAAAGTACAACACAGCTATTACATCCAGTGATGGCATTGAGAGAATATTTAGTGCAGGAGGGCTGATTTTCAGTAACCCGCGTGGCTACATGTCGGATGGAAATTTTGAAAATTCACTCAGATTAAAGATTGGTATGTAAAACAATAGAATATGTACAATTGATTGAACGATGCATGTTGTTATCACGACCAAACGAGGGCAATTTACTTGACCTATATCCTATATCTCGTCATTTATCTGCTAAAGTAACTTTTAATAGTAACTTTATGATAATCAGGAACTTTCAAGTTTCTTTTTTTCTGAGAAACTGTAACTTTCAAAAGTTCCTTATAACCATTGCGGAACTCAACTTTCAACAGTTCCTATATTTGAGGAACTTACGCAACACTGCAGAAGATGCATTCTTATTTTTTTTTTTCAGGTAGTTGTAAGCCAACATTATTATTGTCAAAAGTGGTCGGACTGATTTATACCAAAAACTGATATTTGTGGACAACCCATAAGAATCAAATGAAAAAAACAACTTTTTTGGGGTCAGTAGCACTTCCTACCCTGATGGCATTAAACCAATGCATATTACTATTAAGGTTGGCGTTCGATTTCTATATTTTCAATTGATTCGATACAGAATTGGAATATTAGATATTCGATAAATACAACATCGAAACAATGATAGATATCGATTGGAAATAATCGTAAATACGGTAACTGAAATAAGAACAAACGAAGTAACAGAACACAATTCCAAAACTATCAATATAATATTTGTGCGGCTTACAGTTGCTGTCAGCCCAAGATTGTTGTTTATCATGGAACGTTGTTATATGACTTTCAATGTACATTTCTTTTCGATTCGATATTGTTTGTAAATTGACAGTTTCAATATATTTCGATCAATATTCGATATTCAAGAGTCGATATTGTTTGCTATTTTTATATTGAACGACCATCCTGATTACTATAACAATGTGCTAAGGATACTGCAGTTGCACGCCCTGCTGTTGATAGTAGCCCTGAAGAAGGTTGCCATGCTCCACTTGCGCCTGTAGTGCGCTCCACGGGCGCCACAGAAGCAAGTGCAACTCCCTGATCGAGACGCCCCAGAATGCTTGCAGCGTGTAGGTCACCTGACTCGACACATTGCACTGGAGATCTGAAAACGAAACAAAATTGGCAGCATAAGCAAGAGAAAACCAGCAGCTTACCTTGTCAATACAAGTTTGATTAAAACTTCCAAGCAAGGTCGTAACTTGGTTTAAGAAACTAGACGGAGCTACACATTGTTTTGAGTAAGTCCAGTTAATATTAGTAAAATGCAATAAACGTAGATAAAGATGAGCGAGATACGGAAATGATGAAAAAAAATATATTTTCTCAGAAATGGTTGAGATGATTCAACAAAAGACCCAACTTCAAACAAATAATCAAGTTTTAGTGTCCGTGAATTTAGCGAAGATTCAAGTTTCCAAAGAAAATGTTTCTTCATTTATATCCTACTAAGTTAGTCTTATGTTGTTCTAGAAATTTAAGATACTCATTTCTCAAAAGAGTCTAAAGCATTTTCTCTAGCCCATTCGTCCCAAAACAAAACAGTTTTATTCTGCTATGGTAATCCAATGTAGGGAGAACATGCGAAGTTAATCAGATTCTCCACAACCACAAAAAAACATTCACAACAGGCATTTGAAATCAAGTCCTGGCTAATGAGTAACTACATATTTACAATGCCAAACCACTGACAACAAATATTGAAATTTTAAATCAATTTTGAAATTGAAAACAATGAAAGAGACATTATGCTTTCAAATGAAATAACAAATGTTTTATAGATTACAGAAAAAGGAGGAAGCATATTGGAATAAAGACCCTAACTATGAATATTAAATTCCATCCAGATAAACTTCAGAATATCAAACTAGACTTTCTATTAGATTCTGAAATGCAACTCAATGAACTGATTACAGTAGGCATCTGTCAGATATGGACATTATAAAAGTATTTTTTAGTGATAGCTTCGGGTAAGGAGTTAGGAACCAGGTACTCGCCGAAAATAACCGGGTAATTGTGGCGTATATTAGGGTAATTTTGATACAAATGTCAATACACGTTTTTACATTTTCTTATTCATTTTAAATCCGCTATTCTATGAAGGTCAGAGCTCTTGTCTTTCGACTTTGAAGAAAAAATACGTACCTTATTGACTGTTGATCAGCTAACCCATAACTACAAGCCATTTGACAAGTCTCCAGATTCATAGACAAAAAACCACCAGTTATCTATTAGAACTGGTAGAGATATGGGATCTGCACCACCAGGGAATGAATGGGGAAAGAGGGGAGCAAAGAAAACGTGCTGGACTTTAGACATTTGACAATAGAAAAAAATTGAGAGGATTACTCGTTTTACTTGTTAGTTCATTGTAGGTAAAGAACTATTGGAAGTACCGATATATAGAGGTTTCGACCGATTATCCTCCCTATTCATTAGTCGTAATGATCGGATGTGTTCATCCCTCAACAATCGCCTGAGAAAGTTCATCTTCGAAGCGGTATCTTTAGATCTTAAGTGCGCATCACGTCTCTGAGAGGAAAACAAGAAAAATGTAAGGACAATTATATGAGGTTGAGTTTGCTGCAATGGCTCTTATTTGGCCACTCTCTTTTGGTAACAATCTATTTTCCATATTGCAGGTACCTAGGTAACAGAATAATACCCAGGTAATGCATTACCCGTACCCAACCCGGATATCCGAAGGCATCACTAGTATTTTCATAAATATTGAGCACCTACTAATATATTTCAATCTCTTTGGTATTGCCCTACTCATATATTTGAATCTCTTTAGTATTTACTATTTACCATTTAGCTGTGTTATGTAACTAGTAGTCTTCTTCTGTTGCACTATTTCCATAGTTTTCTCATTGTTATTGCATAATTTCAACTCATCATATTTTTTTCTCTTGACCTATTGTGCAGTGAAATTATTACACTCTAGTTCAAAGAAACCATCACAAAATTATCACATTACCTATAATATTAATGATGCAGTTTCTGCATAATCTCATTTTATAAAAATTGTGAATTGCAATTCACACAGACAAAATGTAGAATGCAATGTGCACCTGTGAATAAAATGTATATGATGATCCATTTTACAACTCATCTGTATCATGTAGGCCTACGATCTATGGAATTATTCTTTTGGTTTTATACTTGCATCCACAAGGGATAAGTATTGTCTACCAACTAAATATTTGTAGAAATTTCGGATATTGTAGAGAAAATCGCTGTAGCTAGACACTCGACACTTTTTAAATATGTGGTTGTGTTTATAATCGCATAAATCTCGACCTGGAAAATCATTGGTCCTTAAAATACAACAGGCAACAGCTACACAACCATAATGGTGATTATGGTTGTCACAACCTTTGGACCCACCGATATTAATACAAGTTTCGAGTCTTGTTTCTCCATTCTATTAATTCAGAAATGAGGTAAGAAATGGATACAAATAAATTACGAGAGTTTAGGGTAGATTCGTGTGGTGTAATACGGCATGTCAAACGATTCAAATCGCAGTGGCTTCCTGATGCACTTGATAGGGCGACACCCTGCCGTGATAAGACCTGCGGTGATCATAAGTTAGACTGACTGATGTATATACGAGAAGTATATCAGTTCTGTCGTCTGGATGTGCACCTATTCAAGCTAGATGACTCATGCCATATGCGATGTTGATGGATTACATTTTATATGGTATATAATACAATAGAACGGTAATGCGAAATGAAATGGCATTTTTATTTTGAGACACTGATATTATACAGTCGGACAAGACACTTGAATTGTATGCAGCAAAATTCTGAAATCTATATGCATTTTTTTAAATTCGTGATTACGCATACCCTACGTACCCACATCGTGACATCGATACCGATAGAAACACGTTTCTTTTTCGATTTCCTCTAGTACCTCCCAAAGTAGTTGCATCAATACTGACACTTGATACCGGAGTTTGATCATGGAGGAATATCTAGGTAGTTTGAGTTTGACGTATCGAAGAGAACAGCCTTCACTCATCAATCATATAAGTCAACAATTCATTATTTCGTGTACTTGAGAAGGTCATGCTCCTGCGATTATATATAGACACAAGAAGCTTCGTTATCTAGATTGGCTTGAATAATTTTAATAAAATATATACTCCATTTACGAGATGAGAAACCAAACAAAAAAGGATAGTTCAAGACCGAGTTCGTAGCAATCCTGATAGTGAAGAAGCTTTAGGTACCACAACTGAGACGGGTCAACTTCATTATACTAGAACGAAGATGAATTTTAATACACATCAAAATACATGAATAAAATGTGTTCACATAAATGTTTATATCGTCTAATCTTGTTCAAATCTCGTATGGTCATATTCGATATACGGTATACTGTGACAAGTTATGAGATTATTGAAAATTGAGAAAAATTACAACAAAAATAACCATCAACATAATTCAAACAATTCATAATTAAAAGAATTTGTGAAAGTTCCAACTCACTCACATTCAGAGCCGGAAAACGAGATTTTCATTCATATCATATGAAAAGGATATTATAATAATGGAAAGAAAATATGGAATTATGGAAAGGAATTGCATGGGTCTTTGCCGAACACACACGAAGATCGTAAGACCGTGTTTTACGAAAAATAATAATGTGTTTTAAGATAATTATTAATTAAAGTACAAACATACAATCAAGGATATTAAGAAGTTAACCCGCCAAGTATAGCTCAATCAACAAAATACATTATTCGTAAAACTGGACACAAGGAAAACATATCGAATTCCTGATATTATCGACCGAATCTTCATTTCAGTGTTCAAATGACAAATTCCAATTTATTTAAACAAACGCCAAACATAATAATATATTGAGGGACGATTAAAAGTGTATGAATCCATTCCAACGCAAATGCAATTTGCATGTCCCGAATGTTGACGGGTTAAAAAGTCATGGACCACTCGAGCCATTATGCCGTATTATGCCGTATGCCGATCAGAACCGCCGACACTCGTCAATTGAAGTATACATTATATTAACATGGCCTTATTAGTCATGCAACTAATTGATGTAATTAGAGCCATATAAATAATTAATATCTAATTCATCGATCAACGTTTATTATGTAGTTGTGATATGGTTTAAATTAGCACTAATTCAGTCATTAGTGCTATCAAGTGACGTGCGTAAAATAATGAGAGTAGGTAAATTTAGAGAAGAATACATAATTATTGTGAAATTGAATTATATATGATGAATGAAAGGAGTAATATAATGCAGTTGGTGGCGGAATTACCAACGTGGGAGAAGAGGTAACTGTCAGTTTAAAGTTGTTATCACCATGGTTATGGCTTATAGCCTATACCCATTATATTTGTTTTTATATTAGAGCTAACTTTACTCTAGGTAATACTGGGGATTGATGAAACTAAAATTAAATGATCTACTAATAACTAATTTACTGTAGCAATTAGAGATGTGGCCATGATGCATATATTTCAATTTATCCGAGGTATGAAAATCAAGTGATCAAAATCAGTTTACTTATAAGCCTGATGTTAAAATTATCTACAATTTTATCAACAAGAAGTAATGGAAAACAGCCAACAATGGGACATTTAAAAAAGTATAAGTTCCATTGTTTTTATGTCCGTTTGATTTTCCACCGCGTCTCACAAGTTCTTCCGGGTTCCGGTTGATGCCCCTGCACGTCACATAGACATCATATTATCACATCCCGTTTTCATCCACAATAAAACGACCATTCTAGGAGTATCGTTTCTAGCACAAACAGTCAGACACATATGAGAGCACTTTACGAAGATAAACTCAGAGACTAGATATATAACTTCGTTCAATTCGTTTATTTATTCAAATGTATAGACTACACAGGGCATTCTGAACACCCTTGGGGGTAGGTCTGGTTGCACGCCATCTTGCAAACATTATATCAATAAGTCCAGAGAATATGAATATTTAGAGAGTAATTAAATTACGAGTTTTCACATTCAATCTTCATTTAAAAAAAAACCTATAGGTTAAAGTGTATTTACATGTATCATTTAGTGCAATAAAAGATATTAATTCGTTACATCAAGTGACTTTTATTATGTGAACATATTAGCTCTAGGCCTACTTGTATCGACGAAAGAAGAGGGTTCCGAGCGACCGTCGCCCCATACCACACCACAAGCGCGCGGGTGGTTCGCTCTTTCAGCTTCCATGCTAGATGCAAGTATATTATTTATAGGCAACCGTGAGTGTTATTTTATTGGTTAAACAGACATTAAAGGATATTATTTATACTGCTGAGAGGACGTAAAAGAATTGTTGTCATTTTAATTGTATTATTTTTAATGTTCGCTTAACGACTCGACCAACAGCTAGGTTATACAGAGGTTCATTATTTTTATTTTTATTTATTTTTAACGACCCACCAACGACTAGGTTCTGTCGTTAGCTAGAGTGAATATAATATGAAAGTGATTTAGTGCTATACTGTCATCTTCATGCATAGTTACGCGGAAAAGGATTATATCAACAGGGCCGGCAGTATGCAATAGAAACCGTAAACTGTATTATCGCAAATTGTAATGCATGATTAATAAAATATATGATAATTGCATGTATTGATGTGAAAATTTAAAATCAGTTCATAGCTGCTACATTTGTCAGAATATGGACCGATGGGATGGATCCCTCAATTCGCCACCAAAGTATAACAACAGAAAGCGCTTTTAAATACAACGTTCGTGGATGTGACCGACGGAAGGTTACGAAAAAATAGATTCCAACAATATAACATTTTGAATAAACGAAATTGTTGATATGCTTACGCCTTATTATGTAGCAATTTTCATCAGTCTCATTGTTTACCACTATACCAGGTTGTCTGCAACTTTTTCTGTCGAATAGTGACATTTCCAAAAGTTTTAAACATATACTGCTCAGTGAAATAAGTTCAATTTAATTCAATTTACATTTAACGGTATAGATATTTCTGATACTATCATACGGAACTTGAGTACAAGTTTTGCTTCAAAATAAATTCTAGTCTACAATAATAACAGATTCCAAATTGAGATGAAGTATAGCTCCATTTAATGATAATCCACATGCATTTCCGACATGCTTAAAAATATGATTTGAATTGCAGATGCAACTAAACGACTCATTGCAACGGAAATGCAATCCATGTCTTGTTCCAGACTACTGACAAATCCGATATTTCTGAACTCTCGACCAGTGAGTGAACTGCCTCTTTTGTTAATAGCATCTGACTGAGCACACGTGCATGGTCTCAATTTATATCACTCATTCAGGGCCCCTATTCCTGAGATAAATGAGGTGTGAGAAAAATAAAAGTGAGTGAGAAAACGATTATCTCACTTAAAATGGTCGATTTACCATTAACAATCGGCCATTTTAAGTGAGATAATCGTTTTCTCACTCACTTTTATTTTTCTCACATCTCATTTATCTCAGGAATAGGGGTCCAGGTATAGGCACTATTATATAGAATATTGAATACTGAATTTATTTTTACGAGCTATAGGAAGGTGGACCAAAAAAAATATGAAAATATATTACCATTTTAATTTTACAAAATGCATTCATATAATTTGATAAGGTCAATGGTCAATTATAAGGTCAACAACATGCTTCCAACCTTTGAAACTCATGTTTCGGACCCGTCTTTATATATTGACTCAATTTATATAGTCTTCAATCGAGATACAGTTTCAGCCCCCCCCCCCCCCCCCCACACACACACCGACAAGACACACCAAATTTATTTGAGAGACAAGAACTGCGAAGACCTGTAACAAGAAGTCAAGGCACAATATCCCCTAGAGAGAAAATCAATTTATTGATGGCTGCAGTTCATCTTCACGATAATTGACTAGAAGAGTCAAGCGTACTAAAATTAAAAGTTGAATTATAATAGTCAAAAGATGCTGACAAAAATATTTCTATAGTACAAAATAAATGTTTATTAATTTTATTGGATCAATTCTTCAAGTGGAAAATATAGTGAACGAAATTGATAGTAAATTGGTACAGTTATCAATGTGTTTATAATACCGGTAATTGATCAATTATTTTCACTTTGACGTTTTAAAAACGACTAAAAGATTTCCGTATTACACGATACGATTGCTATGTCGTCATTGCACTGTATTACTTATAGCTCCATGATATGAAACGTGAATTATAATTGAGAAATATAGAAAAACTATGAAATAGTATAGACCCACTTCACTCTGAGACCAGGTATTATATAAAGGTCAAAGCTCAGCTATTCTTCAACGAATAACTCATTTTAACAGGATCCACTAGTGATTTTTGTTATTTTTCCGTACTATACCGTTTAAGTTTGTTATCCATACACTTCATACCGGTTTTGAAAAGATAGATTGTAAAACGCATTGAATCAATGATATCGTGAGAAAAAAAAAAGAATTGAAATGGGAAGTGAAATATACGTATCAAAAATACACTAATTTGATGAAGTAGGCTAAGCGTTATAAGCCCCTATGTCAATTTTGCTTCTACTTGGAAAAATGCATGAAAAGCTTCAGATTTCACAATTTTCAATACTTTTTTAATAGGCCTAATACAATTAATATAAGAGTATAATAGAAATACGTAGTCTCACAATTTTTTTCATCATTCATTATTATGACACGAAGCTAAAAATGAATGCCAGTACACGAAGCGACACGATCGAAGCTAAAAGTGAATACCATCAGTACCGAAGCATACAAAAATACTTTTCAAAATTAAAAACAACGTATTATATCGACTGAAATAACGATAGGAGGATTAATTATAATGATAACAATAAGAATTATGACGGAATAATAATAAAGAATAATAATTAAGTAATGTGTTACAGAAAATAATTATCCATGAATTAATTGCTTGCAATATTATT
Source organism: Brachyptera risi (assembly GCA_964007535.1). NCBI lineage: Eukaryota > Metazoa > Arthropoda > Insecta > Plecoptera > Taeniopterygidae > Brachyptera > Brachyptera risi. The sequence continues at coordinate 28,753,148 of OZ023326.1, forward strand.
ACGGTAGCTATTTTGATATATGAAGTCATTTTGCACCATTTAATTGAAACTAAAGCTTGAACTCAACATTGTTTGCACAAAATGCGTTCTTCAAACCAAGAGATAATCGATGCTATACTTTCTCTCGATCTTTGCGCGATGTATCATGGCTGATTATATATATCACCATGTTTCCAACTCGGTAATATAACACGTTGTCGTTGAAATGAGCAGCTTAGAGAAATACTCAAGTATTTGGAATCGATAACTTTTGAAGGGTGGAAGATATATACATACATATATATATATATATATATATATATATATATATATATATATATATATATATATATATATATATATATATATATATATATATATATATATATATATATATATATATATATATATATATATATATATATATATATATATATATATATATATATATATATATATATATATATATATATATATATATATATATATATATATATATATATATATATATATATATATATATATATATATATATATATATATATATATATATATATATATATATATATATATATATATATATATATATATATATATATATATATATATATATATATATATATATATATATATATATATATATATATATATATATATATATATATATATATATATATATATATATATATATATATATATATATATATATATATATATATATATATATATATATATATATATATATATATATATATATATATATATATATATATATATATATATATATATATATATATATATATATATATATATATATATATATATATATATATATATATATATATATATATATATATATATATATATATATATATATATATATATATATATATATATATATATATATATATATATATATATATATATATATATATATATATATATATATATATATATATATATATATATATATATATATATATATATATATATATATATATATATATATATATATATATATATATATATATATATATATATATATATATATATATATATATATATATATATATATATATATATATATATATATATATATATATATATATATATATATATATATATATATATATATATATATATATATATATATATATATATATATATATATATATATATATATATATATATATATATATATATATATATATATATATATATATATATATATATATATATATATATATATATATATATATATATATATATATATATATATATATATATATATATATATATATATATATATATATATATATATATATATATATATATATATATATATATATATATGATAAAATGTCACTTTTCGGAGATTTGCCCTTCCTTGAAACAACTGGTGGCTCTGAAAAGAGCCTGGGGTTTCGACGTTTCGGCTGAAAACGTTCAGCCATCTTCAAGAGTACTCAAACTTGACTTGAGAAATACTCAAGTCTTTGGAATCGATAACTTTCGAAGGGTGGTAGATATATATATATATATATATATATATATATATATATATATATATATAAATTATATATATATATATATATATATATATATTTATATATTTAATGTATATTGAATATATATATATATATATATATATATATATATATATATATATATATATATATATATATATATATATTTAATATACATTAAATATATAAATATATATATAAATATATATATATATATATATATATATATATATATATATATATATATATATATATATATATATATATATATATATCTACCACCCTTCAAAAGTTATCGAAGACTTGAGTATTTCTCTAGTCAAGTTTGAGCACTCTTGAAGATGGCTGAACGTTTTCAGCCGAAACGTCGAAACCCAGGCTCTTTTCAGAGCCACCAGTTGTTTCAAGGAAGGGCAAATCTCCAAAAAGTGACATTTTATCATCATCTTCCGGCCCTCAAAAGTATACACTACAACATATATATATATATATATATATATATATATATATATATATATATATATATATATATATATATTTATATATATATATATATATATATATATATATATATATATATATATATATATATATATATATATATATACATCTATTGAACGAAAGATGAAGTTCGTTTACCAACATAACAATCAGAAATATCATCATCATATTTGTTCAGCAATGATATTTTCAGGACGAGGTTTATGATAAGAAATGCAACTACGCATTTCAAAAGTTTTAAATAATTATTTTAGCATCTAATTATGAGGTCTTATAACTATTCTGTTGGTATACGACCTTTTTCCTTCGTGGATAGAAGAAACGTATCTAATAAAACTAAACTGTAATTATGACAGATAAACAAAGCGAGAAAACTCATGTTCATTAGCTGAATGTACTTGTAAAAACAATGAGAAATAATCAGAATAATTTTAAATACAGTTTTGTAGACAGATGAAAAAGAAATGTTTTCATTTTATATTAGATTTGTGATGTATCGTAGTGAGTTCAAAACTTATAATAAAAAATTATATTTCATTTAATCGACCCACATATTCATTATGTTGTAATGGTGTAGACGACAAGACAGATCTATAAATATAGTTAACGCGTATCAAACTGTTATATAGTATATATCCACAGTGTGGCCTCGTACAGGAAGAAACAGAATATGCAAATTTACATCATTTGTAAATTCTTTCAGCTGATTATGACTAATACATATTCATGACCATAGCGCAGATGATGATCGTCGACTAGTCGCATAGACAAAAAATGTATACCGGCATGCGTGGGATTCGAACCCACACCCGTCTTAGGAGTGAGGACCACTAGAATGGTCGTAGATCGAAGTTGGAGTGTGAATTCAACAAGTTTGGAGGTCAGAGTAGTCAAACAAAGAAAAACTACATTTGGAATACGCCCGCATATATAGGGATTACATAATATAGATCGAAATGAAAATCATTATCTGCGTCTATGTGTGATCAACTGGCACAATGTAGTCAGCAAAAGGACATTTCCATAATTATAAATTTGTATGCAATAAATAAGAATTATCGATGACACCGAAAACATTGCAATTTCATTTTTTAATGATGAAGGTAAGATATTTATTTTGCTTGCTTGATAAAAATTGAGAAACTGTATTATTTTGTGTATTCAGTTCAGAAAATTTGAATGGATTTTCTCGTAGGTCTACATCGGTACAGTAAGATCATATAGGCCTGTGTATTAATTTCAATTTTCAATAATTATCGACATTTTGAAGAGTATCAATCTCATTATTCAGGTATTCATAATATATTCAGAATAAATATTCATACTATTCAGAATTTCATTCTGACTGTTGATTTTTCGTGGTTTCCCTCAGACGTTAAAGTAAATATACAGGGATGTGAATTACATTTATTTATTTGGCCACGACTAAACAATTATTTTGAATAATCAAGTACAAAATGATTATTCAAATGAAAAACAAACACATTTTCATTACATGAAATTGAGAATATATAGCCTACAAATGAATAAGAGATGGGCGAGGAAGAGAAGTTTTTAAAATAATTAAGACAAGGCGAATTGAAGAGAATAAACATGAACGTCGAAGAAAATACAGGAGTTCTTTTCCCCCTACACAAGTGAAGTTTCAAGTAGAAGCACGATAATTCGCGCGGAAGAAAATACGAAAATAATACGAAGAAAGAAGAATCGAAAGAAGAGAAGGTATATTCAGAAAGAAGATTGGAATTTTTTTTTCAAAAAACAACTCTTGAATTGTTCTTCATTTTTTAATTTATCACTACAATTTAACAATGTGTTAAACTATTTATCTATTTATCTATTCATCTGTGTATATCTATTTAACTATTTAATCCAACTATTTATTTGGGGTTTAAGTTTCAAGGGTGAGATCGCCCTTGTATATGCCTCGTACAAACGATCCTAAACTTTCATCCTTTGCCTTTATATAAGAGAAAAATTGCTTCGTGTAAATTTTTCGATGTTGATGAAAAAAAAGCAGAATATAGAACACGACCTATTTTTTCCACTCTGCTCGCACCACATCGACAAAACAGGATTTTCTCCAATTCTTAAACGCTTCTGTGCCATTGCTATTTTCGTTTACGCTGAATTGGTTTTTGAAAACAATATTCCTTCAGAATCAACTGCACAAATGCATTTGTTATCGATGTATAGTTGTTTCCATTTAAAAATGCGCTATACATTATCTGTAAGCTAATCGAGAGACTTTCTCCAACTAAGCTAATTATGCAGACTTGCACGGGATGCTGTAACTGACAAGCAGCCTGCCTATCTGTATAGGTGCAGTTCCAGTGAAAGCAATATCACGTTACGAAACAGGTATGATATTTATTCTACTCTCCTTCAACAGGATACCCTTCTCAGTTTTTGATTTATCTATTTACATAGCGAGCGACACACTGTACTGTTGACTATAAGATCTATTGGCGTCGGTGAATGATGAATAAGACAATGGGAGGATAAGATGAGAATGAGAATGAGAGGTTATTTTATCAAGTGTTTTCGGATATAGTGAGAAGGGTTCGGTCGTGACCTGTAGTTAAGGAACCATCCCAGTATGAACCTGAACGACAGAGGAAAACGACGAAAAACCTCAGTCAGGATGGTCAACCATGACGGGAATCGAAACCCGGCCTCCCAAATGACGGTCCAGTGTGCTAACCACTGGTCCACCAGTCTCAGTGGTGTTTTACCAAAGCATGTCTTCCATTTACAAATGTAATTATCACCTATTTTTTCATTTTTCCATTTTTTTTTTTTATAAAAAAATGAAAAGATATATAATTTGTATAGGCCTATGAGGGAGTGAGAAGAGCTAGGAGAGAGGGGATACATGGATTGAAGTAGAGAGCGGTAAATGGTGGAAGGACAGAGAGGAGTGAAGGGCATTGGTGAGAGGAGTTGAGATGGAAGAGGAGCAGGAGCAGGAGAGGCCGAGGAGAAGAGAGAAGGAAGGACTTGGGTCTGACAAACCCAAGTCGACATGTTTTGCCCTAGTTTATATGCACTTACCTAGATTTGTGAAAACAAATCGGATATATATATATATATATATATATATATATATATATATATATATATATATATATATATATACATATATATATATACATATATATACATATTTATATATACACACACACACACACACATATATATATATATATATATATATATATATATATATATATATATATATATATATATATATATATATATATATATAATTCTGTTTGAAAGCGGCCCCTTTTGATTGTTTCAATTGCCTTCAAGGCGGTCTGGCCACCAAATCGTTGTGTATTTGAACCAAGATCTTGTGATACTGTCTTATAAAAGTAATGGGCCTAAATGTTTGCGGAATTCCAAGTTTCCTGGATTGAGCTATTCTGTGGCTAACCCTGAGATAGGCAATTCAGAACTGCACACAGTGGCAAGTGGCAACAACCGCGAACACGCGAAGGTCAACTTTATTTAAAATGTCACTATCTTAGACGATGCATGGTTTGTCGCTAGCGCGCTGAAAAGTCTTTCTATAGGGACCGAGATTCGATTCACATGATATATAGTCGACTGGCCTGCTGTGACTAGTTTTTCGCGGTTTTCCTCAGTTATTAAATGAATACTTGCATGACTCCTTAATATTTATGAGCTCAATGAGCTCCCATCATTCTAACAAACTGAAGAGGGCTAGCTGGCTATTTACTAAGCAGGGGTATAGTCCTATACACTGCATGGTATATAGGCTAAACCACAAATGAAAAGAAAAACCACATATATGTAGGCCAACACAATTTTTCTAATAACAACAAATCTGGGCCGCTGAAGAGCGTATACCGGAACAACTTATACTCGACTGTGTGACATGGGCTGAACGGTACTTCTGAATGGATGGTTGTAAATGTGGTCAGTGCCACCCAAGCCCAAGTCACAATAAACCGAATATGAACTTTTCCGATATACGCTTCAATTAGTAATCAATGTCTACGATATAATTCTGAAGAGCCATGGACATATCTTATTAATGACCAACCAATTGTCTGTTGTAGTGAGTGCCTATCACCTAAAACTTCGTTGTCTGCACAATCGTTCACCGTAGGTAATTAAATCAATCGGCGTCTATTGAACATCATCAAGCAAAGGAAATGGGATGTCGAGCAATTATTGCTATACATTCGTTATCAGTGATCAAAAACAGTGTTGACAAAGATTTTCCATGTTGCATGATGTGAAAATGAAAATAAGTTGAATTAGGGTGGGTTAAGTTAGGTGAGATACGTTGGATTAAGTTTTGTTTAATAAGTTAGATTTATTTTCAGCACAGTGAAGCATGAAATTGAGAAGAAAATCACATTTTCTGTGATATTAGGACTACTGAAAAACATCCGGACAATCTGAATTATGGTGGGTAATATAGGTTATAGGTTCTATATAGTTGGGTTATAGTTTAGTTACATTAGTTACTTTAGTAGGGTTCCATAGTTATTTGGCTACGTTGGATTGGACGTTGGTTTCATTTCAGGTTCAATTCATTTTCAAAATCGCGTACGGTATATAATATGAACATTTTCTAGACCCACGGACCCATTTTCTATTAAAATATTTGCCTCCGGTGTAAACACACTGGTTTGCAGTTGCACTAACTACACAGACCGCTAGTCAATTGCTGCACTAAAGAACACATTGTGCTATCCGCATATACCGGTTCTCGACGGCATTGCAGCACTCGCCCTACTCAACTGTGTGTATACTGGTGTGGATATCAGAAGATTGCACATTACAGTCCAAATAGTCCAAGGTTCAACAAGAAATACCGTCGAAAACACGTGCAAAAAGTAGAACGTAGATCGATCAACTGCAACCCATTCAATTAAGATGAATTATATATCATGGACGAAAGATATACTACCAAGACAAAACGTTTGGGAAAATGATAATAACTTTGGATACACAGATTATTCATTATTGCTTGCTTAGCGACCCCACCAACAGCTATAGGTTATACGGGGGTGCGAATGAGCAGGTGATTATGAAAGTATGATGTGATGATAAGTGAAAGGACGTTCACAAAAACCCATCCCTTATGCGGGACTCAAACCTACGCCCAACGGTGACATAAGTTTCTGAAGAGGTGCCTCAGCTGACCGAGCTACCGAGGGTGACCTTGTATACACACCTCCAATCCTCTCGTCTACATATGCAATTAATGTGATTTTTCGGCCGCCACTTACTACTCGAGGGCTAGTGATTTATAGGCAGTTTATATACGATTGGGTTGGGACAAAATAACTTTTGTTTGAAATTGGTTCATTTTTTTTTTTTTTGGTTTAGTAAAAGAAAAATAACTTATCCTGAAATCTTACTGTCCAAACACTATTTGTGTGCACTCAAACGTTCTACTAAAACTTGAAAGAATGAAGTAGTCTGCAACAAGATTGAGCAATACGCATGGCTACGCATACAGGATACGCTACGCGTGACAGCCGCGCAGGGAAACAGCCCCGACCAGCGAGTGTTCGAGTCGCGTTGGTCGATACAATTTTCTTTGTCTATTATTGTACCCTATTCTGCAGTGACAATAGTTTTTTTTTTATCAAGTTTCGGTTTATTATACAACACGCATGCATGCTTTTAAGCAGGTACGCCTACATTACGCATGATTTCTACATAATATAGATTGTGCAACAACGAATATAATTTTTCAAATATGTTCGAAATAATCTTGGATATAAGCAATTTAATGAGCAATTCAAAAGTGTATCACGACTTTTCTTTCAGACCCTGAGAGGATTGCACTAAACAAAATAGGTCTACACTTTTCAATTATTTAGGCAGTATGCCTATTCGACACTAAAAGTTGCAGATACGCGCGCGGCGGAGAAAATGTGAACTGTTGAAACGACGATAGGTTACGCACGTGCACTTGAATAACACATGAAATGGCTATACCATTTGTACAAAAATGTAATGTCAAAATCGACGTAATTGATCGGGAAAAGTACCGCATAGCCAGTGAGAGGATTGCCTGGAAAGTGCTTGACATTGCTGATGCCAGTATGATTTTTTGTGTGGAATAAAGCTAATCTTTCATCACCAAACTCAGTGATGATAAAGTTCATAGTTTATAGTCAATTATATAGGCATTTTATTATTTATTTGGTATTATATGATGATTATAAGATCAACAATGAGATTCAGCGTTTTAGCTACTGGTTCACCCGTCTCATTGGTATATTAATATCAGCAATATGTTGTATTATCTAGCTAGTGCGTAATTTTCAAATTGACTTATGAGTGAATGTTGGGTTTAGAGGCATGTCGACAGCAAGGTCATTTTGTGGCAGCAGTGTTTAATAATACGAAAAGTATTCTAATCTGGGTCTACTTCCAGTCTGTATAATGATTTTGTTGAATAACAGGCCTATATTATATCCTGCCCACAAAATGTATCAGCTTTGTAGGCCTACTACGGGGGAGTAGGCCTAGGCCTAGAGGAGAAAATGTGGTGGGTGATTTTTATTATTGTGGCAAATTTGTATTATGTCAGTACTGCTGAAATTATGAATTGTACACTAAAGACGAATCAAGAACAATATAATTTCATATAATGAATGATAGGATGTTAAGTAGGCCTACAAATATGTCACATTTTTGTGAAATGAAATGAAAATGACAACAGTTTTTGTCAAGCTTATAGCTAGATAGAATGAATCATAGTTTGAAATATTAATTTTATAGAATGCAATAATTTGTATGCAAGTCGATTTTAAATATTTCGGTCTACTATATAGAAATCTTCTTGATCATGTTTCCTAAGAAATCAGACTTGAGCTCAATCAATTATATTTTTACTTTCATCAAATCAAAGAGATCGAATGAACTTGAAGAATATAATACACAAAGTTCGGGGTTGAATTTGGCCGAGATGAATGTTTTTCAACTGTACATTAAGTCTAAATATTGAAGTATCGTGTAAGCCCACATATTATCGAGAAATCCCTTATTTGACATCGGTGCGCCTGCCATTGTACATGGAACCAATAGTGCTAATCAACCATGTATGCTCGTTTCAGCGGCCATAATGAAATTTTGCCGACGACACTAGCGCGATCTCTTGTTACTTTTAGTGTCGAATACCTTTGTAGTTGACCCAACACTATTTTTGAATAAAGAGTGCATGCCACGTATAAAGCTAAAAATACATTTTTCAGCTATATATACGCTTGACAAATATGCAATAAAAGTTGAATCATTTTCACTTATAGGCCTTCCATCTTAAAAGTATTAGAAATATCTGTTTCCTCCGTATCAGAATTTAGTATCTTATACCGTTCAAAAGTTATCCCCCCCAAAAAATGATTTTTCTCTAAATCGACTCCCATGCACTCTTGAGGTGAGGTTAACAAATGATTCCAATATCACTATTCTAAATTCACTGAATCAATTGAACTTTTCAACAAAACCAAGATTTTGAAAAGATGAAAAAGTTCAATGTCACCTCATATTCTTTATACATACACATAAGTATGAATTATGCTCAGTATAAATATTACAACGTTATAATCTGTAGATGCAAGATATTAATGATTATAATTACCAGATGATCGAGACATAAAATTATTATAAGATGAAGGTATAACAGAAAAGCTATAAATTAATCTATTTCGAAGGTCAAACATTCTCAGTTCTACTACAGCCCTAAAATCATACGTGAAGAATACTCGTGAGGACAAAAATGAGGTAGCAAGTTGTTCCCTGGCTCGATCAGTAATTCAGTAAAGAAATTACCTTGAAAACGAAAGTCAAGTCGGGCGTGGTTACGGTGCAGCATAAGCCCATAGACGAAAAAAAGACTATCTCTACTCGCTTACGTCAAAACAAAACTAAAACTTCAAGCACACCTTCATTCCCCTCGCCTATGTCTAATTAGTTGAGGTTCCGTACGCGAGAAAGCGTGACAAGCGGACTGGCGATAGCCCATCACAATCCAGCACGGTTGTCGCGCCCTGAAGCGGTCGGAAATACTACTACATGAAAATGCACGTAGAAGGAAATCAGTATAATTATAACATTACGTGAAAACTGTAGGTCTTGCGTATAACTTGCATCTGCGTCTATGCGTCTAGGGCTAAGGCATAACGTTTTTATAACCAACATACATCCATCTTCCGCTCATTTGTACTCTAAAGCCTAGCATCTCAAAATCAAAATGAGTAAGAATTAGTAATTCATGCAAGCCTTCATGCAAAAATAATCAAGAGTACGACAATGAAAAGATTCGTACAAAGTAAGGTCGGCCCAAGTGCTTGTATACGTAGTCAGAAAGGATCAAGATTTTGAAAATACATCACTGTTGAAATCATCAGAAACTATGCGGTGACTACGTGAAAAATCGCAAATCGCAAATCGTGGTATACCAACGCGTAAACTATACTGTTATAGCACCCATATAAAGAATTGTTTCAAATAATTCCAAGAATTTGAAAAATGAAGACGCCTACGTGCACAAATCAAGGTATACCATGTGATAAAAATTCAGCGCAATTTTTTTTCGCACTTCAAATTGGCTTGCTGATCCGTTAACCCAGCGACAGCAACTTGACAAGTTGTATTTTATGGCAGCTCAAATCGCGACGATCATAAAAAAACCTGTTTTTGCAAATCTTAAATCGATCTATGATCATGTTTCAACGGCATCATCCGTGGTAATCTGCACGTAAGCCACAGAGGTTCCTGCCCGGATAAAATATTTTAATTGCAATTAGGGAAATAAGTGACCTCCCACATTTTCACTCCAGGACTTGATTGTTACTTACACTGTATGCAGAATGTAGCGATTTGCTACAGGCAAAATTCGTCTCAATGCCATTCTGATTGGAGGCTTCGATGAATCACGTGTACGTTCCAGGTATTTATCCGTTTAATTAAACTTCTCTTTGATAAATGGTCTGCCATGCACGAGCTCTTTGTGGGTATATATGCTGATTGCTTTGGCTACTTCTTAAACACATCCTCTTCGGAGACGAAACATGTATATCTACACACGCACAAGCGAAACATGCAGATCAAAAAGATGTGCATACAAATTTGATGATATGGATAATTACGCTCACTAAGGGCTAGATTATGAGTGGATGATATGAGGACGATGTTTACAAAAAAAAACATGCTCAAACGGGACTCGAACACACGCCCGACTGACCAAGTTTCCAAGGTAACCGAGCCAGGCCAGAACCCCCTACAAATTAATTTGATTTAAAATTACTTGACTTCTCCGAGTACGCCAAGTTATATATTATGCATACATATAACCAATTATATTTGAAAATAAAATCACTTATCCCTATTCAGTTTCTATTATTCATACAATTTTTCAAAATGCTCCAACAAACTAAAGTCAAACAGATTAGCTTTTGAACTCCATGTAAATAAATAGTAGCTGAACAACAAATACAACGAAAATTAATGTATGCCTACCGATGCTCTCTATGACCTATCTCCTGTAAAACAGTCACATGTTTTGCATTTGTGACAAGAACCTGAGCTTGGATTCAGTTACAACATGACAATACAAACGAACGAGTAATGATCAAAGGCAAACATAATTTTCATTCATTTTTCATCCATTTAAACGTTTTTGACGCTATAACAATCGATGAAGCTACCAAGTTACTCGAGTTATGAAAAATATATGCAGTAGGCCTATATATTCTGAAAAAAAATATGATTCGAAATGAAAAATCCACTAGATTATGCAGTTTTTACCAATCTACATAACCTAGATTACGCTAAAATGATTTATCCGAAGTTAAGATTGTATTTAAAATGAACCATATGCACAATTGAACGCGAATCCTTTTATTGTTTTATAGACGATAAGTGTTTAGTGGACACCAATAGTTTTAGTGCGTGTAATATCAGTATATTTTCTTCGGAATACATTTTAATGCAGTAGCTTGAATTGATCGACAACGTTATGTGACCGCAACTATTCATGCACACTCCATCAGTTACAGTCTGTGAAATAATTTTCGGTGAAATATGTGTACAGTTTATTCAATTTTTAATTTCAATTTCGTAAAAAAAAATCATGTGACCTCAAGTGCATATATGCATATATAAATGCAGCGATCAATAACATCATCAGTTGTTTCCGGCTTGGTTTATATTATATATTTTTTATAAAGTTTGATGATAAAAATATAGGTCATATTTCCATCCTGTATATCAACAGAGCTGGCAACTACGTAAATATATACCTATAAGATCAAATTATGAACTTCCAGGATGCCAGCGTTTGTTGATTAAAGAAACATCGCTTCAATGTGTATCCCTACAGGAAATCTGCATGAAGCAGACCTATTGTGGAATATCATACCATCACAGATCTGTGATACCATCAGAGATGCTGCATTGTACTGGCTGATGGAAACCACACCGAGTCGTGAAACAAAGTGAAAAATTTATTAACATTCGCGAAGCTGGAAAGTAGTTCTTCAGAATAAAAATAGACTTTTATATATATATATATATATATATATATATATATATATATATATATATATATATATATATATATAAATATATATATATATATATATATATATATATATATATATATATATATATATATATATATGTATATATATATATATATATATATATATATATATATATATATATATATATATATATATATATGTATATATATGTATATATATATATATATATATATATATATATATATATATATATATATATATATATATATATAATATATATATATATATATATATATATATATATATATATATATATATATATATATATATATATATATATATATAGACATGTCTACAAATTAATATTATGAAAACAAAATAAAAAGTTGGAAAAGTGCCGACAGTGAATCAACTTAGATTTCATATTTCCACTGTTTTTCTCGAGAAGATGACAAATTTCAACGAGTCTCTCACTAACTACATGCAGTGGCGAAAGGTGAGGAGCGAACCACCAGCGCGATAGTGCTGACACAGGGTGTCGGTCGATTCTTCTCTGATCTTTCGTGGAAGCAATTACAGTAATAAGTTTGTCGTGTAAAAGATACATGGAGGAAACACTAACATCTTCAAGAAAAAAGCTTATTTCTCGTTATTACTTGGATTGGCACTCAGCAGCCGAGGGGTGAACAACTCGCAAATTTGATGTACATCTGATTTCAGATTTCAAGATTTCGGGTGATTTCAGGGATTTCAATTTATTTCATGGATTTTAAGTGATTTCGGGTATTTCAAGTGGATTTCAAGTGATTTCAGGGATTTCAAGTGATTTCAGGGATTTCAGGGATTTCAAGTGATTTCAGGGATTTCAAGTGATTTCAGGGATTTCAAGTGATTTCAAGGATTTCAAGTGATTTCCGGGATTTCAAGTGATTTCAGGGATCTCAAGGGGGTTTTGAGTGATTTCAGGGATTTCAAGTGATTTCAGGGATTTCAAGTGATTTCAGTGATTTCAATGGATTTCAGGGATTTCAAGGTGATTTCAAGGATTTCAGGTGATTTCAGGGATTTTAGGTGATTTCAGGGATTGTAGGTGATTTGAGGGGGATTTCATGGCAAGTGTACACCGGATTTCAGGAGAGCCTGGAATTATAGTGTCACAAAATACACTTGCTGCTACACAAAGTGGTCGATTGAGTCAAATTAATGTGCAACCCGAAAAAAAGGCATGATACAAATTAAACTGGACGATTGTGTACTTATACGCACTCCACATACAGTCTATATGAAAAAATTAGAGGTAAAATCAAGGAGGTTAGATATCTAATCTCATTTCAATTTCAATTAAATTTCCGTAAGAATAACGTTGTGTTGATTTAGCGATTGTGTCGATGGAAGTCGATTTGGTGTAATAACATTTTATTGGTGATAACTTGCAAACGGAAAGAGATATCAAAGTTCTACTTCAAGGCGATATAAGTAAAAACTATCCAAGTTATATCGTATAATTGTCAAACGTAGGCCTACAGCTGAATTCCTTTTTAGCTGTATGCCTATATATAAATGTATGTGTGTGTGTGTTGGTGTGTGTGTTGGTGTGTGTGTGTGTGTGTATGACAATCATGCGATGAGTTAAATAGTTATAACATATATCATTTTGAAGATAGTTTGATATTTGAAGGTATCTGTGTACTCACATGGAATCATTTTGATGTCATTCCATTTGCGAGTTATCACCCCAAAACTGATATTTTGCTAAATCGACTTCCATACACTATTCAACCACCACAAGTTGTCTCATGAAATATTTCCAGTGGTATATTGAGCGAATTCTCGTATCCGAATGAACACATTAATTTGAAACGCATAATTTAGAATACGAAAATACATATTTATCCAATTAGACGAATTACTAAATATCAAGGATTTTTGTATAAATTACATACATCGTATTTCCTGCATCGACCAGTTTTTCTCAACACATTGTAATTAAAATACTATACAGTTGAGAGGAGAGCAAATATTTGGCTCACTCAAATTATACGCTGCAAATAAAACCAACAAATGTTGTAGAATCGACTTCCGGAAGTAAAAGAAATGACCGAAAAACATAAGGACCATGAACTCACCGAGTTCAGACTGAGCGGTTCAGACTATGAGTTAATTAGCGAGGTATCTGCGAGGTATAATTGGAGAAAAGTTCAGTCTTTGAAGTGAAATTGGTTTGAATTGGTTACACTCAACGACATTGTGTATTTGAAGTGACGTGGCTGCGTGGGGGACGATCAATGCACGGGATAGCAAGAAAATATACAAATCATAATTGTGGTGTATGGATTTATTAAAGGTCATCTTTTGGTGTTTAAATATCAACACATGTTGCCTTCTTTTCTTTTACCAGCTTATAAGATATAGTCGAGGTTTTATTTGGTTTTCCAAATCCATCTGAACATTTTAATTTCGAGCTGAAAAAAAAACATTCACTTTGTGGGTGAGACATAATACGCGGTAGTAACACTATTCAGAAGGATGAATAACGTAATTTAAAATTATATATATATATATATATATATATATATATAAATATATATATATATATATATATATATATATATATATATATATATATATATATATTTAGTATATATATATATATATATATATATATATATATATATATATATATATATATATATATATATATATATATATATATATATATATATATAATTCTACATTCTTTAAACCTGTTCGGGCATATACAAACAATATCAAACGGCCGAATACATCCTCAAACTTGAAAAACAATATCCTCGACCCAATCTTTCGAACATACGACGTCAATTCAGAAGGATGTTGGCGGTTGGCCATTATGAAAGAGATGGTCTACGTGTTGGATTGAGTGAAGACGATGGCTCTAACCTGTATTTTTACGACAGATAACCTGCAGATAATCCGAAGATAACATGTCTACCACTTGTCTGATTCCCAGCATGTCAGTGGTGCGTGTGACGTCTAACGTACGTGGCACCACCACGCGTACCACCCCAGATGATATGCGTCATCAAGGAGAATGTTGACCAAGAAAGAGATGGTCTACGTGTTGATACGAGTTGGGACGATGGCTCTAACCTGTATTATGTCTCCTGGTAACATGCAAGTGGTCTATGACGTCAAACGCATGTGGGGTCAAATGCTCTGAAAGGTTAGTCTGACTGACATTGGTTAACGAAAAGGGCGGATTGAAGATTGTCATGTAGATTCAAATCACAAATGTTGTAAGTTCCATTGAATCAAGCGTTCTTAAATCCTTGAGTAGGTGATTCTACTTCATCTTATCACAGATTTAACAATTTTGATTAATTGAATGTATATGCCTACTTGAAATTTCTCACAGGGGTATATTTCTTTCAGATATTTATATTGTCATTTTTTACTATTTTGATAGCTTGGCAGACACTTCCATTGTTAGATAGTGTAATTATTATAAGAGATATGAAATGTTATTAGATTATGAATAACTGGATGAATCATGAAATTGATAATTACTTCGACGAAACAAAACATCAGTCACACGATGCACCTTTTTAACAATTCGAACGACGATTCGAGTTGACTACAATTAAAAATTTGAATGTTCTCACTCATTCCAGCTGATTTTTTGACATGTTTCTCACGAGGAAAGGAAATATTTTGTTCTACTACCAAGTCCGCGAATTTTGGCCTTTGTGCGAAAATATAACAATTGAGCAAATTCTTTGTGCATAACACCCTCGATTTTAGGATAGTGGTAGAGTAGACAGTGGGTTTCTCCTTTTTAAGGTATAGGAAAATCGGGGTTCGAATACCAATCGAACTGATCGATAAAAACTAACAATCATTCATTACATAACATGCAGTGTTAAGGTCAAATAACAAATAACTCGATGTGTTACGAAAGGGCTTCCTTTGTCCCATCTTGAGTTCAAAATGAGTCGGCTCTTTTACTATACAGAATGCAGTTAATCATATTTATATAGAATTGCATAATGTAAGTGATGGGAACAGTTAATAGAAATCGACTACAAAAGGGACGCAATTAACACTGATTCCAGCCAATGAAATGAGTTCAGTGAACAAAGGATCTATAAAACTGTGGTTTGACTTGACGTTTTTATATTTCACTTTCTTCCGGGGCACGCGTTTCACGTTCGTCGATAGATCTTTATAGCAAGCAGACGACAATACGAATAAACTTGAACGTATTCCCAATTTCAATCTGTATCACAATAACTTGAATACTCAATACAGATAGTATTAATTGATTGATTGATTTAAAATTGACTACAAAAATTGTACCCTGTTTACAAGTGATACTATTCACTATTACTGTAATTTTCTGAATTTCTGCACAACAGTATTTGTTTCATATTATTTCATTCTCTATCCATTTATTTATTCATCAATATTGAGTTTAATGACGCACTGTATTGATGACTAAGATCTATTGGCGTCGGCGAATGATATTTGAGATGATGGGATGGTGAGATGAGCGATTATTTTATTATGTGTTTTTTGGATAGTGAGAAGGAGTCGGTCGTGGCCTATATTGTCAAGGAATCATTGACCTGAACGACAGAGCAAAACCACGAAAAACCCCTGACAGGATGGTCGACCATGGCGGAAATCGAACTCCGGTCTCCTGCAAATGACAGTTTGGTGTTGAAACCACTTGACCACTTGTCTCAGTATTTGCGAAAATGATAACTTCCCTTTATCCGTCTTCGCAATCTTCACCACAATCTTCGACTCATGATCGCATCTACAATCATACCTCCTTTTATCCAATATAATCTTCTTTCTCATCTCTTTCCAATCTCCTCTTCCTCTCAAAGCTAAAAAATGACAATAAACGCCCATTTTTCTGCTTACTTCCAGTCTTCCATCAGAGTTCTCACACCATAACACTTTTTCAATCCTTCTTCTGCTTTCTGTCACCATCATAAATCTTCTCATCCTTCCTGTACTTTACTCTCCTAGCACGCAGCACTTGAACTTTCTCAACTTCTTTAACCTCACCTTCCCTCCCTTTATGGATCCCACACATTCCATAGCGAATAATTGGTGGTATCAGAGTAATATGCATTTGCTTTTTGTTTGATTCTAGGCTACACTTTGTTGAGCTTATTGGTATTATATATATATATATATATATATATATATATATATATATATATATATATATATATATATATATATATATATATATGAATATATATATATATATATATATATATATATATATATATATATATATATATATATATATATATATATATATATATATGCAATATATGGACTAGAATATTTTCAAGTTTCTACTTCCTTATTCTAACAAATTTGAATCATTATTATTCATTCACCACCTATTGTGAACGAGGGTACAGGTCTGCTGATGATGCCAGTTCCAAGTCCTCCCAATTGTCTCTGATTTTCCACTAACTAGGAAAACGCGGGATGCGCGTTGTTAGACGAGCTTAGGGGTATAGAAATCTAGAATGAAAAATAATTTGTCAACCCAATCTACATCTACAGACCTTGGATCACTCCAAACGTTCAAAAACCTTACGAGAATCAGTTATGTCACGGCCTTCCTCTTCATTCATTTCAATCGTTTTGAATTAATTGCTGACACTTGTTGCTATAGATTTAATTGGTTCCCGTAATAGCCTAAATTGATGGGAAAATGCATTATAAATGCGTTTTCTTCGTTATTTCTCATCCGATTGATGCAAAAAATCTCTCAAAATGTGCTTAATAGTTTCCTTTATATTCGGCGAAAATTTGAGAGGTCTTGAAAAATTTTGATTTTTCAAGTATTTTCCTCCGGGTTATTCTAATGGGGATTTTTGAAATTTCTAAAATTCATTAAAAAAAAAGTTACCACCCGATAATGCCACAAAACTATACAGATCTAAGTTAGATGAGGAACCATGACGAAAAAAAGTTTGAAGTTGATAGCTGTAGCCGTTTGACCTGTGGAGAACCGACAAAAAAACATAAAAAAAAACAAAAAAAAAATAAAAATAAAAATAAAAAAAAACATAAAAACGAACACCAATTTTTTTCAGTATGTCAAATTGAATCCTCGCTAAAGCTCGTCTAACAATCTCGTTCTACTTAAATGCACTTTCTTCCACGGCTATTTTTACTCTAATCTTGCGCTAATCTAATCTATTCTTTCATATATCTGTATGATTATTATTTATATATCTATTCTTTAATGAATGAATTGATCAATTCATTAATAAATTGATCAATTAATCAATCCCAAATATACAGATGATAATTGAAAAACATATTTATATATAAAAATAATATAATGCGTTTGTGAGTATAGGTTGTCAAGTCATTTCAACGTTCAACAAATATTCGGGATGAGATTACTGACATTCGTTTTCCATATAATTTTCTAAACTTCTTGGATTCGAAATAAATGTTAAATTTTTGATTAATATCAAGAATAGTGGAGAATAATATTGTGAGATATTTCGACTGATCAATTAAAAGCGATACATTCACAAATTATAAAATACAATATTGGTTTCTAATACGATACATTACGGGTGGAATTAAGCATAACTATAGGAAAACGCAGTATATTAGTTTTAAGATGAGATGAGCCAAATTCTAAATGAAATGAAATGGAAAACTATATCACACCTTGATTTTGAATCCATTCAACTTACTTCCTGATTTACCTTCTGCTTATTTCAATCGTTCTATGATCGTATTGGTTTAATTTGTTGATCTTCCTCACGGCTGCAATTGATCTACAAAAAACAATAATTTCCATCTTCAAAACGGCTCATCCAATGTATGTAAAAAAACTTCGAAATTATGTGTATATAACTCGTGTACTCAAACTCCGTACGAATTTAACTTTATTCGGATGATTATTCTCTTAATTATTTCCTCACTGAATTATTCTCACGTCTTTTCTCACAATTTCGAAATCTCTCAATTCAATTTCGAATTTTTCCCGAAAGTATCTCAACCGATTGCGGCTCAAAACTATACTGTAGTGAGATGATCACATATGGGGGGCGCCATGTTTTCTATATATTTTTCTGGTTGACAGCTAGCTGTGAAGCGCCAACAGATTTTTTTTTCAGTCGGTAGGCCTACGGTATAATTGAATCTTCGCTTCGCTCATCCAATCAAGCATATATTTCAAATAACGCTGGTTTCAGAACGATTAAGAAATAGAAGACACTAGGTCAAAAGTCAAAACCATTTTATCTTTTGTTTGATATTCGATGGTTGAATATTTGTCACATGACAATTGCTATATCATCCATAATATATCTATACAAGTGAAACGTTACTGGAGTGAACATCATATTTGCCATGTATATAATACAGAAACTTTTTCCCCTTTGGTCGTTTTGATTATGACTGCATCTTCGGAATTGTTATTTTATATTCGTTAAGACTATAGCTCTATCAATTTTTCTCAATCTTCTTACTAACATCTATCTTCTTCATTCCTTTCAATCCTCTTACCTTTTTACTTCCTCTCTCACACGCACTGTCATCTTCCTCTAGAGTCTAGGACGTACAATTCTTTCCGAAGTGACCATTTGTCGGACCAGAAGTATAGCTTTCAGATTCATTTCAGTTAAGACTGAATAAGTTTGGTATGTTTTTTCAGGTTGTGTTAATAGTTTATATCAGTTTATAGTTTATATAGTTGATAGTTTATATCGGGGTGGCAAAGCCACCCCGCAGGATGTAATTTGCCCCCCCGCAGGATGTAATTTGCCCCCCCGCAGGATGTAATTTGCCCCCTCCGGGATAAAAACATTAAGCACTATAGATACATAGTGTATTCTTTCAGAAACTTGTATTTCGGTTTTCCCTTGCCCCCCCCCCCCCCCCCCCCGGGAAACACAAAAGCCACCCCGCTACAAAATCTCTGAATTCAACACTGGTTAGCTTGTTGAAGTGTTGTAGCTTGTTGATCTAGATTGAGTTGGTTATAAGCTCTATTTAGGGTGAGCGCAGCAACAACAACACAAAAACAACAACAACGTCTGTATGAGGTGACAAAGACCGATGGTCCGATGAATGGCGGCTGACAATTTTTTCTTCACTCCGAATTTATTTTTACTCCGCGGAGTAAAAATAAATTCGGAGTGAAGAAAAAATGAAAAGTAAAAGCAGAGTTAGGCTGTAAAGTCGTAATTTATGGCGCTTGTTGCAGCAACTTGAACTAAGTTCATTATTGTGTCAAGTTTTCATAACGGTTACAGCTATTGTAACTAACTACACTATAGGCCAAAGTGCCAATATTTTTCTTTGTAATATCATTGTTCTTGTTGAATGCAATTGTATTTTCCGTGTTGAATGCAATTGTATTTTCCGTGTTGAATGCAATTGTATTTTCCGTGTTGAATGCAATTGTATTTTCCTTGTTGAAATATTCTATAATTGTCTTTTCCTACAGGCTTTATACGATTAACATCCTACATGTGTATACATGGTCAATATTTATTGTATACTAGCGAGTACCCGCGGCATGCGTTGCAATGCCAGTGAAAGAAAGAAACTGTTTGCGTTTTAATTCTGTTTATTGAAGTGCTTTTGGATATACACATTTTTTTGTCCTCCCCCCCGCAGCCCCCCCCCCACCCCCGACTCACCAATACCCCGCGAAACCTTCGCGGGCTCGCGTACAACGCAATTTCGCGTGCCGTCTGGAATATTCCCGAAGCACCCCCCCCCCGCGAACCCCTAGTCAACGAGCCCCCAATCCCCCGCGAAACCTTCGCGGGCTCGCGTACAACTACTCACCAAACTTTATCGCCCCCCCCCCCCCCCTCCCCGCTCCCGCCCCCCAACCACGACCCGCGAAACCTTCGCGGGCGCGCGTATAACAACCCACCAAAGTGTTATCGCAATCGGATGAGCGGTATAGAAACGCGCAAGGGACAAACAAACAAACATTCATTTTTAAATAGGGCCTATATAGATAATTATATAGAAAATTAAACTGAACGAATAAATTACGAACATGTACGATATTTTATTTTTTAAATATTTGTAAGGATATTGTAAAGTAGCAGAGTTATTATACTCCCCGCTGCAATTATTATATAAGTGTCTATGGAATAATTTAAAAATAAATACAGGTACACTTTATAAATCTTACATTAAATCCGAGGAAATTCAGTACTAACCCAAACTTTCGATTTATTGCAATGACCTTCACAAGAAATACAAAAAAGCCCAGCAAACGATTAAAAGTGGTTTGGGGGACGAACACACATCATGAAATATTGCAAATTCTAAGTAAGCATTGACATTCAAGTAATTGTTAAAAAAAAAGTACTAACTATATAAGTAACGTGACGGGAGCAGATAGAGTGATAAATGTGAATGATATACAATACAGACTATAAGCCTACAGAGCGAGACTTATCGCAACTTCTTATAATTATACCCTGCGGATCAAATTATAAGAGGTAAATTATTACAATAATCTCCACACGCGAAGCAAATGTATATAAAAAAACTCGAAATATAAATTGCCCAGGCCTATATACTACACCTCTGACAGCTATTAGATATACAAAATAATCACAACTATAATAACCGTAAAAACGTTTATATACATTTAACTATATTTTAGACCTTCAAAATTGGAGAGACAGAGACCTTCATTTTATAATTAGAATATACGTCCTACTCAGGTGTTAGGGTAGTATTATTTATGAACATTGGTTTATCAATTCATGACGGCGCAACCAATCGTTTAATAGACCCTTCATTAAATACTTTTTAAAAGATACTGATAGTTTCGCAATTTAACGCGTGTTATAAGTGTACGATTCAAGAATAAAAAATTGAATCTGAAAAGTACAAGAATGATTATGTATATAGTTATGCACACTGGGTACAAAACGGTAGGTCTATAAACAAAAAACAAAAACTAAAAAAAGAGATAATAAACAAAAAGGATTTATTATACAAAACTACATTATCGAAGACTCTCCGTTTTGAGGTTGGTAAAATTAAAAATTAATATTTTTTTTCAACTTTAGATCATATTACATCATATGGGCCGGTATCACCACGTCCAGTTAGCCTTATTTGAGAGTTGGTGAAAACAAACAGCAGGGGTAACCATGATGATAATTAAACTGCCGGTTAGATCTACTCATATGTTGGTAATATCGGGCTTATTAGTTATATTATATATTCATAATGTAGGCCTCTAGTGGCGGACGAGTAGCCTATATGTAATTTAAATAGTGATCAATTTTTCTTTTCATTTCGTTTCCGTATATGGGAGATGTGTTAGTAGATGGATGGGAAGATTGTTCCATGGTACGGGCATGCTCTG
This sequence comes from Brachyptera risi, assembly GCA_964007535.1. Classification (NCBI taxonomy): domain Eukaryota; kingdom Metazoa; phylum Arthropoda; class Insecta; order Plecoptera; family Taeniopterygidae; genus Brachyptera; species Brachyptera risi. Next base: position 28,776,079 of record OZ023326.1, read on the forward strand.
TTGGGAAAGGAAAACAAACCAAAGTCGGTGTTGCATAGTCTAATTTAAAAGATCTCTCCCAGCAGGTTCCCCTGAGAGAACCTTATACATACACCTTAGCCCGTGTCCTTTTAGCCCGTGCCCGTGTCCTTTTTGTTTAAAGATCTTCCGAATCGAGGTTTTTTATAATAATAGAAATACTTAGTTCTGGCTTCTTCAGGATCGAGTTCGACCGTCTATGGTTGTTTGTGACGTAGCCTGCAGCCTTTACAGAGCTTTGTTCATTTCCTCATTGAGTATTGAGGGTCGCAAACACGTGAGCAACTCTCGAGTGTTGGTGTAATATATTATTGTTATTTTACTCACTGAATATCTTAGGGTTCAAAATTACTCACTTTCTTTCAATCCTTCAAAAACATTGAAAAACTTCCCATATCAAATTTTTAATAAATATCCAAACATATTTTAAAACGCATTCGGACAAATATTTTGGCAAACATTGAACACTATTTTGACAAACCTTTGAAGAAATATCATTCTGAAAAACATTTGGGCAGAAATCTTGAAACACATTCAAACAAATATTTCAAACAACAATAGAAGCAATCTTAATTTGAAAAACAAACAAAAATTCTGAAAAAAATCTGAACAAATATCTTGAAAAACATTCAAACCAATATCATTTTGAGATGTATTTGAACTAGTGGGCCCATTTCGAAAAACTTTCTTGGCAAATCTTGTATTTTGTTTCTTTCTCAAATTTAATCCGTGAAAAGAATAATCCAACAAAAATGTATTAAATAAATCGACAAAAATGTTTCAAATTACGACATAAGCTTTGATTTTTAGGCTCAAAATTGTTTCATTCGAAAATTGAAAACTCACGAAAAAATGAAAATGAATATTAATTGTTGAAAAAAAGCTTATTTGCCCAAGTTCAATTAGTACCCGATTAGTCAGAGTCCATGGTTAGCCTTATTCGCATAGTTACTAATGGAAACAAATATACATGGGTAACAATGACGATACCAACATTAGACTGCCAGTTAGCTACTTCCACGTTGGTAATTCATGCGATAGGTACGGGTAATAAATATTTATTCATTCGTTTATTATATTTTTCTTATTGTCAACACAACACAATACAGAAAAAAAAGATCACATGGAGCAATTGAGAAATAATCAGAAGACAGAGACGATAAGAATTGCAAATGGCAAGATATTATGAGAGTATAGTATCAAAAATATAGATAATAGATACAAACTGATGAAGAGTGTAAATCCCATAATTTTCTCATATTGTTGCGTATACATTATACATTATTTCATTTTATTATGGTTTATATGACTTGCGTGATCGCATTAATGAATAACCCTCTAATTGGTATGTCGGAGCATAGAGAAACTTCTCTATGGTCGGAGTGATGGGTAAGATGCGGTCATGGCCTGATATTATAATTAACCATACTTAAACAAATGAGGGAAACCGGAAATTTACCCCGGTCTCCAGAATGACAGTTTAGCGCGCCAACAACTGATACCAGTCTCAGTTTACTTTTCATAACGTTGCTACAGCAAAACGGAAAACAAAATCTCCAACACGACAGTTTCAAAGATTTCATTTATCGTTCGTTCCTCAATCTCTATTTTCTCATTCATATTCATTATCATTTAACCTATTGTATTGAATCATGTTAATAATGTAAGTTCATTTTCAACATTGTCAATCACAGTAGGCCTATAAATGTGCGTGTTTTGTTTCCATCTGTTTAAACAACAGACAAGCCAGTTAGGGCTTAGTGGACGAGAGTATAAATTGTATATGTAAATGTATAGGCCTATAACTAATTTGTGACATAGAAAAAAAAAAGAATATTAAATATTGGTATCCACGAATGGAGAAGGTCGTCTACCAACTGAATAATAGTAAAAATCTCGGTTATACTATGAATAGACTCGATGCAGCATTGAACATAGTATATACGCTTTCGAAAGATGTAGATGTTTCTAATCGTAAATCCTATTCTGAAAAATCATTGAGGTCAAAATGTCACACCAATACGAATACGGTGGTATTTATGTTTGTTATGTTGGTCGACGACCTTCTACATCCGTGGGTACAAGTGTACATCACATTTGTACGCATTCGTTACTAAACAGTCGTATTGTACCAAACCCTCAAAGTGTGACAACACCTCTATTTTTTTATCAACTACCAACATAACAAAATGAAATCAGGCTAAGGTCAACTAGATCTGTACCTATTCTGTATATACACCCTGAGTCAATAATAATAATAATAGTATTAATTTCAACAATGCAAAAAATATATTGTTGACGACACACATGGTATGATATTACATGCTTATATAAATCAAGGACTGAAAGCTATTCTTCTTGTATAGGTTTGTATCCAACAACACTCACATAAGCCCTTGACCGAGCATTATATAGTATAACATTGAATGATTGAATTGTAAATGTACTGTGTATACAAATAAAAATATCAAAATATACATATATTATTAAAGGTGAAGGCCTATATAATGCATATGAGAAAAACGAAATATATATTGTTCATTTATTTAAACTGGGGTTCAACGACGCACTTCAGTTATAACTTTAAGATGTATTGAAGTCGGACGAAGGATTAAAAAGATGACAGAATGCTCAGGTGGTTTTAGGGATAGTGGGAAGGAAGCGATCGTGGCTTTTAGTGTGGGATTCATCCCGGCATTCACCTATAGGCTATAGAGGAAACCCACGAAAAACGTCTGTGAAGATAGTCAGTGATGGCGGGGATCGAACCTACGCGCGGTCTACATATACCCTCACAGTACTCTGGGTCGAGAGAATCTTTCTGCTATAGTCGGTTTTTAAATGGGACTAAAAGTGACCAAAGGGAACGCCTCGGTTTGTGACGCCATGCGACTCAGTTACCGACCCGTGCCACTAAATAATGTAGTTAAGCAGTATTCAGGGAGTATTTCTCGCTATGGCACTATTGTTAGTATCGCTGTTTCACATGCTCGGGGTCCATCGTTCGACTTCCGACGCATTAAAACGTTTTTCAAAAAATGTTGGCTCGAGCGCAGGATTATGGTGAAGGTTTATTTTTTGACAACAGAAACGAAAATATCTACACAAATGTGATTTTTAACTATATTGTTTTTAGTTTAATTTAAGAACCGACTTGCAGAAAAGTTCTCGCCTCCGGGTCTTATAGAGCAAGCGAGCTGCCTCTGTGATGCCAGTGCCGACAGCTTGCTCGGCTCGTTCAAGCAAATAGATTTTGAAAATCATAAAATAAGAAACGCGTGGCCGAGTGGTAACACACTGAACCGTCATTCGGGAGACCGGGGTTCTTTTCCCGCCATGGTCGACCATCCTGACAGGGGTTTTTCGTGGTTTCCCTCTGTCATTCAGGTCAATACTGTGATGGTTCCTTAACAACAGGCCACGACCGACTCCTTCCCACCATCCAAAACACCTAATAAAATAACCCTTCATCTCATCATCCCATCATTTCATTCATCATCCAGCGACACCAATAGATCGTAGTCATCAGTATAGTGCGTCGTTAAAACCCAATATAAAAAAAAAAGAAAAGAAAATTGAAAAAAGATTATCTGGGAAGCTAACAAATGAAAAGCATAATATAATTTCATAAATGTCAAATGTCATTAGTCTCCATAAGTAGGCATACACAATTAACGTGCATTCATTTTTTATCAAACGAACTACAGTAGGCCTATTGGATAAAGCACGATATACGCATAGTTATTTATAGATTATAAATAATGTAGGGCCTATACACAACACTGCACAGGTTGATTCTATAGAAGTGATGTCATGTGACCACCAAAAAATAAAAACATACAAAGAAAAACATGATTCATTACCATATCAAAGAGAGTATATACTAATCATCGATTCAACATTTTCATTCGTAGAAATGAAAACAATTCACCACTGGACACAATAGAGCTACGAGTACCATCAACCTATTGTGTCAAGTCCAACTCGTCAAGGTCTTCACAACATAATAATAATAATAATATGTAATAATACATATTACGATTTGAGATTATAAATTGTCTTAAAAGAAGTATTCGTTTCGTTACGGCTGAATGCACGCACGACTAAAATACTTGCCTAACCGCCTAACCAAAGATGAGCCACAGCGTCGTTGCACAACACTAAAAACTAGGAAAACGCAGCACATGCGTTGTAAGATAAATAAGATGTTTATAATATGAAATGTAATAGGACACATCTTGAGCGCGCAGCTCAGCCGATTTTGATTAAATCAAACATGAGCGTTATCGTTGACAATATTATACAGCTCTATATATAACCACATATATTTGTATAAGCTCTTAGAATATATGAAACAAGTGGCGATAACTGATGGTCCTGCTGGCGGCAACGCGTGTGACTACTTGAGCACGTGACGTCATGAAACCAGTACGCAAATGAAACGCCAAAACGTTTTCATCGAAATTTTCAGCCCCTTAGATATACTAGGATATTTACATTATCAATTTTTACTTTTTATTCATAGTTTTAACATGAAGTATACATATAGTACTGTCGTACTGGAGGTATAACTCCGTGCTAAAAGCTCGTACTACTTGATGACATTAAATAGTGGGTAACGGCGGCCATGTTCGTTGTTCAAGCTGATTGTTGCCAGGTGTAGACCTACCAAAGCTTGTTTTATATTTGGTGCCTGAAATCTGAATTCAAGGCCTTCTATATTGTTACATAATAATGTAATCATAAAGAAGGCCTTGCTGAATTAACCACGTGGGAGTAGCTCCAACTGGCGGTTGAAACACGAACGTGGCCGCCATTTGGGAGTAACCGGAAGTACACGATCTGGTACACGGCTCGTCGCAGAGATATACCTCCAATTGTATACACCACCATGGTTTTAATGCACATCATAACTCATACAGTCGATTTATTAGTTCTTTCCTTCTTGAAATCTGGCACGCTTTGCCGCTAGATGGTGCAATATATATATAAGAGCTTCATATATTTCAACAGTTCAACTCTAATATTTGATATACCAGGTACCGGTAACTGAAACAGAACGTTCTGTAGATTTAGCGCTCTAGCCCATACATTATTAAAATTTCATTTTTTTCGATATAGAAATATTCTTCTCTTCATTTTCGCCCTATTATTCTCATAGGTATTTTCCAAATTTCAATTACTAATTTCATCAGTCTACTCGACCGACTCTTACCCAAAAATTACACACGTCAAATTCGATCATAATAAAAGTATCCTGCGTGTGGATCAGTGTTGCCGTATGCTACCTGTAGAGATCTTATACAAAAACACAAAAACATAAAAACCAAATAACGAAAACAAAACAATAAATAACACACAAACAAACAAACATAGAAAGGTCCGATTTTAATATGATGGATGTCGCGCTATCGCTCATCCCATTAATGATGGTGATGCACTAAATGTTCCTAGTTATTCATAGTTTCATAGTATTCATAACAGACGAAGGCGCAAAACATCCGTGCATTAATGGCGTGCGGTATTGGTGAGACAGTTTATCGGAACTGTGATATAAAAGCTATAAGTATATAATATAACTCGATATTTTTTGCAGGGTAAGAATAACAACTTTTAATACAAAAATTGAGGGTTTATTGTTGATTATAGTCATAGGCCTATACCTTATCGTGAAGAATGAAATGAATGTATTTAAAAAACATTTGATAAACTGAATCAACAAGTTAAGTACATCCGCACGAACACATGCAGTTTATGGCTTCGGTGGTTTTGATGGAGAAACCGGGTTTTATTGTAGCTTGAAAGTTACTTTGGGAACACGTGTTTCAATTTGAACCTGAGTACGATAAAGATACTTTCAAACTTATATGTTGTTTTATACAGGATGTATAGGTCTATGAAAAGAACGCAAGATAGTAAGAAGTCCATACAACACCAACACTTCGTGTTTTCTTTATATAAATGGTAACTTATATAGGCCTATAACTGGGATTTCACACTAAAATTTCGATTGGTCTATACAATATCAATTTTCATAATAATTTGAAATCATATTGAAGTATGATGAATGAGATTGTGAAAATACAGACAGGATTTTTCCAAACTTTTTCTTCTCTATAAGGAGCCCATCGAGTAGAACGAGATTATTTTTTTATTATTATTTAACTCTTGCAAATGCACATAAATGCGCGGTGGCAAGTTCCCTAAGTACCCCTATCCCACCATCTCCTTAACCCTCTGACGGAATAACTTTAACCTGATTTCATCCCCTTCAAAAACATTTCTACTAAGCCCATTCCAGTCCCTACCTGTCCTATTTAAGAAAGAGACTTTACCGACGTCTAATGTAGCCCCCTTTATGACTACCGCTCTATCATGACCCCGCCTACCTCCATACCCTGACTTATTTCTTTTTATCAACTCATGCAGCTCCCCCCACCCCCCTCTCCCTCCATTACCCTGAAGAAATTACATAAACGATCCTCCTTCCTCCGTATTTCCAATTTCTGCCACCCCAGGTCTCTCATCATCTCAGTTGGACTCTCCAACATTCTTACCCTCTCCCCCCTTTCATTCTCATCCCATTTCCACCTCCTAACCCTACCTGTAACCCTTCTCACAGCAATCCTTTGAACCCTTTCCACATCCCTTATCTCACCTAATCTATAAGGATCCCAAACTGAACTAGCATATTCTACCATGGGACGCACTAACGAGAAATATGCTTTTTCCTTAATCTCCATACCTGCCCCCCTAAGTTGCCTCATTACAAAGTTTAGTGCATTTATACTCTTTTTTACTATTCTCTCAATCTGACTCCCCCACCCTAGACGCCTATCAAATACCACCCCCAAATACTTGTAGTTTTCCACCAACTCCAGCGTCTTCCCTCCTACCTCATACACTACATCTGTCCTTATGTTTCTCTTACCGAATGTGACTAACTTGCACTTTCCTGTATTCAACCCCATCTTGTTTGACTGAACCCAACGATTAATTGCCGCTAAATCTACCTGAAGAGCTACTACATCCTCCTCTGTAATGATTTCCCTATATAACACACAATCATCCGCAAATAACCTTATTTTCGAATCAACAACACTAGTCAGATCATCTATATATAAATCAAACAATAAGGGACCCAACACACTACCCTGTGGAACTCCTGACGTAACCTTAGTCTCACTTGAAACCTCTGAACCCACCCGAACTCTTTGCACTCTATCCTGAAGAAAGTTTCCAATCCAATTAACCAACCCAGCATTCCCAACGGACATTTTTAACTTCCCTAATAATATATTGTGATCTACCTTATCAAAAGCCTTCTCGAAATCTAAAAACACTGCATCAACACGTCCCCCCCTATCAACTACCCCAGCCAACTCTTCTGCAAAACCTAACAACTGCGTCTCACATGAATAACCCTTCCTAAACCCATGCTGCACTTCTGAAATACTCCTTCTTTCATCTACCTTCTCCACTACTCTCTTTATAACCACCCTTTCCATTATCTTACACACATGCGATGTTAAACTAATTCCCATGTAGTTGTCTACCCTACCCCTTTGCCCTCCCTTTGAAATTGGAACCACCTCCGCTTTTTTCCAAACTTGCGGTACTCTACCTGCTGTGAGTGAAGCTTGAAACAACCTTAGCAAATAACCTACAACTCCCCTACCCGCTAATTTCAGTAGGTAGATCGCTTTGCACCCCATCTATGCCTGGCGACTTGAGATAGTCAGATAATTTCAGGACAATGCATTTTCAGTATAGTCCATTTTCAAACATTTTTTCATAATACTGCCCTCAACATATTCTTACTTCTACACAAAAAAGCAATTCCATATTTTCTAATTGCATAAAATCCAATCACGATTAATAACACATTGCTGATTTGAGCAACTTTTTTTTACCAAAGCAACACAAGAAGTTACATTTTATTATTTTATATCTTGCTCATGTATATAACTTTCAAACGCTATCAGTAACAGGGACCCGAACCGGAACCGGAACCCGAAAAAATCCGTATTTTTTGGGAACCGGAACCTTTATTATTGATTTTCAAGAACCGGAATCGGAACCCCTAAAAATCTTGGGTTCTTTTCGGTTCCATAAAGGTTCTCAATACCTAATTCAGACTCATTATTCACTCATTTTGTTTAAAACTATTTAGTTATTTTTTTTCCAGATATTAAAAAATAAATCCATTTCACGGGATTGTGCCAAAAACGACCGTTGATTCATTTTGAGTCCACATTTTTGTTCGGGGAAAATACATTGACATTTGAGAGTATGCCTCTATAAAGGAACACAGCTCTCTGACAATCATTCTTTGGCGGTGCCCTCGTAGTTGTATAACTTCTAAGTAATGCACCAAACATAACTGATATCAGAGCATGTGGCCAGTTTGGTCGAGTTTTCGCTATTTCGGGAATTTCTCCTGTTTCACCATTTCTGTATAAATTTTGTCAGAAGAGAAGGTATAAAGGAGGAACCTCGAAAGTCGAAACCCAGTGAGGGGAAAGATCTGTCCCCGGCAGATGGACAAACAAAACAAAGTGTCAAAAACCACCAAAAATAGACGAACCACCAGAAGCAAGGAAAAAAAAAATTATGAAATCATTTAGCAAGTGGAACCGGAACCCTTATTCACACTATGGAACCGGAACCAGAACCGGAACCGTTATTTGAGAAAATTAAGAACCGGAACCTTTATTCATTTTGATTCGGGTCCCTGATCAGTAACTATGCATTCTTAAAGTGATATCGTAATCAGCATTCAATATATTGGATCTAAACTAAAAACAGAAAATTAACCAATTGTGTCGCATAAAATGTTTTATATTTCAAATTCAAATGAAAAAAGCGAACGTTGTTTCATATAGCAACCATGTTAAAAAAAAAGATATTTGTTCAACTTCGACTGTTCATACTCCGTAAATTAATTCAGGAACACTTTTTTCACTTTTTTAAAATATTATGGAGAACATATTCCGAATGTATCATTATTCATTTGTGTTTCATGAAGCGAATTAAAATCGAGCCTCTTCAAAAACACTGTACGATTGTGTTGGACTGTATGGTTTAGAGTTACACTGTTCAACTCGAAGAATGAGGCAATCCACGAACGAGGCAAGCATATTAAGAGGCGCGTGCATGCGTGCAAGTGCATGTACACACGTGCCCGCTGGGTGTGATGATGCATCTCACAGCTCGCTGGCGGCAAACGCGGTGAATGACAATTTAGCGACGGCATGCGCGCGCACACCTGACGCACGCGTGACGTCCTCAACACCTTTTAGATCTGGATCTTCAGTCGGAGCATCACTTGACCTTAGCGCTGTCGTGCGTGATAACTAAGGTGACCAGGGGCGCCTGAAGAGCGCATACTGGAATACGGATACTACCAAGAGTGAACGTAGGCTTGGTGTGTTTACTTAGAAAGAGAATGTGCCTATTAGAAGAAACAATCGAAACTTGACCCAAATAAACCTGACCACAACTCCTCTGTGCTCTAACAGATTCTCTGAAATAGTAGCTCCTAGTCCCATAAGGCATTATTAAACGCCAAGGCGACCTTCACTCTTGGTATATTATAGTATCTCTTTCCCGTTTATCTCCCGTTTTTTTCCGGGACTGACGTATTATTTTTCAAGTCAAATAGGGCGCAATTTCTCGTTATATGTTGACTATCCCATATTCTGGGGAAAAATGTAGGCCTATATATTTTCAAAAGTTTGAGACAGATTATTGTATTATTTACGTCGTCGGATAATCAGCCTTTCACCTGATGTGTCTGTAGGTCGATATGGTTTCCAATACAAATAGATTTGAGTTGTGATCAACTGATTAAATTTGTTTAATAGGGCGTTAAAAATGTTCCTCGAATATTTTATATATAACATACCATATAATACAATATAGGCCCTTCTAACCGATTTTTCTGAAAAACAATCCCAAGCTATTCTAGTATGACACCAATGTGCAGTAAAAGTTTCAAGTAGATTGGTTATTTTTCCTGATCTGTATGCCGTGTACACAATTTAATTACAAAAAATAAAAAAATGAATACACATAACAACGACGTCCGATTTTTTTCTCGGTAAGTGAAATGGAAGTCTTCGCTACGCTCATCCAATGAAGTGCAATGGAAAGTTTGACAGAGAATTTGATTTTAAAACTCTCGTGTCACTACCTCCTCTGATTGTTTCACCTTTGCTTATTTCAGTCGTTTCACATGATTCCATTGATTTTGCTTGTTGCTCTTCTGATAGCATCAAACGCAATTGACGACTAGTGAAATTGACCCGCCCACAAACGTCACAAAACAAAACATCCAATCAAATGGGCTGTTTGTTATGTGGGAAAATTGACATAATTTATCAGAGTATCTCTAAATGCCCACATGAAGTATAGATCAAGGTGGCCTGCCGATAAGTCACGCATCACCATAGTGGTCAATTAATTGATGTAAAAACCATCACATTATAATTGATTTCTTTAAAACGGCTGCTCCGATCTATATGTAAAACTCCGAAATAACGTGTATCATTTGTGTGCTTTATTTCGTGAGAAGTTCAATTTATTAGAAGTCAATATTTTTCCAATTTTTCTTCTCTGGGTTATTCTTATAAGAATTTGCAAATTGTCAAAATGGTTTCTCTCAAAAGTGGTTCATTTTCAACCGATTGTGCCTCAGAATTATACAGGATCGATGTAACTGATGAAATACGTGTGCAAGCCATGTTTCATAATGTGGAGCGCGAAAGAAACATTTGTTTTCAAATTGAGTCTGCTTCGCTCATCCAACTACATACCTACCGAAATCTTACTACACGAAATTGCATGATCCAAATGTAGCATATGGTTGTAGCTAAGGATGACAAAAGGCAGAAGGAAACGCAAGGGCCACCTTACCACCCACACGAAAATAATCAATTGTGATGAAAACCATTAAAATAAAGGTATACCACCAATGAAACTGCCTTATCAATTCTCATAAAATCAAACCAAGTTCAAATGACGAAATGTTATCATTACTTCGTTTACTTACCAATTTGCGTTGTATAAGTAATAACGGCAATGCAACAATACTAAAAATGCTATCAGTCAGCCTATCTATAAAAAATAATTGCCAAGTCAAAATTACAGGTTATAATAGGCCTACTGAACATTGAAAAATGTAAGAAGCACTACAATTCTGGAATATTACTGATTCTTATCACATAACATTCAAAAAATATTTTATATAATTGTCAATACAAATGTAACCTGAAAACTTGAAAATCTCAATAATGTCAAGTTCGGAGAATTTTTGAAATGTCTTTCATTTGTGAATTTGTGATTACAGTTTTGGAAATGCGAGAAATAAAATTCCGAGTTATGTTATTAGTCCACAGCAGAAGATGCCTCACAAATGCATGAACATGTTTATGCTTTTACAGAGATATTTGAAAACTAGACAACAGAGGAAATATCCCAGATTTATCAGAATGTAGAAGAATGGTTCGTTCATAATGCTTTCAACGAAAGTTCGTGTTGTCGTTTCAAACAGAGCATTAATTGTTACTTTTAATATTTGATTACAATATTATGGTAACATATTTTTTATGACCCTATAGGCAGCTGCTTATTTGGTGCACGAAAAAGCTGAATATACATGAATGTTCACAAAAACCCATACCTTGAATAGGCAATTAGATGCCTCATGGGACTCGAACCCACGCCCGACTTGGCTTCTGTCAGCGAAAGAAAAGATTTGACTGAGACCAAAATACTTTGAATATCAACCATTCTTAAACACCTATTCACAAGGATTCAAAACACCAACATGCTCTAACTCGCTTCAAGCCTATATAGTAGGCCAATATATACAGTAAGAATGGTGACCTTTGGGCCTATTTTGATGGAATCAATTGCATTTTTTGGTTTTTGGTTTTGTTATTGGGCACTAGTCATACTTGGATCAGTTTGACCTTTGCCGAGCTTATCTTCATTTATTCCTGTGGATATTGAGTAAAGATAAGCCTACAGGAGCCGTCACCTTTCATCTGAGATTTATGAGACAGAGAATATAGAGAAACGAAATATAACAGTAAAAGATTGAGACAGTGCAAATAGAGTACCAGTATGTATCAGTAGCACGCCCAGTGTTGACCCACTGCTGATTAGTTAACATTGAACACCTTTCAGAAAATGGTCCAGAAACATAAACAACGATATGAGTTAGCCTACCCTACCATTTCCTACTCTATACTTTCCACTACCTAAGAAACCTTCATAATTATCATCATCCCATTAACTCATAATTCATTCATCCGACGCCAATTAACGACTTGCCATATAATTGCATATGTTGTGCCAATTCCCATGGATGAATACAAATATCGATATCAATCAATCAATAACAATAGATCATAGTTATCATTACAGTGCGTCGTTAAAACGAAATCAATTTTCGAAAATACGTTCCTGCAAATGATGGACATTACAATAATATAATTTGATAGTTATATATTTATTATTTATATTAAGTTTTTCATGTTGAATATATATATATATATATATATATATATATATATATATATATATATATATATATATATATATATATATATGTATATATATATATATAATATATGAATAAAATGAGTAAGGCTGGGCTGTTTTGAATCGTGATTATATTTAATTGGGAATGACCAACGTTCGTACCAGGATGGTCTCGTCATCATCAGGGTCCAAATTATACTTATATCGTCATACTTGGATCAGTTTGATCTTCGCCGAGCTTTTCTTCATCTATTCCTGTTATATATTATAAAAAGTATAGTATATTATATAATATATTATGTTATATATATATATATATATATATTTATATATATATATATATATATATATATATATATATATATATATATATATATATATTTTTTTTAATATATGTATATATATATATATATATATATATATATATATATATATATATATATATATATATATACATATATACATATAATATATGTATATATATATACTTATATATATGGATATATATATATAAATATATATATATATATATGTATATATATATATATATATACATATATATATATATATATATATATATATATATATATATATATATATATATATATATATATATATATATAAATGAATATATGAATATATATATTTATATATATATATATATATGAATATATGAATATATATATATATATATATATATATATATATATATATATATTTATATATATATATATATTCATTCCTTATTCAACTAACGGTATTCAACTAGTAAGTATCATATCTAGGGCCTATTATATAGCATAAAATGAGACTACATTATTTTTATTGAACTTATATCATGATTATAATCATGATTATTGTTATTTAGCATTAAACTCAGTATCCGCTGAATATTTTTTCATAAGACCGTGACGTCCACATATAACACGCATCTATGTAAAGGACGTCTACGAATACGTTCTCTGCATGTGACATGTGAGTTTATTTTGCAGTTGAATTATATCATGCAACCTACATGTAATGGTCAATTAATCCAAACGAGAAGGGCTAAGATGCCACCAGACTGAATAACCGCATGAAGTGACATTTAAATATCACACGACGACGACAGAATCACCTTTCGTACTAGTTTGTTGGGTAATTGAATGGAGTCGATACTCGTATCACGACTAGTAAAGAGCCATAATAGTTTATATAGTTTATACAAACATAATATCGGTTTCTACATTCACTAGTACCAAGCTACACATAATGTTTATAGGGCACACAAACACAAAAATGAAAAACTAGAATTTTACCAATGCATACACACTTACTTAGCTCCGAGTTTTTCCTACCAATAATATAGGCCTATATATGTATATATATATATATATATATATATATATATATATATATATATATATATATATATATATATATATATATATATATATATATATATATATATATATATATATGTATATATATATATATATATATATATATATATATATATATATATATATATATATATATATATATATATATATGAATATATGTTCACGTAGATTCTCGTGGCCAATATTGGATGGTAAACTAATTTCTACGGTGAAACCACGTACTTGAAAATTTGCGTCTCGAAGTTTCGACGGAATTTCACCCGTCATCCTCAGGAGTGTAGTTCGGTGAAAGCTCAGCCAACTAAGTTGGCTGAGCTTTCACCTAACTACACTTCTAAGGATGACGGGTGAAATTCCGTCGAAACGTCGAGACGCAAATTTTTGAAGTACGTGGTTTCACCGTAGAAATTAGTTTACCATGTAAATATATATATATATATAAATATATATATATATATATATATATATATATATATATATATATATATATATACATTCAATATATATATATATATATATATATATATATATATATAAATATATATATACATACATATATATATATATATATATATATATATATATATATATATATATATATATATATT
>OZ023326.1:28790835-28820835 GCA_964007535.1 Brachyptera risi
ATATTCTTCACAACTATGTGAGCAGACATATAATGAGAACCGAATTAATAATTGAACATACATTAAAAAAACGGCTTGAAATTAATACATCAGTTATGGCATATAGAATCACAACCACAACCAACGAAGAAGGAACATGATATTTCGCGAAGGAAAACAATACAATATTATAATAAAAAATCGAATCGAGAGAAAATCCATACTTCTGTTGCATCACCACAGTACTTGATTCAATTACGCAATCATTTTATTACCAATGCGCTATGTTATAACATTTCCATTTGCCTTTTCAGATCTCTACACACCTCTATTCATCGACAACAATGGCTTGCCTTAGTAACTATTACTTTCATTTACATCTATTCATCACAATACGTCTTTTGTGGCAAGCATACTATATAAGTTCTATTACATAACACCTATAACTATTGACACTTGATTATTTATTTCTGATTCAATGGCTTAGCTCATTTCGTTTTGCTTTTTCATCCCCAGACTAACTCAGGTCTAACAGCTAGCTAATCGACTCTGAGAACTCAGTAACACACGCACGCAGTCGTCGACTAAACTATTTTCAATCATTACAATATTAATGATGTGTACCCGAACATGTGGACAGCACGAATATATACATTTTGTAGAAATTGCCGTTCAAATTTCAATATGGGTGTTTACCAACCTTCTCTTCCCTTCTCTTAAACAACCCTTTACGAATGAATGAATATTAGGGTTTTAAGGCGCATCGACAGCGAGGTCATTTAGTGCCTGTGACCCTTTACGAATCGAACGTTATGTATGATGGATGTGAAAAAGTTTCTATTACATTTATCGGCTTCTACGAATAAAACTCCTCCATTGAAAACTCAATGTATAGGCCCTACGAGTGACGGTCGTTCGGAATATTATAATGTGAAAAATAAAAATGTATAGATATGGAAATGTTGATAAAACTGTATAGATATGATAATTCGGTAGACATGATATAGCATATATCTACTGTATATGTACTACAATTGACCATCATAATTTAAATGTACCGGTAGACTACTGACTGCTGACAAATAGTATGAACTAGTAACTCGACAGAAGTGTTGAAGGAACAGATCAAATTCAAATTTGTTGCATATACCAACGTATTTCAGCATGACGAGAGGCTTTCCAAATATAATAATCGTCAAATAAAAAAACTCTGGGACTTGAACCGAAGACCTATTGTTTTGATCCCAATCCTCTACCCACTGAGCTGAGAAGCCACTCAGATTTAAGTCAAATAATCGTCACATTTATATGATGAAAGAATTTTGAAAAACGACTCTCGTGGGCTGTGTGTGTCTGCACATACTAACAGATTACAGGGTGTAACGATACTACCCTTGTGTTACTCTACGCTTAACATGACATTTCTTCATGGATGCGGGCCATTTACCACGTGAAGGGACGTTTTTGTCAAATCATAAAATTGTACCCACTCTGGGAATTGAACCCACGGGCTCCTAGTTTGATCACAATGCTCTACCTACTGAGTGGGCACATTATGATGATTTGACAAAAACGTTCATTAATGAATACATACGCCTTATACACATATATAAATGAATAATATATATATATATATATATATATATATATATATATATATATATATATATATATATATAAATATAAATATATATATATATATATATATATATGTTTTTTTTTATATGTATATATATATATATATATATATATATAATATATATATATATATATATATATATATATATATATATATATATATATATATATATATATATATACAAAGTTTTATACGAAGTTGGAGAATACTTCATTTCCCTTCACGTGTAACCTTACCAATAGAGAAATTGAGATAGGGCGAAGAAAATTATACAACAAAAAAACATGAATAATTAATATTGTGGAGTGTACTCGCTTTTTATGTCAAGCTGGTCACACTGTTGAGTTTATCTGCTTATTGAATTATTGACTAAGTTTATTCAATATGCATTTACCAAATGGACAATTGTATACATGCGATGATAGTAAAGCAACGGAAGCTACGACTACAAGAAGACAAGGCGAAGTTCAACCACCCACAGGAGTGAATTTTAAGATATATCTGTGTTTACATGATAACTTTCAAACGGTATACGAGATTTGAAGATTCCAATACAATAGAAACATAGATCTCTTTCAACACTATATATAAATGATATGCGTTATTATCCTTGGATAAATACCATATTCGTAGGTGGGCCTAACAGCTGAAATTGGATTTTTCAGCTCCTCTCACCAATGAAAATTTTCCGATATAATTGATCAACTATTTAAAATGACTCAAATAGTAAACACCGACACGATTAAATCTAAGTCATCATTCCAGTGCGTCGTTAAGTAAATAAATAAATAAAATAAATGAATGATCAAGTTATAACCAAACACTGGATATTTCGTTAAATATACTCCCGTAAACTCTCAACGATCCTTTTCTCAATATTGCAATCCATCGATATTACATAAATAAGTTAAACGTGTGGGAAAATATCAAACACAACGGGCTGTATAAATGTATTTTCGAGGACATAATTACAGACCATCACCCACCCCATATGCGGCTCATACAAACAGCCGGCACAATGTGGCCAGTAATTGAAAGGTGTATATGGTGTTGTACAGCTGTTCTGTTCAGAAGGACATCGGGTATCAGAATCGTGTTCGTTAATCAAGTGGAGACACGTTTGGAGGTTCACGGTCGATTACGACCAATATTATCACGAAGCAATCGCGATAGGAAGGGTACTTCAGAAGCCGTTGCGCAGAAGCATGCGCATTTCATCGCATCAGCAGCCCGTTTCAGTTGTGTGTGTGTGTATAGGCCTATTTGCGAGGAGATGGCGGGGGTGCTGAAGAGCATATACCGGAATAAAGTCGACTCGGTCGTGTGACATGGGCTTCGCGGTAGTTTTCAATTGAATGTTATGTTGTTAGGGTTCAGGTAAGGTTGGACACCCTAACTCTTCACACCCCTAACAAATGTTTGCTTTGATTGATTATTGTTTGCTTAACGACCCCACCAAAATCTCGGTGTGTTGTAGGTACGAAATAACAGGTGATAACGAAACTACGAAGTGAAGTGATAGGAGACAGCTAGGACGTTTACAAAAATACATGCCTTATACGGTGCTCGAACCAACTCCCCAATTGACACTTTAGTTTTTGAAGCGATGCCTTAGCTGACTGAGCCACGGAGAGCGACCAACTTTTGATTTATACAAATAATACATAAGGCTTGGGACAGGTTAATTATTTGGCAACAAATTTTTCGATATTCCCACTCGTTGTTAGCTATTTGCACATGCGAAAAGCAACTGTTGATCTGAAGATCAGTCCCTGTCGCGATTGCCTCGCATTACTATGGAACATTGAGAAGGGGGTATTCCGTTATTGGGCAGCACAATGAACATCTGGACGGCACTGAATTATAAAGTTTGGTTGATAATGACCATGGTGACATCATAAAATGAGCAATATAACTAAGCATTCGGTATCACCGAAAATTGTTAATATAAGCTCCCAAAATGGTTATTGGAGCGCTGGGACTTTCAATACGTATAGTCTAATTGTTCGAGGTTCACCGGTCGTTTCAAACATGTACAACCATGCACTTGGTATAGCGCTCTAAAACGTCATTCAGGTGACCGCGGTTCGATTCCCGCCGATCGCCCATTCTGATCCGAGGATTTACGCGTTTCCCTCAGTCACTGGAGTGAATACTGAAATGGCTCCCTTTTCTGTCAGGCCACCATCCACCGCTTCTTTCCCACTTCTGCACTTCTGCACGATCAGATAGTCACAGTGCATTCCTTCTCAAGAGGCAAAAAAATGCATAATATCCAGAGGAATTCAATGAATTGGTCAAATCATGGATGAAAATACAAAAAGCGTATTTTTATAGGAAATGATGAGAAATTGTGCCTGTAGATATTTCGAGGTTAGATTTTCAAGTAATCAGGTACTTGGGTACGATACCCGAGAAGCCTAAAGATATAGCACAATGCTGAAGCTCTCAGAAGAAACTGGCTCGATCTCTTTGAATACTCAAGTTCAATATAGGCCTACCCTCATGAGTCCATACTCGATACACATACATTTTGAAATTACATTTCAGTATAAAATGTTTTCGATGGGCACTGTACCGCTGTTAGCGAATATTTTCCCAGTAAGAGATTTCAAACACGTCCATAGTACCGGTACATTGGAAAAAGTCAATGCTATACGATGCTGAAAAGTAATTGAACTTGAATCTGAAAAGAACTAGGCCAATGTAATGAAAATTATAAGCAGCATACGTGCGCAATAGTTTCGGTTTCAACTTTTGAATGAAAACGAAATCTATTCTCAACAGATTCAATGATATGGCAGCCGATTTTTCTGCTTGAAACGGCATTGAAAATACGTAGGTATGAAACATTCAAAACCTGTTGATTCTATAAAAAACGTGCTTGCTTTTCACTTTTGAGAGGCATCTAATTTATTCATAACGTCTGTCACGGGCTCACGGCCGATATAATTGAGCAGGGAGACTCAGCTTGTCTTATGACGTATCATGCGTATGTATGCGAATTTATGCTAAACTAAGCCATATCCAATGTTGAAATAGGATATTCATGTGTTAATTTGATGGGAAATTATTTTTCATTTGATACGAAAAACCGAGGGGTTAACAACTCCTGAAATCTGGTGTACACTTGTCATGAAAAATCTTCGTGAAATCCCGTGAAATCTCCCTAAAATCTCCTGAAATCTGAAATCAGGTGTACACCAAATTTACTAATTTGTTACCCCTCGCGAAAAACGGTACTGATGTTCGTTAGTACTTAGTAGCTCCTTAATTTGGTCATCATATATAAAATATAACTAAAATGTCCATTTGATGCCGATTTTTGTGTTCATAATAATTCTATGATTACGCACAGTATAATAAATCATCAGATCAGCATGGACAAATTGTCTGAATCTCTTTCGCCAAAAAAATCTCACTCGCCGACACAGAAGTAAACTGCTGAAGACATTTCTGATGCTCAATTATATATAGAAAGTGAGTGGTCAGTTTTTTCCGCCTTCTAATCCTCGAATTATGTCCCCCTTTTCTCTCATGCACAGAGAATGTCTCTGTGTCAATAGGTCAAGCGGTAAGGTGCTAAATCATCCTGGGCATCTCACAAAAACCACTTGGTCAACCGTTATTCAAATCAATCAAATCGTTATTGTTAATTATCAACACATATACACGTTCGTCACTGGTCATCATGTAAATTGCAATTTTCAATCACCGCATTGCTACACCGTAATAACTCTTTTCGGAAACAATTAATTTCAATGACAAATTTGTATGCAAATGCAGTTTAATTTTACTACTTCTGCAATTGTATTAGGTCCTGCTTCCACAAGGTTAATTGTTAATTGTACACATCCATGACAACGAAATGCTCACTCTTTAATTTCTATCTAATTTTTACCACATATGTTATACTCAACTAGAAATTAAATCATTATAGGCCTACTTCAAAATAGATTTATGTATGTAAAGCAAAATAGTTTAACTTTACTACGTCATAATTCCTTAAATAATATGGTTTAAAACAAATTAAACTTTGGTTAGCTGATGTACGTACGCTCGCTCACCTCAACGAAGCAAGTTCTTGCGGACATTGTTTTTGCTATTCTCTAGTGACTCTATAGTCTATTTTAATGTGATTTGAACCACATTATGTAACACTAACAGGAATATTCATGGGACGTTGTCAACTTCATCCATTTTGTTTTTACATAATTATTCATTATAACAAACTTTAATCTTTTATACGGCGTATATTTATGTGATGCGTTCATTCGAATTTTTAGATAATTGAATGCATAAATATAACATAAAATAGAATTGGACGATAAGTATAAAATTTCCAAGCACAATCCCGAATGAAAGAATTATCTTGAAATCCCTAAATTCCAAGTTCGAAGATCCTCGAAGTTCATATTGAATTACAGATTTTAATAAGAAATCCGACACCAATAGATCTTAGTAATCATTGCATTGCGTCGTTAAACTCAATATAAATAGATTATGAGCACAGAAGTTATAGTAGTAAAGCAGAGAACAGCGAGGTGACTATCAACACGGATATCAAAGAACACCAATCATGTATTTTTATATTATTCACGTCGTGTTTAACGACGCACTATAATGATAACTCAGATATATTGATATCGGATGAAGGATTACTAAAATGTTGACATGATGAGATGAAGGTTTCTTATAGGTAACGGGTGGGCTAGCTAGCTTGGAAAGAAAGCGAACGTGACCTATATTTTAGGAACTATCCCGACATTTATCTAGACTACAGAGGGAAACCACGAAAAACCCTGTAAAGATGGGCGGTGGTGCCGGAGGGAATCGAACCGAGGCCCTTTCTAGTTTCTACCCCTATCTATTTGGCAAATAAGCAAACGCTCTCAATCATGTGTAGGCCTACACCATGGTATACTATGGTTAGTGATGGGCAGCGAAACTTTCAATTTTGAAAGTCAAGTACATTTTCGAAAGTTTCGGAAACTTTTCATGACATATCATGAATTTCCGGAATTTTTTAAACTTTTGAATGAAATGCCAAACTTCCGTTGGTGGTCTAACTAAGCTAATGCCACTCTATCACTTGTTTCTCTGTTTCACCACTATAGACACCACTATAACTACCTGTATGGCATTGAGTAATTTCTTCAATATTTAGAGTGCGGGTAGTTTTTGTCTTCCTTAACCTAAACACCATTCACACCATATTACACAGAATGGTGAAGAAGAAGGGACAATTATGGAAATACTATATGAAGATATGGGCCCGATAAATTTTGTATAAAAACTTCCATTCAGCTCAAATAATGCCTTACTGCCTGTTATGTATGCGTGGGAAAATCAATACAATCTGAAATGGAACTTCAGAATATGCAATATGTTATTATTATACTGTACCTGCAGAATGAAATCCCGTCTTCTTCCCGTAAATTCAAAAAATTTCCATAAATTTCATAAGTTTCACGAAACTTTCAATGAAAGTTTCATCAAACATGGATTTCCGAAATTTGCCCATCACTAACTACGGTATTGCTGTTCTCGTCTTGGGTTGAATTAGGTTGGGTTAATTTTGGTGAGTTGATTTAGGTTGTAAATTGGGTTAATTTAGGTTGCACGCTAGGACAACGCCTGTACGGGTTGCAACATTATATCTAGGTCGAGCTGTAAAAAGCGTTCGCCAGAGAAGAGTCAATAATATATACCTCGTACAATATCCACACTTGTGTCCACTACCAAATGACCAGCTATCGTTACCATAGCAATACAGCGAGCTGGTGAACCGTGAACTATCTCGAAGACTACGGTTGTTTAATCTTTTGGTGGGCATTGTTTTTGTTGACAATGAGTGACGTCACTTGATAGAAGAATAGAGTAAATAACTATATTCTATGATAGAAGTATATAATAGTAGATAATGAACCGCAACTCCATGTATAGTATATATGCGTTACGTATACGAACATCCGATCGAATGACAGTTTATAGAGTTCCGAGCTATCTGCATTCTGCACTACAAAGACATATGACTTGTCATTTATTAGTCACTAACGTTGTCTACGCCTATTGATTAAGTAACTAATAGATACTATAGAACTACGGTTTACGTCGATATAAGTAATCTGCTTACAGATATACACCAGCATGCACCTTTATATCAGACCCATAAAAGGCTGCGGACTTGCGTTACCTGTAAGCAGCATAACATATTGCACATAGCTGTTTTCCAAATAAAAGCAATCTCAAATCCATGATCAATTGATTATTAAATCACTGTTTAACCTTTAGTCATTTTCATCAATGACATCGCTTAATCAAATATAACAGAAATGTATATTCATCATTTTACAGATCGTAATCAATGCATTTGAATATGTATTTCATTCGAGTAACAAAATATCATATTAGGTACCGGCAAGGCATCGCCTCGGAAACTGAAATAAATTCGGGCGTGGGTTCGAGTCCCTCATAAGACACGGGTTTTTGTGCACACCCATTCACCTCTCGTCCGCTCATTCATATTCCCTAATAACCTAGCTGTTAGTCAGGCCGTTATAAGGCATCAACACTCATCACACCGCCATCATTATCGTACCGATGTGTACCTTCATGACTTCCAATTCCATATGATTCACCAGATTCAGATTCCAGAGAAGGCCATCGAAGTATGATCGACTTGAGCGGGAGCCCGGTTTTACACAAGATTTATGTCTAGAGTTCAACTGGAAGATGAAATTCATTCACGAGTCTAGGTCTACATTTGCACTACATTGCGAACTTTGGCCGGAAGATGAGTTTTATCCTCCAGGTAAACTCTAGAGAACCGTAAGGTAAACCCGAGCTTTATTCCTCCACTTTCCTGATGATCTAGTCATTCGTAAAGTCATGTTATATTACTTGTGAGTAATGAGTATTCACAGGAAAGTCTTGTCTATAGGGTCATGAAGTTTATATGTAATTACTCATTATACTTTATCTTCCTTGTCTGCATGTATTTCACTTTTTTCTACCATTGACATAATGAACATATATGAATGAAATAATGGTATTCAATTATTGTATTAGCATATTGTTAATTATACTTGGCTTTAGTGTTGAGTATAATTTTATACATGAGGATTTTTTTCGAAGTAGTTATTTGCTTATATATGTCTCGCCACGGCATGTGTATGTTTATTTTACGAGTTGATCGAGTAAAACCACTTGAATGAAGCACGAATTTTGCAGACACTTTCCACGTATCCACAAGTAGTACATCTTTTACGTAGGCCTACACAGTGTTTGCCTTACTCTATACTTGTAGGCCTACATTGTTTTCCTCCAGATTTGACTCTAGTTGTTCGGACCTTCACGTTATATAGTTTTACATACTTACACACATTATTATAAACTTATAATGCTCTCTGTAATGAACCTATAGTAGACTTACTTCAAAAATAGTGCTGTAAAAACGATATTGTATTGTTAGACTTGTTATTATTTATTAAATTATCGTACATTACCCCTAATAAACATAGGCCTACAGTTCTGTCCGTCAGTTCACTCGAGTGAAAGTTCTTCTGATAAAAGTAAAACGGACTTTTTTGTTCAGTTTCATCCTTACCAGTAGCTATAATAAATTTACAAGTATCTGCCTATACATTATGCCTATACTTTCCCCGTATAACTTAATAGTGATAGCCCTGCTAAATACGTTTTACATGTGGTATATATTCGAACATAATTATTTCGATTTGAATATTTGAATGTATCCTTATTTACGACCAAAATAATGGGAAATTAAACAAAAATATAAATAAGATAAATGACGCCCGTATCGAATCCTCGACTATATTAGCTGTAATTAATACTTTTAAAATAATACCGGTTTCCTCGAGGTTGATATTAGTCCGGTAATAATATGTATATTACAATTACTTATACTTGTCAATATAAAAAAACATAGCGTCAGTATAGAGCTAGAAGTTGTTGAATGACAAACAAATCAGAGCAAATTTCTTTCAATTGTAAAGAATTTACTGAAAATATAAGCTATATATGACCATAGACTATAAAGAATACTATTCTTTAGTCTACGATATGACGCCGACGGACTCTTTTTACTCAATATCTTGGTGGCTATAAACTATAATTCCTAGAAGTTGGAATAATTTAGCAAACATTAATTAATATTTTGTAGATAACATAAGCATAGATCTGAACCTTATTAACGCCAAATCGAATTCCAACATTAGTACAAGTAAAAGCTGGTCAACGAAAATATTCCACAAACGAAACATAAAAAGAAACCAACTCTCAATTTCGACTTTCAAGATCAAGTTCGCGTACAAATACTCGGTGACCTTGGTATATTGTAATACGGAAGAAGAAAGTAACAGTTAGCGCATGTGGGTCATACAGCCACAAGCTCTTCCGTCGTGGCAAACAATGTGCGTAATGAAAGCAATATAAATTATTATATTACACGGATGAGAAAGAGACGGAGAAAAAAAGAGAGCGAGATGCAAGTCTGTAGGTCAGAGGAAAAACAGAATAGAATGCCGGCAATCGCGCGAAATTGCTTTGCGCTCGTTGTGAGACGAGATGATCGTTGGATGATTCACAGTATCCCGGACTGGCTCTCATAACCGGTCCGGAACGAAAATACAGGCGGCCCACGATGCTGGGGAGGGGGGGAGGGGGATCAGCCCGTCTTACAGAACGTTTTTGTGATTGAGGTATATTTTTACATTTTCGGTTTCAAGCGATCTTAGCTCAAGATTGGTATAAGCCCATAATTTTTGTTATTTTAGGTAGTTTTTCAAATGTAATATGTTACTTTATAGTATATATGGTCCACAAGTACAGTTGGTGATGTAGAAATACCATTATTTTAATATATAATAAAATGATGCAAATTTCAAATTGGAATCCACATAATATAATATCTATATGAGGCCTATATATTTTTAATTACCAAATGACTGAATATTGAGCCCGAAGAAAATTGGTGTACTCCTTGGTGAATTCGCTGGACTATTCGGAATTGCAAAGATAACACAAATAGTCGAAAATAGTGCAAAAAATGCGTTGTTAAAAGAATACATTTTTGATTAGACGAGTAGAAGGGGTCCAAAAATATTGTCCTGAAAGAATGGTGATTGAATATCACTGGGTTCTCACTCTCATAAATAGGAGAGTACTGGAGAAAACACCGGCGCTATTTCTTCAATATTTTACCTATAGTGAAATCTTTGCCCGCAGATTAGATGTTCTGTTTTGATGACAGTAATCGCATAAATAGTCGCAGCCAACCTACTGAGAATAAATTTGCATTTGGATGAATTATTATGTTTATTTCTTAATCTGAATTGAGAGTTGATTAATCAGTATCATGAACATATTCTCCTCCAGTTGCTTGTGCTTCAAATCCATCTTTGTCGTGTTATTTAGTCATTTCCCTAAAGAGAAGTAATCGACACTTGAAATGTCTCGTGTCCCACACTCAGACACAGAAAAAAAAAAAAAATAATAATAATAATAATAATAATTTATTTCGTCTTTTCGATCCCACAACAAGATATAAGACAGCAGTCATCAATATTTCACATAAAATAATACAAATTAAAAATTACAAGAACGTTTATGACAGGTTTATAGCCTATTCTTTGGTACCGCGAATATGGAAAATTTCGAGATATGTTTGAATAGCGGAGTCAAAATTGTTATTTCCATACGGGCCGGCCTCGCAGGATTTTTTTTGTAAAATAATGACTCTTGTGTGTATATTTTGTCATTTTCAGTAGAAGTTTACATTTATGCTCATTTCTGTTATTGCAATAATCCTGAATACAAGTTGAAGTTTGAGCTAATTTATGTATGTTATTACATTCCAACTACAAGCTCATCACAATTGAAAGAATATATATTTCGAAATTCGATTTTATCAAATAATAAAGTGATGAAAATCTCAATTTTAATGGCGTAATTTTAACGCCATCTTAAAATACTTTTGTATCTTAATTTGTTTCACCGGTAACTAATTTATCAAGGTTATATTTACTACAACAAGAAAATAGATTTCGATAATATATGTGAATACAATAATATCATATTCAAAATAACGAAGTATAATGATTTAGAATGCTCAGTTTTAATTGCTCGTTGTTCCACTGGATATCATCTTTTAGGTAAAACTTTGGATGAAAGTGAAATATTGAAGTGAACCAACACGCATCAAAACATATTCGCGGGCGACCGGCCCATCTTGATATTTATTTCGCCAGCAGCCCACCGGGCATTGCTCGGTTGCCCGGTGGCCGAGTCTGGCACTGATGATTCGACGACATTGTTCATCATGAGCACTCAGAAGTCAGAACCAGTTTTAGTGGCACTTCGTCTTGAGTGTGTGTCGAAACGTCAACGATTAATTTTACATTCAGCTACACAGATAATATGTTTTATAGCTTCCTAGACAATATAATACGCAATTTGCATAGGAATATAAAAAACGACAGTCGATTTTTCAAACGTTTATACTATTACGACACAATGTCAACCAATCCATGAAAACGATGAATACATTAAAACTGAATTAATATATCACCTCCAAACAAACATATCGTGTCATGCATAGATCCATTCATTCATTATTTCATTTCATTCACATTTCATTTCCTAAAGCCCTCTTGAAATATATAAGAACACCTGAATATTTATTAGATACATTTCGTTTCGTGTTGTTTAATTATTTGTTTTTCTCATAGGCCTATTACAAATGTTCTCAAACAATTTTTCTAAATGTTTTGTGTTAACAGGTTCAATGACTCCTGTGCCTGTTCACTTTTACATCTATAGGCCTATGTACGCCTTTATAAAAAAAACGCGTATAAGCTTGTTTGCAACAAACACGTCTAACAAATCAAGAGGTGTATTTAGGTCAAATGCTATTTCTCATTTTTGCCGAAAAAAAAAATGAAATTTCCCGCGAACTAAAAACAATCTAACACAATACTATAATACCATTACATAATGCAGCAAAACTGCGCCAAAATCACACAGCACGAAAAAAACTTGTATATGCAATAGTAAAGGAAGTTGAAATGTGTGTAATTCAATCGAATAAAAACAAACATTCGACGTAAACCTATTGAATTAGAGACCCATGTCATCAATTCCGAAGTTACAAGAATATGGATGAAGTTGATTGAGCGTAGATCCAAACAAAGCCTCTATTGGCCAACACTTATTAATGCATGACGGGTATAACCTGCGAAGTGAGTGATGTTAACGCCTCCCATTAACGAACCCGCCAAGGCGCCAACAGCTAAATAATTTGAAGTTCAAAGTGCAGGAGGTATTAAATTAATGAAAGTGATGTGGATGAAACAACGTAACGGGAATCGAACCCACGCCCAATCATTGATCAAACATCACTCATCAGGTTTCAAGGCAGCGAGTTGATATCGGGACAAACGTGTAGACGCTTCGTTCTGACGAGAACGTGCATTGAACCTGGCACTTCCACCACTAAATAAATAGGTGAAACCGCGTAATGGTCGCAATAAAATAGCAACTATGTTCTTTTCACTTGAATTATTACTCAGTGAAACAATGTCACTTGTAATAAGGTGCGCTTTGCAGTGTTTTCAGTTGTGACTATGACAGTATTTGGTTGAAGTTGACACTACCCAGCACGTTCAAACATTGTCAGTCTTACAAACGAATATATTTGAAGGTAACTTGCTAAAGAGAATGGGAATTATAAATATACTTTAAAAAAAAGAAAACAAATACGCAGTGCAGTATGTTTACTCATAGCCGATGCGGTAGATCGGTGAATTATTATGATGAATTCTTTAAGGACAGAATGATGAAGTATACGATTAATTAATTACCGTACTCATCCCGAATGGTAAATTATTCTCAAGGCTATCACGAACTCGGATAATATGTCCGAATATAATTGAAAAGTCATCAATTAAATTGTCATGAATTAAACCAAAGAGTCAAGACGTATTAATTTATAGACGAAGTTGCAGAGATGCTCATCTTGGTTTAAATTTTAAAATCCTTGATGGTATACAATAACCGAAGAAAATTTGGAAAAATACAATTATACGAATTAAAGTTATGATAACAATTTTCTCAACGACCACAGCAACAACAGCTATAGATTACATAATATGGAACTACAATTATTATCTCGATCAACAGAAACACGAATGGTATGTTTAAATTTACTACCACTGAAAAGTAATAATTAGAGCCAATAAGGATGTTCATTTTTCGTATAGCCATATGCAGTTACCGTATTCATGTACAATGTACATTTTTCAACCTTGACAGTACCATTTAGAGATCACTTCCACATGATTCCATAATCACACTGCAACGTGCGATGCTCATGCCCACAGCATGTCAATCGCGGTTTAGGTTATAGCCGACATTCGTGATGCAACAGTGTGGCAGTGAGTGCCCAAATGTCCAGGTACTTCTCCACGTTTCACCTTGACATGACTTGTTACCACCTACTCTCAATGACCAACGCTCTATTGTTAGATGGATCTCGTGATCTTGAACCTTTCATTTACATAATGGGGCCTAGAACTCCACTTTGAGAACAATTACTATCGTTGAAGAGATAAGGAACTGATTTGACAATGACATTGCATAGTTTTTTAAAAAGAATACACACGTGTTGACACTGAATTCAAAGTAATATATTCAGTCATAATATTATTATAGTTCCTTCAGATGTGTTACTCTTGTGAACATCCCCACCTTCGAAACTAACCAAAATTCACATTTTATAAAAATTTGGTAGGCTGAACAAAAACTAATAACATGGACTCAAAATTGTGCTAAAGAATCCTAATATGGTACTTCTTGTAGGTAGGCCTATATAAATATATATAATATATATATATATATATATATATATATATATATATATATATATATATACATATATATATATATATATATATATATATATATATATATATATATATATATATATATATATATATATATATATATATATATATATGTAAATATATATATATATATATATATATATATATATATATATATATATATACATATATATATATATATATATATATATATATATATATATATATATATATGTAAATATATATATATATATATATATATATACATATATATATATATATATATATATATATATATATATATATATATATATATATATATATATATATATATACATATATATATATATATATATATATATATATATATATATATATATATATATATAGATATATAGATATATACATATATATATATATATATATATATATATATATATATATATATATATATATATATATATATATATGTACATATATACATATATATATACATATATATATATATATATATATATATATATATATATATATATATACATATATATATATATATGTATATATATATATATATATATATATATATATATATATATATATATATATATATATATATATATATATTTAAATAAAAAATTATAAATAAACTATCCATGCACAAAATTATTATATTATATTTTTTCATTTTCCAGTTTCCAAGTATTTCACTCTTCTCTTCCTATTTCTGTTCATTTCTGTGTATTGTTATTTGTATTCTGTTTTATTCCCTATTTTAAGACTAAAGTCAGACTAAAATATGGTAATTGGAAGTTCATAACCAATACTCAGGACATGTGTACATTTATGGTAGGGGAATTATCATAATGAATCGTCAAAAGTAAATTTCTTTACACCTTTGATGCTTATATCACGGAAGTGTAAGCCATCTAGAGAAATATTGATATAGTCTGGAGAGATGTCTACTGTAGGCCTACCTCTTTTCTACTGAAAATACAAAATACCAGTAACAAAATCATATACATTGAAACAATTCCAAGATGCCTGGTTGAAAATCAACCGGGGATACTACAACAACAAAATCAATGGGGAGTTGATATAAAACTATAAAACACATATAGCACACTATAAAACATATCATACTGGCATTGAAAAGTTGAAATTTTCTTGTAAATTGTGAATACCGTAGGCCTGGTAAAAACAACATTCAGAGTGACTTCGCCCATATGTGTTTGTAGTTCCACGCTAGTTATTGTTTGCTTAACGACTCCACCAACAGCTAGGTTATACGGGGGTTCCACGCTAGTAAGAAAAATATAAATAGTTCGGGCATACATGGAGTGAGCCTCTCAGATATCTTCATTTTGAGCATCAAAAAATTGTATTTTGTAATATTTTTAAATATTTGAACCTATGAATGCACAGCATGTATGGGACATATTTGGATTGATCAAATTTTAGATATTTTCAGGAAACTTGTTGATCAGCAAAAACGCCCTAAGGATTCAAACACAAGTTTCCTGAAAATATCGAAAATTGTATCAATTAGAATATGTCACATTATAATAGGCAACATGTAAATGAGTCAACCCAGATGTAGGCCTTTCAGTAGGCCTATAAACCATTGATGCCAGTTATTTTAATAACTGGTGAACATGGATATTGTACAATTAGGAGACATTTGAGCACTTTTGAGGTGATTGCTAGTTGAACTCACCAGAGTAAGATGACTGTGATGTTTCCTGCAGTTTGAACGTGAATGGGATGTGAACTTTCATCATCTTCATCTGCGGTATTTGAGGTTGAACTGGGTGGACGGGTACTCCAAAGACGAGATCATCACCATGTAATCGGAATACCATCATGTTCCTGAAAAGAACCCACCTATTAATTTCAGTTTAGAGCAGAATATCATCTCAGATCTTCAACTAATTCCATATAGGTACAATTTCCACTGAATTGTGTGAGATGGAAAAAAACTTCAACCCAATACCGGTATGGCATACGTAGGCCCAATAAGCCTAGAACCTTGAATTTTAAAACATATCTATGTATTACGGAACGATACAATGAACTGGATCACGAATGCAATTAATTTCAATTTCAAGAGTCTAAATTTTCATCTGACAGATGTAGACCTAGGCCTAGGGTAGGCCTAGGTAATGGGATAACCATGAAAGTCGCATTTCTTAAGAGTTCAATACAGTGAGGAGCACTAGATAATTGCTCTGGATCAACTGAATTAAATTTAGGCCTGGAAATAACATAATGTCACAAGGGTGGATGCATACCTCATAATAAATAAAACCATGGCACAAAAACATATTAAAACTGCCAATACTGAAAAAATGTTTGACAGCTCTGCTACTGACACAAGCATCGCAGTTATTGCAACCATCATTTTGATTTAATAAAATATCAGCAAGGAAGGACAATATAATCGATCAAATGTTCTTCACTGCACTAAGAACAACGCACAGAGCACAACACTAGATGTAATTTAAAAGCCATCTCGCAGCTGACTGATGGATGTGAAAGTGTTTCGCCCACAAAAGTAATGAACTGTGCGACGACTCCATGCTTGTTCTTTAATGACGTTTCAGACCCAGCGGATATTTATGGAACTAAGAGAGAGCTCCATCTAGGTGCAAAAGACTTAAGCGAAGATACATTTATGGAAACAGCTGATTTTGTATCTAGGCAACAAAAACGAAATATTATTGAAATCGTGACAATGTACCAAAAAATTGCTCTGATGGGTTCACAATAATAGCTTAATTTATTGCGGTTTGAGGTGGTGATGATGTCCAACAGTGCACTGAAAATGCTATCGTTAGAATTTGAGGTTTATGGTAAAGTGCAAGGTATGTTAATTGGTTTATTCATATCTTGATATGATAAATTTGAATAATAAATTTGTTCGTGATAAAAAAATATCACAATCCGTTGTAGGTCCAAGGTAAGTAGGCCTCTAGCCTAGGTTCCTTATGAATCAGACAATAATTGATGTTATTCAAAAAATACATACATACAAATCTTCGGAAAAAGGTTATTTATCACTTATGAAACTGTCTAGGCCCAGGTACATTTTATTTAATTGGATGAGCGAAGAGAAGACTCAATTTAACCGTACTCGTACTCGAAAAAAAAATTGTATTTTTGTTGTTTTGTTGTTCGCGCTCCACAGGTCAAACAGAAAACAATTTGACATCAATTTGGGATGGAGTAGTTTGGATGTCATCATCCAACTTGATACTGTCCAGTTTTGAGGAGCAATCAGTTATGAGAGGAATAATTTCGGTATTTTGAAAAACCTGATACGAATAACTCGGGCGGAAAAAATAAGAATAAATAATTTTCCGAATAAATTCAAATTTCTACGGAATGTCAGTACCGGCTGGTACATGAATTATATACACATAATTCCAAACTTTTACATAAAAATCGGATTAACCGAATTTGAAGATAGAAATTATTATTCAAATGTATACATCAATTGAAAAAAGCTACAAGTAAACTTTTTAGGAGATTTTAAGGAAAATCAAGGTGTAAGCCTCTTCCTTTTTGATTATAGTTCATATAAAATACGCTCATCTTAAAACGCATATGCTGCATTTGCCTATAGTTCATCACATAAAGAATAATAGTGTTATCATCGAGACGGTGCATTGACTCCCCCCCCCCTCCACACACACACACACACACACACACACACACACACACACACACATTTGAAATTCGTGTTTTCTTTAAAGGCATTGAAATGTGCTCGTCTTGTGCTGAAATGAGAAAAAAATTACAGCACATTTCAGCACAAAACCAGCATATTTCGAAAATATCATGAAAAACATAAATTTCAGAAATGGGGGGGGGGGGCTGGCATTAACTTGTCCCCCCCCCCCCCCCCACATTGGAATCGAAATAGCGAAAGAAACGATACCAGCATAACACGATTTTCTTGCAGCACATTTCAGCACAAAACGAGCACATTTCGAAAATATAATTTAAAACTTATATTTCAAAAGTGGCGGGGACTGGCATTGATTTGGCCCCCCCCACATTGGAATTGAAATAACTAAAAAACGATAGCAGCACAAAACGATTTATCAATTATCTACAGCACATTTCGGCTCAAAACGAGCACATTTCGACAACGTCATGAAAAGTGTACATTTCAAATATGAGGAGCTGACCATTTACTTGGCATTAACTCCCCCCCCCCCCTCCCACACACACACATCGAAATGAGAATAACTAAAAAATGATGACAGCATAGAACTATTTTTTCAGCCCACTTCAGCACGAAACGAGCACATTTCAACACGTTCAGAGAAAATTCGAATTTCAAATATGGGGGAGGGGAGGGGAGGAGTTAATGCACCTCATCGAGACACTGTAGGACTCTGTACAGATTTCTAAACATTGGCTAAAATATTGAGATAGTTTTAACAAAGTATAGAATGAGATGGTTGAAATATTAAAATGAATATGGGGCCCCTATATTCATGTTGTTGGGATAGTAATATCTAGATTCTAGATTGTGAATAATATGTAGTACAATGCTTAGGTAGTGGCAGAGCTCGTTTATCTGTAGTAGTGGCTTATACAACCACATTGGCACATTGGTGTGTATAGACACTAGACAGTACATATTATTGGTAGAGGGGTTTAGTTGTACTGCATCTGCATGATTTGATGCGTTATACGAGAAGTGGCTGGCCAGGTCGGCTTCAATCAGTGATCTACTTGTTCCTTTTTTAAAGCTGGCTGGATCAAGTATTTTTATTTCAGTAGGCCTATGTATCTAATTGTACAGCTAAAATCCATATTGTTTCATATTGTTCGTCCAATTTTTTAATTTTTCCCATTTTGGAGGTGATGAAGATTTGACATGGTGTTTTTTAGAACTAGGAAGACTCGTTATGTGTTTCCGCGTAGATGGATGAGCTAGAACCAAGATGCATTGAGGGTTGCGTTTCCGGTCGCAAACAAACGCAACCCTCAATACATCTTGGCTAGAACATATCACATATCTTTGGATTGGTTATGTAGACCCTTTGTCCACCAATTGAGATCCAAACAATTACGTCACTCCCCTCCTATTTCATAATTAATTTATATAATAATAAAGAAGGCCTTGTTTTAATCGTTTCCAATCGATTGGTGACACTTGTTGCTTCGATTTCATTGGTGTGATTAAAAACATTACATTGTACATTTTTTTACATCAAAACGGCTGATCCGATTTTGATGAAAGTTCGGAATGTGTATCAGTATTATATTGAAATTCCATGAGAAATTGAATTCTCTCGAAGGGAATATTTTTTACGTTTTTTTTCCAGGTCAGTCTTATGATATTTTTGAAAACTTGGAAATAAGTTTTCTCAGAAGTGGTCCAACCGATTGCGCCTCGAAGCTATACAACTATACAGTATCGAATTAGTTAAGGACACTTGTGTATACCAAATTTCAACTGAATTTTCATTTTCGTTTGACTTGTGGAGCGCGAACAACAGAAAAACATACTTTTTTCGAGAATGGTGAAATTGAGTCTTCGCTTTGCTCTTTTAATAAATTCATGCATGAAGAACAGATGTTTTGCATTATTTTAATAGGTAGGCCTTTTTTTCTGTCGTGGTACCACGTACATGGTCATGTCATGTCAAAGAGTAAGTTGCGAGGATAGTTGAATGTAGCTCGTGTTTGAATAATTTCGAGTTCTTCGATTTTCTTCTCTGTGGCTGTGGCAGTGGGATGCACAGGGTTTGGATAAGTCAAGTGACTTTGAATCAGAGCATAGTATATTGAAAGTAGAGTCGATGTATCGACAGTAAGTGATATATGCTTCAGAATGTATGGTTAGAATGTGATATATAGTTGATACTCCATGGGAATTGTAGAAGACATAACTGAAAATCAGGAATTTGATAGTAATTGGCCAAAACCAAAACAAAATTTCTGAGAAATAATGTCTCTCCAGATAATGACTAGAGTGATGGGTCTGGTCAAGATGCATTGAGGGTTGCGTTTGCCCGTCTGAGATGGTGACTCCAACGGGCAAACGCAACCCTCAATGCATCTTGGGTATGGTATATAAATCGGCCACCTAGATCTATAGAACTTGAATATAAACCCGATTGGTGATTTCGAAAAACCCCTGATACAAAGCCCACTTGGTGGGATCTTAAGTTTTGTGACGTCAAGGGGGCAAGAAAACAAAAGTAAACAAGTGCAAATGTTTCAGGAGTGTTTTTTCGTAAACATACGGTTCAGCAAGGAAAACTGCTAGGTCTCAAAGGATGGTGTATGAATACATATCGAGGAACTGTGATGGGTGAATTACAGGGAGAATCTGACAAGATTGAGAAAATGTAAGTTCTACTTTTTGGAGTGAGTTTGTTCAATACTTTTTCGGAGTGTCTGCTTACAGCTCAACTGTCACGAGCAATTCGTGGTGGGAACTGCTACTGACAGTACGTTTGTCGTTTCCGTTTCCGGTTTGAAGACCTGACACTTTTTCAAAGTTTTTTCATCATATACAAGTATTTATCAAAAAACTCCATATATATATATATATATATATATATATATATATATATATATATATATATATATATATATATATATATGGTATATATTATCCACCTATAATAAATATATATATACTGCATGTTGTTTCATTTTCCCCAATACTTGGTTTTTATCATAATGCTGTTCCAAATCATTGTTCCCCAGTCCTAGTCCCCAGTTTCCCAGAAAGTAGAATCATTTGAACGGTGCACCACAAGGGCGATGTTACCACACAATTAGATGTGTTTATTATTGTTCCATTATGAACAAGATGATGAGTGAGTCTATATGAAAACAAAATATTGAAACAAGTCTAAGTGTTTTAGAAACTTTTACCACTCCATTTCATTGTAGTCTTTTGTAGGCCTATTGAATGAAGTTAAGAAAGTTACAAACAAATTTTATCAACGAAGTCAGTTTATATTGAAAAAATGAAACATTGTCAACCCAAATGTGAATACATTCGTACTCATCCGCTGATAATTTATTCTAAGTTTTAGCACAATAGTGTATCTTCAAGTACATGGCATAATATTGTTGTGGTAAATTATTAGCATGTGTGTCACAGCGATAATTTCATAATAATGTATTATGTCGTAAAGAAATAAGTATGAGTAACAAACGTATTTGGTTCAATGTATTTTCATTTTACGACTGAGTGCCATAATGAAAAATGATAATCAGCTGGCATTTATCGTTACCATAGACCTTTATTGTGCTTTGCATTTCAATTATACCATAGATAAGACGTCACAAGAAGACGTTATCATGCTTCCCACTCACAGTTTAACATTTTCAGTTGTGATCATAACATATGAATGATCGCAGTGACTTTCTGGATGAAGTGATGAACATATTGTAATTTGTAGTGAAACTGCTTACCACCATTCAGAGAAGAATGTTCTAAAATACTGTCCATTCATTGATGAACATTCACAATAACTTATGTGTCATTTGTATGTAAAGCTGGATTCACAATGCGAACTAATGATTAGTGACTAATACTAAATACTAAAATTAAGAAACTGAGCATTCACAATAAGAATTAATTTTCATGAGTCGTAGCTTTCTTAAGATGACAGATTTAAATTGAAATCTACATGTTAGAAGGCTGTAAACGAGCGGTTCATCGAGCGGGATAGCTTCCTTTTGCATTGACTTTCTGTCGTTTCGAATTCACGACTTCTGATTGGTCGGACTAATGATTGAAACTAATGATTAATACTAAAGTTGAAAGTTGGTTAACTTTTAAGGTCAGTCACTAATATTAAACACAATGTGAACGTCAACACTGATTCCGTATCTGCCAACTTTAGTTGATCATTCATCACTAATCATTAGTTCGCATTGTGAATCCAGCTTGACGGTATGCTGTTAGGTAAAAATCGATAGCAAAACTATCGAGTCTTACATACAGATGATGAGGTGATCTTTCCACATGTGGAAATAATTATTTCATATAAATTAATATTGTCTGCATCAGATGATGTATTTGTTAATTTTGATCTTGCAATATTCGAGTTTTCTGATCATTTATTTATGTCTGACGAGAACTTTTTGATCCATGGAGACTGGAGACGCTCTTTGATACATATTTCAATTTCAGTAATATTGTAAATGATCCAATACAATATAGATTGAACACAAAAGAGGATACAAATATCATTTCTGCAAACCAGACATACTGAAAATTCTTATCACCGTTACTATTAAAGAATTCATTGAGAATGTGTGTAATGAATTCTCAGCTGGATTTGATGAAGTTCCTATATCTATTTTAAGAACAATCGTTACATTTATATCTGAACCGTTTGTATTCATGATAAATTAATGAAGAATGGGAAAGATGAATGGAATGGAATGGGAATGGGAAAAGATTCCCCTTGTAAATACATGAGGAAAATGTAAAATGTAAAAAAAAATCAACCATGCTTGAAAAATAGTTATATAGAATTAGAATTTGGAAGTCAACTTCGTAATTATAGAGCGTTGGTTCTATCAGTATTTTCCCTCAAAAAATGATCATGTTTTGTGCACTAGAATCATTAATTTGCTGATAAATATGATATTATTAATTAATTCCAACTTGGTTTCTTTGAAGGGCAATCACAACTGCAGTTAGTGGCTTTGGCTTCTTACAAAATATACACAACAATGAGCCAAATTATAATATTTTTCATGATTTTGTCGAAGCTTTTGATGCGGTGAACCATAACATGTTAGTAAGCAAATTAAATAGCATGGACATTTTTGGAGGACTAAATTGCTGGATTGCTTCTTTTCTGAAAAGATAAAAAAATGATCTGTGCAAATATCGGGAAAATTGTGATTATAAATTTAGTGGAGTTACAGTAAATGTTGGTGTTCTTTAGGGATCGACAATCGCACTGGTTTTATGTGTATTATTCACCAATAATTTAACCGAATAAGTAAAACAATGATCATTCACTCAATTCGCTGACAATATCACGCATTTTTTCTTATAATCAGGAAAATCTTATAGAAAAATTGAGGATTGTAGTAGAACATTTTCCTGATTTGTGTCAAGAAAATTATCTATTTTCAAATGAAAAGAAATCTGTTTTTATTCGTAATTGTCAAACAGTTGAATCCAGTTCATTAAATGTCGACAAGT
Source organism: Brachyptera risi (assembly GCA_964007535.1). Lineage (NCBI taxonomy): Eukaryota > Metazoa > Arthropoda > Insecta > Plecoptera > Taeniopterygidae > Brachyptera > Brachyptera risi. The sequence continues at coordinate 28,814,558 of OZ023326.1, forward strand.
ATTAATTTTAATGGAGCTAGATAAGATAGAAGTTTTTGGTATAGTTATTCTATGGATAACAAAATGAACTGGGAAAGTAATATTCACAATGTTTGTCTCAAAGTAGCCTCGGGCTGTATTCTTATTAAAAATATCATGGAAGTTTGTAATTTTAATGCGTTTGAATTAGTTTTTTTTTGTATATATATAGGCCTACATCCACGACTTATATATGGATTAATTTCATTGGTTGATTCACCTTCAGCATGAAGACTAGGCCTATTCATATTACAGAAACGAGAGAGCAATCCGTACCTTTGCTAAAGCAAGTTATAATTCTATAATATCGTATATTGTATCCTATAATCCTAGATATCATATTAAAGACTCTCTATCATATTTATCAGGGAAATGCTTCTACATCCACTAAATCCTTAATGAGAACGATGATCATCTTTATTAGGAATAAGAAAATTCATAATTATTCAACAACATATGAAGAGAAACATTAAAAATATCAGAAAGCAGTCCTATTTATGCGAGATCATTATTTTACAATAAATTACCGACTGAAATCAAAATAATTATAGTAAAGATCTTTTTCAAACACGACTTGGAAATTTTTTAATTGACAAATGTTATTGTAAAATATAAAATGATTGATTATATCAACGCATGAAATCATGCGTGCATCAATGTGTAGATGGCATTTTTATTTGGCATCTTTTTTACTTATTCTAAATATACTCGACTTGGTAGGGCCTATATGTTAGATATTTATGAACAATATCACCTACCATAATTCCATCTATGAGTGTTTGTTTAATGCTTCGTGTATTTTGATTAGCCATGTCGTTTTATTCACTGTTTGTTTGTTTCACTGTTTTATTCACATGTAAATATGTTATTCCATTACAGTATAAATTTACGATCTTTCTGGGTCAAAATTGAATTCAGTACAATAACATTACTTACATCACAAGAATGTTCATATACTCAGTTTTATTTTACTCAGTTTTAGTTTTATCAGCAATGGAGTGAAATTGATGTTATTCATGTACTTGGACAATGACTTAGGTATATCAAAGTATCAATCCAATGATTATAATACAACCATTTGTATTATTATTATTTCACTGTTTTAAAAAACATGGTCATCCATAAAATAATACTGTATCAACTTACACCATGTCACATAAACAATTTCTTTCATTTCAGGAAATATTGGCTACAAACAAAAGGAAGCCCTCAATCCAAAATTGAGAAGGCTGAATTTCGTAATGAAAAAGAAATTGAAAAATGTTCCTTCAGTGATTTTAAAGTTCGTCAATAAAATATCATTATTCCAGGTGATATCGTTGGTAGGCCTACAGTTGTCATTATACTCAAGTCACACGTTTATTTTGTGATTATTTATATTGAAGGAATACTATAATGTTATTTTCCCCACTTGTAATACATGTTAAGATTATGAATACATTTTTAGATCTTTTTCAAGTGTAGTCTTATTCATCCCTTCTTTTCATGGACCCCTTTTTGGAAAAAAACTCTTGTTATGATATTCTATGCTCGAATGATAGAATTTCCATCATTTCCATGCGTACAGTATACCCGATGTCATGTAGAGCTAAAAAAAAAAAGTGAAATTCCTTTGTGATCATCCGATACCTATAGGCTTCTGGCAAGTGACGTCATCCATTGTTGAAAGAGAGAGACAACAATGTCAAGACTAGTTTAGAAAAAGTATTTTTAATTTTTATTCAACCCTAGACCTACTTTCACGGTACCGCACGTATCACAAACTGAACGGCTCTGCCGAATTACGCTAGCAATAAAGATCCTCTAATAATAATAATAATGATCAAGTTCACATAAAATATATTTTTTAAATAAAATCTCCGCATATTTTGCCACAAAATTTTCATAGATTGTAGGGTATATAGGTACATGCAGCGCAGTGGTTAACTCCATGTGATCTAATGGGTGAGGGGAATTTCGGACCTGGTTCAATCCCCGCCACAGTCCATCTTTATAAGGGTTTTGCCGTGGTTTCCCTCTGTAGTCTAGGCTCATGCTGAGATGTTTCGTACAATATAGGCCACGATCCCACGACCGCTTCCTTTCCACTATCCTTCTCAGTACCTAAGAAACCTTCATCTCATCATCCCACCATCTCATTAATCAATTATCCGTCCACCAATAAATCTTAGTTATCATTACAATGCGTCGTTAAACCCAACATAAATTAAATAAAATACTGTAGGGCTACGTGGATTTCGTACGCGCTCAGTCTGCTTGCTGGTGTCCTACTAGGCCAATGCAGCATGCGTTGTCAAATTCGCGAGATATGTATGTGAAGTATAATCGAAAACTCTGCACACCTTGACTCCTATCAAACATACTCCAATCGTCAACTATCGAAATTACAAAGCCATGAATCTCAGCAATGGTTCTTCTAATACATTTGTTGAATGAAAAATATGTATTAAATTTTCTTGTAAACGGTTGGTTCGAATTACATACAAAAGTGTGATAATGTGTATCAATAATGTGTCCACATTCAGAGAAAATTTCAACTTTTTTGGAGAGATTTTATTTTTTTTATTTTTCCGCTCACCCTAATATCATGGAGTTTTTAGAAACCTTGACGTGATATTTCTCAGAAATGGTCCAACCATTATGACCCCAAAACTAAATAGTTCTAAGTTGGATACGTCTGCGTGAACAGAAAAAAGCTTCATGTCGATCAGTCAAACCGTGCGACCTGTGCAGTGCTTACAAACAAACGAAAAAACAGAAAAAGCTCCATAAGAATGTGAATGGAGGTCTTCGCAATCGCTCATCCAATTAGTCAAACTCAGTACATGCGTTGTAAGATGAGCGATACGACTATGTGGAATATAATCGAAAACTACACACCCTGATTGAATTCGCCATTCGGTAAATATCGAATCTAGAAAGCCGTGAATCTTAGCAATGGTTCTGCTATTATTTCTATCTACTTCTTGAATAAAAAATATTCATTAATTATTCCAAAAAAAAAACGACAAAATTTTAATGTGTTTCATCAATGTGTTACATTTAGAGAGAATTTAAATTCTTTTGGAGAGTTTTTATATTTCAAATTTTCCCGCTCAGCCAAATCTTATGGAGTTTTTAGAAACTTTGAGATAATATTTCTCAGAAATGGTCCAACCGATATGACCGAAAAACTACAAGTCACCCAACTTAAAGTCTACAGAAAGTTTCATGTCGATCAGTCAAACCGTGCGACCTGTTAACCGTAAGCCGTGTGACGTGCTTACAAACAAACACACACAAAAATTAGACAAAGCTCCATAAGAGTAGGATGGTCTTCGCTATCGCTCATCTAATAATGTCAATACATTTTCTTCACGATGCATTTTGTGGCTTGATCAACCAATGTAAGTAGTGTAAGTGCGTATATACCCGAAAAAAATACAAGCAATTTTGATCGCGAAAAACTCCCAATACGATTTTTCTCAAATCTGAGTCCAGCTTGAGAATTGTAAGAGTAGCCTATTTTCGATTTTTAAATTGAAAAATGTGAGGGTATTTTCGATTTTTTAATATTTAATTACGTAACAACAACGTTACATAAACAAATGTAGTGCTTGCTCTCTATTATTTGATTTCAGATTGATTAGTTTGATCAATTTTCGATATACCAGAGTTGAATTAGGTAAAACGATCATAGGTAACCAATCGCCCGCAAGGTCGCGTGATCATGCAGCTTACTCGGCTAAAACCACGTGTCAACGATATGGGCACATTTCCAACAATCACATAAGATCAACATCGCTCGTCCGTCTCGCCATATGATTCGACTAGAGCGAGCAGGTGTGTCGCACCGTCACATATCGGTCAGGAAGCAGAATGGTAATCGGCAGTCATCACAGCTCATAAGCCACAAGTAGGATATTAGCTCTCTAGACAGGGTGCATTAATGGTTATCTAGTTCTTGTAATCAGTGTGGTGTGAAGTGCCGTGAGTTACGGCTGTTTAGTGTTGACGCGGTGTGAAGAATGTGGGGACGAGGATTTGCTTGTTAATTTTTACCAACTGTCATAGTAGGACTACTTTTAATTATCTAAGTGTTGGTACACAATAACGACAATACATAAAAGTGAGGGAGGCAATAAGTGCAAAGGTATGTAAATGGAAAGGATAAATAATAAACTGAAAAATGAATTACTTTTAATAAATATTTAGTACCCCCCCCCCCTCCCGCCGTGTGACTCGTTCATTACATTAGAAAATGAAGTCGAGTCAGGCGTGACTTTGAGCCCTACATTTAAGGCTTGGACTTCTATAAACGTCCTTTCAACTTTCATCATTTCAATATCATCCGCTCATCGTATACCCTCATTTAACCTCTGTTGGTGGGGTCGTTAAGCACCATCAATATATACATCTAGTTTGATGTTTAAACATCTATAAAATCAATTTCATTTTAAATAAGGTTTTAGAATTATTATTAGATACAAAAGTAACTTAAATTTTCTGAGATTAAATTTCATTGGATTTAACACCATGAAGTTGATGCACATAACAAGGACACAATCCTCCTAAATTGCGATAACATCGCAATTTGACCTATCAATCGTTTCAGATTTATTTGATGACATATCTATCTACCATATCTATATTCTATATAATTTACATATAAATATAACTTGATATAAAGTCTCTGTTTCTCAATTACAGGATTGACTACTAGGGATTACTAGGGATAGGATCGTTTGAACGGTCACTATAAGGTCGATCTTTCAAACTCAGATTATACAAATTAATCGAAACTATGAGAATAGTGCTAAAAAAGAACACTGTTTGAAATTATTGAAAAATAAACTAGTTGTACCTACTTTAGGAACTCTAAAATTCTGTTGAAAAAATTCTGTAAATTCTGTTGACCCACATCAAGCAAATTCAGTGATAGCAAACAAATTAGGGATGCCAGTCGTATTCACTCGCAAAACCGCAGTTGGTGGAAGAAAATGCATTCTAGAGTAGTAAACATGTATTTAAAAAAAAAAAGGAGTTCAAATTCATTGTTACCAAGGATGTAAAGCTATAGAGTCGTGCAGACGGGGCACTACAAGTGCCACCTTATCACCCTGAATGATATAATCAATTAGAGGCTCAATGTAATTCATTTTAACAAACTGCAAACAGTAAAATAAAATCTTCAGAAAATATCATGACTTCTTGATTGATTTTAACTTACACTGAGTCGTGTTTTTCGTTGTACGTTCTCTAATCCAAGGACAATTTCAATGGATAATTATTTTGCAAAAGTTACCACGCAAAAGTTGCATAGTCAGATTTGTATTTGATACAAAATTTAAAAAATCTCGTGAAAAAAACTGGTGTCAACTATAACCGTAATTATTTGTGATTGCTTTCATATTTTCATTCTTGATAAACAGGCGCCCGCGGTGTCAAATTTTCGTTCTATTTTTCTATACTACAACTCAAGTTATATTTTATTTTAATTATGTTGTGTTATATATCATATCATCATATCACATACACAAAATATACTATTTCTTACCTCGTCTATAGGTACTGAAGCTCAAGTAAAACCTTGAAGAGTTATTAATGTCTTCGTTAGTTTCCGCCTCTTCCCTTCTCTTGTTGTCAGTCAGACGTAAACAACGCTCTGTGAAAGGTGCCGTGCAGTACGCAAGTCTGGACAACAAAACAAATCTAGCATTCATTTATCTTAATAAGAGTGTGACGGAAACTTCGTTTTCGAATGTACTCAAAAATGTCAACATCAAAAATGCAACCAAGTAAGTTCATTAAAAATATGATATCAAAATGGACCTACATAGAATTATTTGTGTTTTTTATCATTGGCTGGAAAAACGTACGTTATCACTTGAAAACCGATTAGATCACCACGTAAAGTTGATATATCTTATTTCTTCATCCTTCAAAATGTGTGAGCTGATAAACTTGACGTTGAACTTTTAATTTTCAAAATGGTCAAAATAAAAAAAAAGTCAAAACACGTCATTGCTTATAAATTTAAATACGTTCAACTTGAAGAAACAAATGAAAACAATAATAAAATAGATTACAATCGTTCAAAACCATATTTTCGATAATCTGTTTATATATCCATAATTTCTTGACTATTCCGATGTTAAAACACGTTTCATGTACTTTCATAATACGCATTCGAATTGTTTCAAATGAATCAAGTAAATTATTACGAAAAACACTTGTATTCTTTATTATAACATTAGGACTGAATTCTCATTAAACTATAG
>OZ023326.1:28823335-28838335 GCA_964007535.1 Brachyptera risi
ATATATATATATATATATATATATATATGTATGTATATATATATATATATATATATATATATATATATATATATATATATATAAATATATATATATATATATATATATATATATATATATATATATATATATATATATATATCAAACTGTTAAACCCAGATGACCAATTAAATTGAGCCAGGGGACGTGTTTCCACCACTTCTTCCAGGGCAGACTTAATCTTATATTGGTCGGTTCCTGCCTGCAGTTCCGACTATTCCGTGTCATTTAAATAAAAAAAACTTTCAAGTATATTTTGTTTTCATGATACCATCCTATTTAGACAATATTATTTTTTTAATATCATCGAAACTTGATACAAAATCACTGTTTCCCAATTGAGGTTATGGATGAAAGGTAGGATCGTTTGGACGGGGCACCACAAGGGCGATCTCACCACCCCATTTTAATTATTTAAAACCAATGAACTTCAACACCAGGACTGCGCTAGCTGTCGGTGACGATAATTTTCCGCCGCAGATAACAGACTTTCAGTTTCCGAAAGTCCGGAACACATTATGAGTAAAAACCGTTTCTGTGCTATACATCCGGACATTTCCAGCATTGGTATTAAGGGTAAACAAAACACGAATGTTGATATCTTCCACTTTGAAATGAGTCTCTCGGACAATGATCACTTTATTCATGTTTTCCCTAACAGCTACAAATAAGTATGTAGGCCTATAAGGTTATATTTCAGTATGGGCTACTATTATATTTTTAACCTTCAAGTTTTACGTTTATATAGAAAGGCCATGACTTGCTTAGCAGCCAAAATATAGTGAAGCAATACATTCATTATAGGGTTTATATTTGTTTTTATTGAAGGCCTGCTGTATTTGTATGCAAAATCAGAAAATTCAGCATGTAAATCTTGTTAGACCTATAAGCACATGCACGACAAACGCAGTACTATGAGTTGATATGGTTGCTGTTTCAGAGTATGTCTTGTCTTTACATCTGCATAAACTGTCTATAGCCAACATAAAGTGACTGCAAATTTCATTAGGCGATGTGCTGAATTAAGTTTAATAGATTTTCAACAGCTTACAGTTTGAAAGCAATTACCAATTGAGGAGAAGTGAAATAATTCGCTTTGTCATACTGGCCCAAAATATGTCACGAATGAAATTATATCTCAGCACCTAGATAAACTAAAATCGTGATCAGCAATTCTGTTATAGTTATCATTTCACTTGATCATCACTTTTTGCCCTTTTCCCTTTTCACTTTTCAGCTATTAACAACTCACTGGTTTTACCGCAAAATTTAGTACGTACACACATTTTAAAATTCATCATTTTTTTTTTATTTTCTACGAAGGTATGAAGCAGTTTCTATGTCAAGGTTATGAATGGATTAAAAAAAATTAAAGTTTTTTTTCCCCACACAAGCTTTTTTAGAATTATTCGGCTCTCTCCCACATGTTATTATATCCAATGCGTGTACTTTAAAGTTATCACCCTCTGATTAATTATGTCTTCGACATCCACTCTATTTATAACTAATATTATGTATATATATATATATATATATATATATTTTTTTTATATTGGGTTTTAACGACGCACTGTAATGATGACTGAGATCTATTGGCGTCGGATGAATGATTAATGAGATGATGGGATGATGAGATGAAGGTTTTATGGGTAATGGGAAGGATAGTGGGAAGGAAGCGGTCGTGGCCTATATTGTGGGAACCATGCCGGCATTAGCCTAGACTACAGAGGGAAACCACGAAAAATCCCTGTAAAGATGGACGGTGGCGGGGATCGAACCGGGTCCGATATGTTCCTTCACCTTCCGGGTCACACGAAGCAAGTGCGCTAACCACTCAGCTACTGTGCCGGTGTATATATATATATATATATATATATATATATATATATATATATATATATATATATATATATATATTCTATCTATAATTGAATTATAGGTACTAATTATATCTACTCCAATTTAAATTATAGATACTAATTATATCTACTCCAATTAATTGTTATTCACAGACGGCAAGGATATTGGCATTATTTTTATTGGTTTTGAAATCTTACAAGCTGCAATACATAGTTCAAATCACACACTCGATAAATCACGAAGTGTTTAAAATTACTTTTTTTTTCAGTTTCATGAGCTCAAGAATGAAACCACGTGACAAACATTCTTGACGATAATATAGCTGTTCAATGTTATTGTTATACTCGTATTCCACTGTGATGTGTGATTATGAATGTGTTAATGGGCTGTAAATCAGTGCGTGGAGATGCAATTTCAAGTGCAAGAATAGTAAATCAACTGCAGACGAAGTACAATTGCAGCACATTGCACGGCAAGTTGTGCTGCAATATATAAACGTGTTCGGAGTTCGAAAAATTCAATCAATTTTCGAAATGGAATAACAAATATGTGATTTTCACTGATTTGTTTAATTTATGTAGTGATAACGATAATACTCGGCTACGGCCGACATAGAAATTACGTACTTTCTATATGTTGACAAAATCTTTACAATTGATTCATGTAAAGTACGTTTGTATTTATACTATAACTTTATATTCGTATACATAACTTGCTATATATTGTCTACATAACTTTATGTAGGCCTAATGATCTATTTGGATTGATAAATTGATGTAATGAAACGAAATGAAATGAAAACTTTGGTGCTTCGTTTAGTGCTGTTTTAAAATGTGATTCAAGTGTTCGTATATTTTTATTTAAATTGTAAAACTACACTTTTTTATTTTTATTTGATAAAATACATGCACTTGACTTGACATTCTTGAACTTTGTCCTCACAGTGCCAAACAGTAGGCCCATTTTCCTAATACTTCAAATACATTTAAAAACAGTTTTACTACGGAATTACTACGTGTCACTAAGGACATTCAAAAAGGTGAAATTACTACGCACTGAACAAGAGGCATAATCATATATCAGTGTCATAAAACAATCCTTCATATTTCAAAATATGTTGACATTTCCATAATAATGATAACACAGACTCGTGTCGACCTTATAGGAAGATACCCGTGAATAAATTTGAGAGCAAAAGAGATAAAACGGAAGCGTCATTTCCCGGAAGAGGTGTTTTATTTGTCCGAGCATAATAAAAGAACAGTCACCAATCATTATCGGAGAGGTGTCGAGTCGATGTTGTAGCTGGCTTGTTGTTTCGTAACCAATTGAAAATGAAAAGCATGCACGGCTAGCGTGGTTTTGAGTGTAGCGCTGATGAGAGAAAGCTGCTGTACTATCCCAACTCAGGTGAATGATCGACCAATTTCTTTTCTTTCAAATTGAACACATGACGTTTTAGTACTGTTACGACTTCGAGTGAAGACGGATCTTGAATAAGTTTAATACGCTCCGAAGGTTTAATCAGAAGTGTCTGGTTTTAAATTCTATTCTCTACGGTATAGTTCTATATTTATAGATTTCACAATGCAGTCACAATGTTTTCAAGGTAAGCTGTCGGTATCTGTTTATAACATTTTTTTTTCAAATTTGCAATCAAACCGTTATGATCGCTCAGCACATCAAGTGTGATCTTAGCAACCTAGGGAATAATTGATTATAATTCAATCGTCATGCGAAAATTGGTAAATGGTAAACTAAAAAGTTTATATATGGATAATGGAAAAAGAATTTGTTTTCGGGAAAACGAATTTTCAATCTTTTCATTGTTCTGCATTTTATATATTTTCGTTCTTCACCGCGAGGGGTGAACAACTAGTAAATTTGGTGTACACTTGATTTCAAATTTCAAGGGATTTCAGGTAGATTTTAAAGGATTTCAAGAAGATTTTAAGATTTCAAGAAGATTTCATGAAAAGTGTGCACCAGATTTCAGGAGTTGTTAACCCCTCGCTTCACCTTGTTCTCTCATTTCGAATCTTCGTTTCTTCTTCAATTTATTACATTTGTTTTAATTTTTTCATCAGTTCATTTTATTGATAGTTGTTGATTTATTTTTATTTATCCATTTATGATTTCCTCAACCGTGGCCTGATTATGCGTCCTGGTATTTACTTTCAATCTTTCATGAAACCACGAAGAGCCGTACGACCAGGATGGACGACGCGAATGAGGGAAGAACAACAAAATAACCGCCTTGTTGATGGGGCAATTAGACAATTACTCAATGAGTCGTTTGTCTAATCACTCAAACGAGCGGTTCTCCACTGATTAAATACTAATTAATTTTCTATAAACGGTGCTACCAGTGCTATACGCTATCAGTGAGCAAATGTCAAAGGTCATGCTGTATTGTAATTATCGTGTTTATTCAGTGTTTCAGGTCTACGGACGTGGTTGTATTCTGTCATGACGTCTCAATATCATTACGGAGATCATCTCAACAAAGTAAGTCACATTTCCTCATTTGTTCATCCGACAGAATCAGTGAAACATGCAGAAAGAAAGAAATTTTTGGAGATGAAAAGAGTTGCAGATGCAGCGCAATAATAAAAACTAGTAAATGAATACGAGCTTTCTACGATGATTTTGCTGTTCATATAATTTTTGAGTAAATACATTCAAGGCGCTATAAGAGTATACAAAGAGTCACTGGTGACCATGTTTGGAAACTGTGTTTTCACCAAACCTCAAAGGCAAAAACAGCTAGATCTTATATGGGAGAAATTTAGATTCCTTGAACTTATTCTATTCACCATTACTTTTTTGTCCATTACAAACTAAAGATTATCAACAATGTATAATTTAGAAAATTATGTGAAATAAAGTATGTGTGTTTTCTAACGACTTCGACTCTAATTGGTGACAGTGGAAGAAAAGGCTATACATGAGATTATGAGAATGGTCAATAATTGAATAACCTTCTCTCAATACGCTTCTGTCACGCAACAATTGTGACGAACAATCGTTACCATAGCAATAAAGCGAACTGGTGAACTACCAAACATTCTGATTGGTCAATTCCAACTGGTGGACATTGTTGTCTGTCGCTTGCAACAGTGGGTGACGTCACTTAACAGAAGCCTATATGCTCAAATAAAATCCATTCTATGTATAATTATTACAGACCCAATACTCTCCAGATTCCATACAACTCTGCAGCCAAATCGGGCCAAAAGTCAATTTTTCAACTTCCCTTCTTTAGTGTAATTTTCTTTGAAAAAGACAATTACAAATACCGAAAGCTCAATCTGAATTGATTCGTATCACTTTCCAAAACAACAAAACGTATTTTTACTTGAAACTGATGCTCTACTCAATCAAGTTATTTATTTGTCCAACGGAAGAAGGTCGTTTGCCAATTGAATAATGTATAAGACATATATTACATATCGTTGCAACTTGAAGAGTTGATTTTTTGAAAATGCTATTGGATGCGGTTCTTATCCTAAACCTCATCCTGAAAAATCATAATACCCTAAAAGTACAACCATTACAAATATAACGGAGATATTTGTGTTTGTTCTGTTGATAGCCGACATTCTTCTATCGTGGATACAGGTATATTATATATAGCTATACTATATAAACGATATAAAGCTTGCACTTTTCATTCTGTAAATTGCACTCTTTGCATTTGTTTTATTTAGTTCATATGATTGTTTCTATATAAATATGACTGAACACAATGGGCATGACTTCTCTCTGATTGCGCCAATAATAAATATGCGTCTAAAGAGTTTAGTACTCGGGATTTGAATGTAACCAGTGGAAGTGGGCCTTACTAGTGCAATTACACGTACTAGTTTCACCGAGTCATCTGTTTATATGGATTTGTGGGGTAACAAAAAAATCTAAAAATAGTATGTTACTTTCTTTATTATAGTCTGCCCATCAGTATTGTCTGTTTCTGAATAGGCAACATCATGCATTTCAGATTTAAAGCGGGATTTACGAATGTGAGAGTACAGTTCTAACTGCCAGTTTGAAGTTGTTGTCACGATGGTTACATACATAAGCTATTTGGTGTCACAAACTCTCAGATAATGGTTAACTGAAGAATGGACTTTGTAATACCGACCAATAGTGTTATATTTTAAACTATAGGAAAACGCGGGATGCGCGTTGTGAGATGAGCTTAGAAGTATGGAAATCTAGAATGAAAAATATTCTGTCAGCTCAATCCTCATTTACGGACCTTGGATTACTTCAAACGTTCAAAAACATTACCTGCATCTTGTTGATATTTATAGTGCTGCAACCTGTCGCATATACACATTGTAAAACCAATTGATCCAAATATTCAATAAAATGTACACTTTTATTGCGTTTCCTTTGTTATTTCTTATTTGATTGTTGCAAAAATCTCTGAGAAGGTGTTTAATAGTATTGTTCATATTCGGTGAAAATTTGAGAGCTTTTGAAGACTTCTTGTTTCTCAAGTATTTTTTCTCCGGGTTATTCATGAGGATTTTTCAAATTTTACGATTTCTTCCTGGAAAAACTTTCGACCGATTTTTCTGAAAAACAATTCCAGCTTATAAATAGTCAAGTTTCAAGTTGACAAGTATTTGTTCCTGACCTGCATGCCGCGTACAAAATTACAAAAAAAAAAAACGAAGTCCATTTTTTTCGGTATGTGAAATGGAATCTTCGTTACGCTCATCTAACTAATAAAACGAACGATATTGTCAATGGATTCAATAATATAGCAGCTCAAAAGGTTTCAAATAATTAACAATGGGCTTGAAATGGCCACTGACAATACGCAAATCATTCAAAACTTGTAATAACGATTAAAACCCGTGCTTTTGACTGATTGGTTATAACGACTGTTATGGACCATTGCAGGACGAAGACTCTGCTGTCTTATGACGTAGCACGTCGTAATATTCCATTTTATGTCAAACCTAGATATAGTTGAGCATAACCGTATCATGTCCGTGTTGAAATAGAGTATCTGTAGTAATATCTTGAGCAAATATAGTTTTTATTTGAAACTAAAAAAGAAACTGATCCATTGAGTTTTAGTCACTAGTTACCACATGAAACATTACAGTAAAAAATATATTCTATGTGTGTTGCCTATTGAATAGGCTTCTGTCAAGTGACGTCACCAATTGTTGCAAGAGACAGACAACAATGTCCACCAGTTGGAATTGACTAATCAGAATATTTGGTAGTCCACCAGTTCGCTGTATTGCTATGGTAACTATTTTTTGTCATTTGTTACTTGATAGAAGCCTATTGGTGTACCGTACAATTTTCTTGTTATCATATACCGGTACTCATAGTTTGTATATGCCTTATAAATTGTCACCCCAAGTCGACCATGCAACTGAAAGGCAATTGTTTATACCTATATATACCATATTGTTGCAACAATAATTAGGAATTGAAACCATTTTTGTCAACAATGAAAATGACACTGCTACCATCTAGATTCTAGCCGAAAAGGTCGATATAAGAATTTCAATATTGATCATCACATATTTTTCCGATATTTCGTTTTTTTTTATTTACTTATTTAACAAATTCATAGTTGTCAATATACAACTTGAAAGGTGATAAAATGTTTGAATTTTATTTGAAGCAAAAGGTATGGGATGTCGTTTCAAAGAACTAATGTTTGTAACTATTATTTAATTGAAAAGTTATGTGCATAATGGATATTTAGTTAGTATTCGAGTGATAATTAAAATTATTTTTAATAAATATTTATTATATTGAAAGTTATAATGTAAGTCATATTCTGCTGGTCAATAAAGGTAAAAGTGATTGAATCTGTCGGTTATATAATGACCATTCACTAGTGACGTAGTTAACGATTGTGACTTCAAGAGTACATGCTGATCAGCGACCATGCCTCTCTCGATTTCTTCACACCTCAACCTCAATCAAATGAAAGAGAATCTATATTTGTATAATTTTGGCGTATCTACAACGAATATTAGAAGCAGTATAATGCTATTTTTCATCAGCATCGAAATCTTGGTATAAAATCAAAGGATGAATTAATAAGATCGTTCTGCAGCGACACCTCTTCGAATTGTTCCCTGCAGACTCCGAGGCGGTCTGGTCACCAAAGCAATATGAATATGAAACATTTGTCTAAAACTGACTGAGTTTTTTATTATTATTTTTATAATACAATGATTATTATAATTATTGGACTGAGTTTTATTAAAACTTGACAGAAGGACATTGCCCCCCAATTGTCACTACGTATGACGTGACCGGCACACGCAGTGCAGTGGTTAACGCGCTCGCTTCATGTGATCCGGAAGGTACAAGGATTATCGAACCCGATTCGATCCCCGCCACCGTCCATCTTTACAGGGCTTTTTCATGGTTTCCCTCTGTAGTCTAGGCAAATGCTGGGATGATTCCTACAATAAGTTGGGCATGACCGCTTCCTTGCCACTGTCCTTCCCAATACCTACGAAACCTTCATCTCATCATCCCATCATCTCATTAATCATCCATCCGACGCCAATATATCGTAGTTATCATTATAATTCGTCGTTAAAATCCAATATAAAAAAGTATGACATGACAATGATCCTACAGGTAGGATCGGTCGGACGGGGATCACATAAGAAATTCTTAATTATATATAATATATAATTAAGAATATTAACCAACTAAAGCCTTATTCTGAGAGATGGTGAAAATAAATAGCATGGGTATAACCATGATAACAACTTTCAACCAGATTCGCCAGTTATAAAGCTACTCCCATATATTACTATATTAAACATTATTGCAACAATAAATACTGAATACAATAAAATACAATACATTGGTAATTCCTGCACTAATAAATAAGTCAAGGCGTTGTGCATGAGAAATTCAAATATTTGTGTGGAGGAAAGGAATTTTCAATCTTATAGTATTGATATTTATCTTCATTTTTTACGTTTCTTCTTTGTCTTCTTTCATTCCAAATCTTCCATTCTAATTCTGATTGATTGATTATTGCTTGCTTGATTATCGCTTGCTTGATTATTGCTTAACCCCAAAGATAACTATAGGTTATACAGGGCTACGAATGAGCAGGTGATAATGCAACTATGAAGTGTGATGATATAAGTGAAAGCACGTTTACAAAAACCCATACCTTATGCGGGACTCGAACTCACTCCTAACAAATACTCCGGTTTCTAAAGCAATGTCTTAGTTGACTGAGCCACGGAGGGCAACCATTCTACCTCTACTTATTATCAATTTGTCATTTATAAAATTTCCTTGATTAAAATACAATAATTGACATTTTCAGATGGACAACGCCGCGTACGACAAAGATTTCGAGAACAGGGGTAACGTTGAACTGGGTGCTATGATGTTGCCTCAAGAGGTACGAGCTACCCTTGCGCCTGCAACAATGCCTAATGGTCACACAATCAGCTGTTCGGACGCATGCTACAATCTACATCAACAGCATCAACAGAATCATGCAGAGAAAATGTCACCGAAACCAACGGAGAGTCCATGGCATCATCTCAAGACAATATTCTTAATTGGCACAATCGTGTTTCTTGCGTTGTGGATCTTGATCTACACGTTATTGAGTCAGTTAGACGTACTTTGAGTATGTTTCGTCAATTGTGATAAGTCTTTCTTCTCTATTCGGCAGTAAAAGTTGCAAGCATTTGCGCTGCTAGTGGTCAAGTGACAATCTGATCAGTACTCGTCCAAGCAGTAGAAAAGGAGCGCACACGAATGACAACAATGACAATTATCACAGATTCACCATTGTATGCATTTTTGTTACTATAATTCGACGGCCATATTGCATTTAGGTACACGTTATGTTGTCATTTTCCTAGCAAATTGGAAATCCCCAAAAGTATATAAATGATAGTGAATCATAAAGTTTGGGTGGTCATAAGCTCAGGACGATGGGAACCGTCAAAATATAAAAAATGGCCAACCCTTCTTACTTGGCTACCAGAATAAGTCTGAGCGCTGCGGTTACCAATACGATAGAATCTTATTATTACCATCTTGTACCGTCGATTTCCGTATTTTGAATCGCTACATTTAGTTTTAGTACCAAGTACCGATATGAAGCAATGAACAGTTATTCGAAGATGTCAACAAGTGATACGTGAAGTAGGCGCAGATGTATAAAATAAATACCGTGGGTCTTATTATAAACTACGATAAGGTATTGATAGTGGATCATGGACTGTTGGTGGCAAATCAAATATACGTGTTAAAAACGAAACTATAATGCTCAAATCTTGTAATTATTATATATTTTGTTGTATGTTTATTCAACAATACGCATGCATGCTAGATGTTTTTATAATATGTATATAATCATATGCTAGTGTCAATCGTAATCTTCGAGTTCAGTTTAAATGAAATTGTTATATTTTGTTACACATGATCAATAATTACATTTTATCAAAGAATCTGCATCTATAGACCTAATATCCAATTCAGTGTAGATTGGAAGGGAATATTCATAGGAATCACGATCTTTTTATTTTCTTAAACATTACACATGCATTTTTTTGTGTTGTTACGATATTTGAATAATAATTGAATAAGAAGAAATTTGTGTGTGTAGCAAGTAAATTGATCTTTTTCATCAACACATGAGATTGTCACTAAAAAGCAAACAATTTTATTTTCAATTGTATATATTTTTCCTCGGGATTTTTCATATGCAATTTATATTTAATCTCCTGATTACAATGATCTGAATGATGAATGAAACTTATACTCCTGAATAGTGACGTCAGTATCAATGGTCAGAAGACATGTTTCAATAAACCAAGGTCATCTAGATTAATCACAGCGTTCTTTATTCAGGGGGTCGATTGTGTAACTCTCTCTCGACAACGATAGCATTCGATATCTCAACCGACACGTGTCAACTAAGTTGTCACTCACCCCTATTGTGTATCTTGTCTATATAAAAGATATTGTGTATCTTTGTCCCTTCACTTGTCGATCGATATATCATATCATCTCGATCGGTATCTAAAATGGCTATTGTCTAACTCGTTGTCGATCACCTTCTTCGACAACTCCTCCGACACTCAAATACATGTCGTTTTTTAGTTATCACTTCAACAAGACCCCAAAAAATGGCGGGCAATGGCAACACTATAAAAATTTCAATATATATTCCAAATGAATGAATCATGAATGAAAACTGATATTCGCTGAACAATTATCTACAATATACACAAGGAATCAATGCATGCCTCCTTATCTATGACTATCAATAACGTAATTGACGTTATTGATAGTCATAGTCCTTATGTAGCAAAAAACGTTCAATATCCATGACTATCAATAACGTTATTGATAGTCATAGTCAATATGTGTATCCTTTGAACAACAAAACTATGAGTTGAATCTTTTTTGTCATAGGTTGAATCTAGGCACAGCTGTCAAAGAAAACAAAGAGGTTATTATTACAGCACTATTAAAACACGGAAACAATTTTGCATGCACGGCCTTCGATGGTTCTTGACGTATATTTCAGCAATTTGGACTACATCAAGGAGGCAGGTATGAAAATCTCGACCACGGTCTTCTGTAAGTTTTATGTTCTACGTTTGACCATCGCACTCCAATTGGTCGATCACATATTGCCATGTACTATCTTCACCAAAAACAACCGTAAAATGAGATCTCATATTGACTAGAATTGTCACTGTGAGAAGTCTAACGAAAGTGTTAGACAATAGGGGTAAGTGATAACTTGGTTCTCACTTCGGTAGAGATAACGAATGATATCGTTATCCAACGAGTTGCCGAAAGAGTTACACAATCGACCCCCACGTCATTTAGTTCTGAAGAGTTTCTGCAGTTGAGACTGTCATATCCAATCCAGAATGCTGTGAGATTAACAATTGACAGCTCAACTCTAGATCATAATCACGGTGTAGTGATACCAACCTATTTTATCATTATATTATGAAGAAATAAGTTGGTATCAATAGGCCTACATCGTGTCCTAATGATTGGTTTGGTTTGAAAGGTAGATAGCAATCACGATGTAGTGATACCAATATACTTTATCATAATATAAAAGAGGTGTATTGACTCGCGTCTTCAAAGTGAAATATTTCCGGGGTCAGAATCTGAGTCTAGGGTCCCGATTGCCTGTAGCGCAACTATCGCTTTTATATCGAACAATACAAAACAACAATGTTCACTAGAATTACTATGTTATAGCAGCTGCATATGTTTTGCACGTAATTTATAGATTTAGTAAGTTCAACAATGCCACCGATACCGTAGCCACACTTATCTACATCTAGTTCACAAGGGAATCCGCTGAATCACGACAGGCAATCGGGAGAAAAAACAAATGCTGTCCATTTAATTAGTATGAGAGTCGGTTCTTTATATTATGATAAAGTATGTTGGTATCACTACATCGTGACGAAATACTGGACGTGTTGTTTGTGCATGCCATTGTTGTAAGTTTTGCAAGTTATTGTTTTTTAAAACCGCATAGCTGTATTATTATTTTCAATAATTGTTATATTTGATTTAAATAAATAACACCAAAGGTTTATGTAACAGCCCATAAAGTGTTTGTAAGCAATTCGAATCCAGGTAAGCCTTCAAGCCACTTTGTTCCAAGACAATAACTCTGATACCTACTATCCAATATGATATTTTCTATCATTTTAAAATGAAATTTTGATGCATTTTCTCCTCTCATGCCCGCGGTGTGGGCCCGGCTCGGGGCCCGGTTCACAATTGATATATTGATTAGTGAATATAGTCTATGACTATCAATAACGTAACGAGATAAGCAACATGGCGCTTTCCTTTCGCACCATGCGTATATCAAAGGGATGCCGCCTCACAAATTGTATGATGATTTGCTGGCATTATTGTATGTTGATCTATACAAGTAATAGATGTAATGCAATCTGTGAATCTAGCTCTTTCCAACTGCATTAAACAATATTGGGATAAATTTCATTTGAATTAGCCAATCTAAATTTAAAATACGTCTGTAAAAGCATTCAGTCCCCTAGTCAAGAGCCCTACTGCTATATTTACCATTTGATAACTGGACAATTACTCATCATATACGAGAAAGATTGAAATCAATGCAATTGTACAACTATGTACTATATATTGAAATACGAGCCTAATACGTACGATTTGATTTGAAATTGCGAATCTCACAAATGTACACGAAAGCGCGCTGATTCCATCATGGTGAAAACGGCCTAATGTTAAAAGGATAGAACTTACGCCATGTTGCTTATCCCGTTACGTTATTGATAGTCATAGATATAGTATAGTATTTGAACAAAATGGGTGATGGTATTTCCGTGTAACCGTTTTGAGGTATAAAATAATCCATTTTTGATGACTATCCTGTGACTATATCCCTCATGACCACTGTCATATTTTTATTTTTAATCATATTATAACAAATATGTTACAAGTATCATCGGAACACATTGGAATCATCGGAAATAATCATCGGAAGTATTTTCGGAACACGAAATTGCTTCGTCTTATGGCTATAGACTTGTTGAAGAGCTGGATCCTATAGGCCTATATCAGTTTTAGGATTCGCAGACGATACTGTGGTTGTTGGCAATTGTATGAGCGCTGCGGTTGAGTTATAGCTATGACTATCAATAACGTAACGGGATAAGCAACATGGCGCTTTCCTTTCGCACCATGCGTATATCAAAGGGATGCCTCCTCACAAATGTTATGATGATTTGCTGGTATTGTTGTATGTTGATCTATACTGACAAGTAATAGATGTAATGCAATCTGTGAATCCAGCTCTTTCCAACTGCATTAAGCAATATTGGAATAAATTTCATTTGAATTGGCCAATCTGAATTTAAAATACGTATGTAAAAGCATTTAGTCTCCCAGTCAAGAGCCCTACTGCTATATTCACCATTTGATAACTGGATAATTACTCATCATCTACAAGAAAGATCAGAAACAATGCAAGTATACAACTATGTACTATACACTGAAATACGAGCCTAATACGTACGATTTGATTTGAAATTGCGAATCTCACAAATATACACGAAAGCGCGCTGATTCCATCATGGTGAAAACGGCCTAATGTTAAAATGATAGGACTTACTTACGCCATGTTGCTTATCCCGTTACGTTATTGATAGTCATAGGTTATAGTTTCCATGGTTTCCATGGTGAAACAGAGGTTATCTGAGATTGGTTTGGAATTAAATGCAAATAAAGTTCTGCAATAATTATTGAGAATGGAAAACTGGTCACCAGGTCATTCTCGTTGATGATGCGACAGAGAGAAAGTATTCGCGAAGATGAGAGCATTAAATATTTGGAAATAAATTTCTCTCAGTCAATTATTTTTTACCATTCCCAAGTAATTTTCAAACTCAGAGATACTTTGGACCAACTTACAACGTCTCCTCTTCTGATGTCTAATCAAAAGATTAATATCTTGAACCAATACATTTGGCCAACACTAGTTTATCCGCTCCAGAGTGCCCCATTAGTCAAACTTCCTACAAAATTTCTTGATGACATTGATAAACTTGTGAAAAGTGCTGTGAAGAATGTAATCGGGTTACCAGGTGATACTCCAGATGCTATACTATTTACAAGTCGCGAATTGAGAGGTTTAGGCGTTTTTATAGCAAGAAGGGAAGCTTTTATTCAACACTTCAATATATGCGATACTCTGGAAAAAACGAATAACCCTTATGTCAACGCCATCAGGAGACCAGATGTGGAAAAAGAAGAATACCTAGAAAAACTGAAGATCGATCCTACTTCCAGCCAACTAGTAACTAGTTGCTTGGCGTCATATTCGAGTTGAACACCCACGAGAAGTCCTCAGGACAAGAGAATATGAGATTTGGTGTGGACCGTATCAGAAGGGAGCTGGTGCTATACTCTATCAAGAATGCACACCTGCAATAAATGGGTGTGTGGAAACGCTGGTTTGTCGGTTTCCGAATGGAGGGATGCATTGAAGATGACTGTAAATGTTGCACCTGTAAGAGTGTTTCCCGGCAGAAGCCTGGACGGCAT
>OZ023326.1:28840835-28925835 GCA_964007535.1 Brachyptera risi
ATATATATATATATATATATATATATATATATATATATATATAATGGTTCTTTTGAGTGTCATTCCCATAATGTTGTGAAAAGTGGACACCAATATCCTCCAAATTGTGTTCTCCAACAACTTCAACATTAGTATATTTTGTCAATATACTTTTCTAGTTGCTACGGTAACCTGAACCACATACCATCTATAATTATATCTGCTGACTATTGAAAAACATCTCGAGTTTCTATCTATTTTTCTGGAAATAAAAGAAGTGCATTTAATATTTCAATTAGAAATTGAAATGAATTCATAGAAAAAAATGCTGCATAATTCATCATGAATATCAATATATTCTTGAAAAAATCTACTGAACTCTTAAACCCTTATCTTTCACACCTTGAATAGAACTGATACGCCAACGACGAGAGTGTAACATATTCGAATACGTACAAAATAACCGTGGGAACGTTTATAATCTGTAGACGGTTACATCCAATCTGGTCTCATTCCAAACTGGTCTCATTCATTGAAAAGCGGTGAAAGCAGCAAATGAGACCAGATTGGAAAGAGACCAGTTTGGAAAGAGACCAGATTAGAATGAGACCAGATTGGACAGCCATTATACGGGTTCATTTCAAATGAGACCAGATTGGAAAGAGACCAGATTGGAAAGAGACCAGTTTAGAAAGAGACCAGATTGGAATGAGACCAGATTGGACAACCATTATACGGGTTCGTTTCAAATGAGACCAGATTGGAAACAGATCAGATTGGAAAGAGACCAGTTTGGAAAGAGACCAGATTGGAATGAGACCAGATTAGACAGCCAATATACGGTTTCGTTTCAAATGAGACCAGATTGGAAAGAGACCAGATTGGAAAGAGACCAGTTTGGAAAGATACCAGATTGGAATGAGACCAGATTAGACAGCCAATATACGGTTGCGTTTCAAATGAGACCAGATTGGAAAGAGACCAGATTGGAAAGAGATGAGTCTGGACTCCCCCGTTACAATGTGTTGGGCGTGGAGATCAGCATGTTGCCATAGCAACGATAGGCGGGTACATTTACAAAGCACGTGTTATATTGGGTTGGGCTTATGTTCACGTACAGTCGCATCAAATTGTCGGGCGGGTCAGTATTACAATAGGTAATTGAAGTGGTATTTATGTAACTAACGCAGTAATCGACTATGCGCCGAGTGCACTATGTGTATTTGATCAAAATTCTATATTGCCGTAACCCAGCCTTTTTTGTTAGTCTTGATTGTAGTTATCATACCAATAATAGAGATGCAAAATCATCAGTCATATTGAAAAGTGTAGGCCTAATATTACAGAACACATTACTTTGACATTTCTTTGATATTTTTTTGATATTTTTCTTTGATATTTTTCTAGTTTGTATATAGATTTTTACTCAAAATCAGAGCTCACAGAATGATCCTGTTGGTTTGACCCCCCCCTCCCCTGCCGAAATTCCTGGCGGCGCCCATGATCATGGCCTATCTAATTATATTTTGTCAAGAAACACTGCTTTCTATATTCGATGTTTGCCCAACAATGAAGTATTTTTTATATGTGTAAAGGTGTGTAGAATACCAGAGTCGATAAAGTGGCAAAAGCAGAACTACTTTAACGACTCTTATTAAACCTCGTCTCTCATCAGATATCTCGCTCATCTCACAACGCATATGTTGCGTTTGCCTACCACATCGTGGCAGAGTCATATGTTGCCGAGATTCACTGCTTCCTGAATTCGATATCTGCCTAAAGGAGTATATTTTATATGCGTCGTATAGAGTTTAATGTGAAACTGTTGTGCTTAATATTCGTCGAAAAATATAATAAACTCATTTTTTATAGAAAATTTGATCTTCTCATGGACAATTAGCTATGCGCGATCGTTCTCACAAACGTTTGAGCTATGAGCCTACAAACATCAGTTCAAAAAAACTAATTTCTTTCGATCTGAAGTTCAAAGGCAATGGTTTAGCCGAGAAAAACACTAAAAAAACAAGTAGACAAATCACTGCCCTGAGACAGTTTAGTGGAGTTCAGTAAATGACTTGATATTGATTGACTTTAGATGATATGATATCGATATTGGCTTAATAAGTGATCACGTTTTTGTACTTTAAAAACGTTATCACTTCATTTTTTTTCATCAATGCGTGAATTACCAATTACGTGTGATATCATTGATATGTCTTACAAACAATTGATAATTTTCAAAACGGAATTAGATTCTTTCAGAATTGGAGTAAACCAAAGTATTCATGACAATGAAGTTCATTCAAAATACCTATACATTGCTTTTATACGCTTCATTAGAATATTTAACATTACTCCGAATGTATACGATGCTAACCCGCGCTACATAGATAGCTAAGAATTTGCCTACCGTGAATGAATTATAGGGGTTTACGGGAAAGTGATTAATTGGATGGTCCCATTCCGCAAAATTCAAGAGACTATAGAGGGCTATTCAGATCAGCCCTCTGACATTTATATATTCTATGTATTATAAATATCATACATGGTATATATAATAGATATTTCATAACCTTTCAAATTTATATATTTTTAGACGAGCTTTAGCGAGGATTCAATTTGACATACTGAAAAAAATTGGTGTTCGTTTTTATGTTTTTTTTTTTTTTTTATGTTTTTTTGTCGGTTCTCCACAGGTCAAACGGCTGCAGCTATCAACTTCAAACTTTTTTCCCCTATGGTTCCTCATCTAACTTAGATTTGTATAGTTTTGTGGCATAATCGGATGGTAACTTTTTTTTTTATTAATTTTAGAAATTTTAAAAATCCCCATTAGAATAACCCGGAGGAAAATACTTGAAAAACAAGAGTTTTTCAAGAGCTCTTAAATTCTCACCAAATATGAAGGCAACTATTGAGCACATTTTGGGAGATTTTTGGACCAATCGAATGAGAAGTAACGAAGAAAACGCATTTATAAAGCATTTTCACATCAATCAAACCAATTAAGGAAAAGCAATTGAAGCTATAACAACAAGTGTCACCAATTAATTCAAAACGATTCAAATGAGTGAAAAAGAAGGCCGTGACATAATTGATTGCGGTAAGGTTTTTGAACCACAGGCTTCTTTATTCAGATCATTCTTCTCTGATAAGAAAAGAATGAATAATAAAGAAGGCTGTGTTTTGAACGTTTGAAGTGATCCAAGGTCTGTAGATGTAGATTGAGCTGACAAATTATTTTTCATTCCAGATTTCTATACCCCTGAGCTCGTCTAACAACGCAAATCCCGCGTTTTCCTAGTTTAGATGAGCGTAGCGAAGATTCAATTTGACATACTGAAAAAATTTGGTGTTCGTTTTTATGTTTTTTTTTTTTTGTTTTTTTGTCGGTTCTCCACAGGTCAAACGGATACAGCTATCAACTTCAAACTTTTTTCAATATGGTTCCTCATCTAGCTTAGATCTGTATAGTTTTGTGGCATTATCGAGTGATAACTTTTTTTTATGAATTTTAGAAATTTCAAAAATACCCATTGAAATAACACAGCGGGAAAAAAAGAAAATCTTTCTATTTTTGAAAAAAATGAAATTTTGCGTCAAGTCGGAAAACATTTTGATACATATTGTTAAAAAATTTTCAGCTTGATCGGGTCAGCCATTATGATGAAAATATATGAATAAAATGTGCCAAATTGGTACCACTCGAAGCAGTTTTAACCCTTTTAAAACTTAAATGTAACCGAATTGCCGAATGTGGGCGAGAATTTGGCAATCGATTTAATCGATTTGAACGATTAAATTAATCCAAGGTCTGTAGATGTGGATTGAGCGGAAGAAAGAAGAAAGAAAAAAGAGAGAAAGAAAGAAGATAGGTTTATCTCTCTCTCTCTTTCTCTCATCTTCTTCTTCTACGTCTTCTTCTAAGAGACAAATAAATGAATTATAAGGAAAGCTATGTAGTCACAGTTTCATATCTTACATAATTGCATTGAAAATGCATTCTGCATTCTCTTTAAACAAGTCAGATCTAGTAGGTCTAGGTGGTTTAATAGGCAATAATCAAGAAACAACACTAGCTTCTTTTCTCAGGTTGTGAATAATATATTACGATTTTTTGTAAACAACGATGATGATAACGACGAAAGTCGTTTCTAGGGGTGGGCGAAAAGGGCGGCTGCCCAGTAGCCGAATTTAAAGGGCGCTATCGGCACTCATTTGTGATTTTCTATCAGTATACATATTCTAAAGTTAGAATCCAATCTATTCACATCACTGGATGGGGTGAATGTGTTCAATCAAATATCTTTGTTATTGAATGATAGAAATTATCTCGGCGTTTTATTTGCTCAGAACAGTCAACAATTATACCTGTACTGTTTATACTAGTGAGATGATATTTTTAATTTTAAAAATGCTAGATTGATAATTATTCAATTCCACAGATAAGCCTGTATTATAGGCTTTGTAGAGATCCATGTGAACTTTCATGTGTTTGTATTGCTAATAGATAGATGAATGATTAAGAAAAAAATATATATCATCATTATCATATATATATATATATATATATATATATATATATATATATTTAATATATATATATATATATATATATATATATATATATATATATATATATATATATATATATATATATATATATATATATATATATGTATTCATATAAATATACATATATATATATATTTATATTTATATATATATATATATATATATATATATATATATATATATATATATATATATATATATATATACATATAATATATGTGTGTGTCTGTGAGCGTTCTTTAATATTTTCTTGTTAGTGAAAGAACATCTTCCTTTCACATGTACGTGTTACACGTTTCTTCCCACGAAATATGCCTAAATACATCGTCATAAGCGAACACACTGTAGAGCAAGAAAACATCACATTCCTCTGGCCCGGTGCACTTATCCGGCTCATTGTATTGTTATAAAAATAGCAAGTACTTCCACTCCTTTTCTCATTCTGCACATCAACAGGAAGTTAAATCTGTAAAAATACATACGATTCCTTGAAATATAATATTAGAAAGTAGAAAAACTCTTTCCATGTAGTCGCGAATATTTGGCGTAGGCTTAGGGATGAACTACGTTGTAACGATTGCTAAATACGAACTTATCGTACCAATATCCATGATGGTGATTTTTAGATGAGCGAAGCGAAGATTTAATTTCATATGTCGAAAAAATTTGGGCTTGGTTTTTATGTTTACTTTTTATTTTTTTGTTTTTTTTGTAACTTTGTTCGCGGCATACAGGTCAGGAAAATTGACCAATCAACTCGGAACCTTTTTTTGGAAATTGGTGTCATACCAGAATAGGCTGGGATTGTATTTCAGAAAAATCGGTCGTGCGGTTTTTCCGAAAAAAAATCTCCAAGTTTGGAAAATCCCCATAAGAATAACCCAGAGGGGAAATACTTGATTATGAAATTTTTTTAAAAGCTTTCAAATTCTCATAGATTACGGAAAACATCATTATACATGATTTCAGAAATTTTCACAACAATCGGTTGTGAGTTAACAAAGATAATTTGCATTTAAGACGCATTTTCACATCAACCAGACCTATTAAGAACATGTTCCACATAAAAGTGGCCAATTAGTTTCAAACGATGAATGAATCAATCAATGAAGACGTGACAAAATTGATTCCGGTAGTTTCTAAACGATTCAAATAAATCAAGGCCTGTAGATGTGATTGAGTGAACAAATCATTTTTCATACTAGATGTCCATACTTCTAAGCTCATCTCACAACGCAAATCCCGCGTTTTCCTAGTGTATGTGTATACAGTATAACAAATCATAATATATACAACTCATATACGTTTTATCAAAACACCGCCGACAATACGGTTGCCACTCGCTGAAAGTATAACAATTGCAACGAATGATTAATTATTAGAAAAAACATCGGAGTAATAAAATTGTAATATTATCGTTAAGTATGCCCA
Source organism: Brachyptera risi (assembly GCA_964007535.1). Classification (NCBI taxonomy): domain Eukaryota; kingdom Metazoa; phylum Arthropoda; class Insecta; order Plecoptera; family Taeniopterygidae; genus Brachyptera; species Brachyptera risi. Next base: position 28,846,821 of record OZ023326.1, read on the forward strand.
AGCTTATTGATATTCCTACGAATAATAATCACCAATAATTATATTGTAATTAATAGTCATCAAAAGAGTTACACAGAGATGGGCATACTCACAAAATGTATCCTAGATACAAAATACAGGATACTCTCCTAAAACCCTGAAAGATACCAGATACATTTCCCAAAACTAGCAAAGTACAAGCTACTTTCAATGAAGTAGCATTAAGATAGGCTACAAGCTACTTTTACGATAACGTTTTTCCACCAAATGCCGAGTTTTCCAAATAATAGAGCAAATATGTTAGTGAGGGTTGCCATTCAATTTTGATGCTTAAGATTTTTCCAATATTTAATTGGACTGTTCAATATCTGAACGATGATCGATTCTAATCAATCAATTTTAAAGAACTGAACTGATGTGCGGCTGCAAATAATTTTCAGATGAGCGTAGCGAAGATTCAATTTCATATACCGAAAAATTTTGGGCTTGGTTTTTTTTTTGTAATTTTGTACGCGGCATACAGGTCAGGAAAATTGACCAATCAACTCGAAACTTTTTGGGGGAATTAGTGTCATACCAGAATAGGCTGGGATTGTATTTCAGAAAAATCGGTCGGAGGGCTTTTCCGGGAAAAAATCGGGAAGTTTGGAAAATCCCCATAAGAATAAGCCGGAGGGGGAATATTTGGATTATGAAATTTTTTCAAAAGCTCTCAAATTTTCATCGAATACGAAAAATACCATTATACATGATTTCAGAAATTTGTACAACAATCGGTTGTGAGATAACAGAGATAATTCGCATTTGAGACGCATTTCTAAATCAACCAGACCTATTAAATCTTTGATCAACAAGTGGCCAATTATTTTCAAACTATGAATGAATGATTCCATAAAGCCGTGACATAATTGATTCCGGTAGTTTCTGAAACGATTGAAATGAATCAAGGTTTGTATATGTGGATTGAGCGGACAAATTATTTTCAAACTAGGAAAACGCGAGATTTGCGTTGTGAGATGAGCTCAGAAGTATGGGAATCTAGTATGAAAAATAATTTGTCGGCTCAATCCATATATACAGACCTTGATTTATTTGAATCGTTTAAGAACTACCGGAATCAATTATGTCACGGCTTTATTGATTCATTCATTCATCCTTTGGAATTAATTGGCCACTTGTTGATCATATTTAATAGGTCTGGTTGATGTGAAAATGCGCCTTAAATGCGAATTATCTTTGTTATCTCACATCCGATTGTTGTGAAAATTTCTTGCTTTTGAAAAAATTGCATGATTCAAGTATTTCTCCTCTGGCTTATTCTTATGGGGATTTTCCAAATTTCCCGATTTTTTTTCGGAAAAACCGTTCAACCGATTTTTCTGAAAAACAATCCCAGCCTATTCTGGTATAACACCAATTCCCAAAAAAAGTTTCGAGATGATTGGTCAATTTTCCTGACCTGTATGCCGCGTACAAAATTACAAACAAAAAACAAAAGCAAAACAAAACAAAAAAAAACAGAAAAACCAAGCCCAAAATTTTTCGGTATATGAAATTGAATCTTCGCTACGCTCATCTAACTAGATTTCTATACTCCTTAGCTCATCTCATAACGCAAATCCCGCGTTTTCCTAGTTAGATGGGCGTAGCGAAGATTCAATTTCATATACCGAAAAATTTTGGGCCTGGTTTTTATGTTTTTTTTGTTTTTTGTTATTTTGTACGCGGCATACAGGTCAGGAAAATTCGCCAATCAACTCGAAACTTTTTTTGTGAATTGGTGTTATACCAGAATAGGCTGGGATTGTATTTCATACAAATCGGTCAAACAGTTTTTCTGGAAAAAAATCGGGAAGTTTGGAAAATCCCTTGAAGAATAAGCCAGAGGGGAAATACTTGAATTATGAAAAATTTTCAAAAGCTTTCAAATTCTCATAGAATACGAACAACACCATTATACATAATTTCGGAAATTTTCACAACAATCGGATGTGAGATAACAAAGATAATTTGCATTCAAGACGCATTTTCACATCAACCAGACCTATTTACTCTATTTGTATCATGTGAATGTCAAGAAATAAACAACCATTGAACTAAAAAAAAAAAAAAAATTATTGTTATTATTATTATTATTATTATTATCATTATTATGATTGTTCTATTTATTCATTCTTATTCATTATTCGACAAGTGGCCAATTATTTTCAAACGATGAATGAATGAATCAATGAAGCCGTGACATATTAATTGATTTCGGTAGTTTCTAAGCGATTCAAATAAGTCAAGGCCTGTAGATGTGGACAATTTTTTTTTAATACTATATTTCCATACTTCTAAGCTCATCTCACAACGCAAATCCCGCGTTTTCCTAGTATGGAAGAAAAAGTTCAAAAATGATTAAATGAGCGTAGCGAAGATTCAATTCCATATGCCGAAAAAATTTGGGCTTGATTTTGATGTTTTTTTTTTGGTAATTTTGTACGCGGCATACAGGTCAGGAAAATTTACCAATCAACTCGAAACTTTTTCTGAAAATTGGTGTCATACCAGAATAGGCTCGAATTTGATTTCAGAAAAATCAATCGAACGGTTTTTGTGGAATAAAATCGGAGAGTTTGAAAAATCCCCATAAGAATAGTGAAGTGAACATTGAAAGTATGAAGTAAATATATGAGTTTAAAATGTGAAGCAGCTGGAAATTATTACTATCATCATTATTATGTATAGAGTATAGTATAAATGAGCCTACATATATATGTTTATTTTATTTATAATGCTACGAGTCTTTAAGGAGTTTAAAGCGTTTTAAAGCTGCTTATCAAACGGCCTAATAAGTTAATAGCCTATTAGAGCCACTTGACGATCCGATAAGCGCTATTGGAGTTTCATAATACCGATCTTGGCTTATCAGGAAATTAACTTAGTAGCCACTAAGTTGACAGCCTCTCAACTTTTATTCGTCCTTCATAATAACGGCCCTATGTCTATTTATGTATACAGGTCTATTATGTTTCAACATTATATATAGCATTTGTAGTATGGGTGGTTACTAGGGACCCATTGGTTGTTCTTAAGAAAAGGGAAGGGGAGTTTAGACGCACGTAGGCGGGGTTTAAATGAGACCAGATTGGAAAGAGACCAGATTGGAATGAGACCAGATTAGACAGCCAATATACGGTTTCGTTTCAAATGAGACCAGATTGGAAAGAGACCAGATTAGAAAGAGACCAGTTTGGAAAGAGACCAGATTGGAATGAGACCAGATTAGACAGCCAATATACGGTTTCGTTTCAAATGAGACCAGATTGGAAAGAGACCAGATTGGAAAGAGACCAGTTTGGAAAGAGACCAGATTGGAATGAGACCAGATTAGACAGCCAATATACGGTTTCGTTTCAAATGAGACCAGATTGGAAAGAGACCAGATTAGAAAGAGACCAGTTTGGAAAGAGACCAGATTGGAATGAGACCAGATTAGACAGCCAATATACGGTTGCGTTTTAAATGAGACCAGATTGGAAAGAGACCAGATTGGAAAGAGACCAGTTGAGAAAGAGACCAGATTAGAAAGAGATGAGTTCAGAATGAGACCAGATTGGAAAGAGACCAGATTGGAAAGAGACCAGATTGGAAAGAGACCAGATTAGAATGAGATGAGTTTGGACGTCACCTCTGTAGACTATACCGGATATTCGTCAAGAAAACGAAGCGGTATTTAGGACTTTCTGGTGATAGACTTCACATCTTCATTTAAGTTTAAAAATAACACAATATGCCTCACACACACTCACCCACCCACACACACACACACACACATAATATATATATATATATATATATATATATATATATATATATATATATATATATATATAATATATATATATATATATATATATATATATATATATATATATATATATGTATATATGTATATAAATATTTATCTATCTATATATATATATATATATATATATATATATATATATATATATATATATATACGCGATATATGGGCCTACTTATTAAATAGTAACTAGTAGGTTGCGCCCGTCGTACACGACGTGCCATGATTAGGAACTGAATATAATGTATAGATGTGAACGCGATAGTATCTTTGAGTATATATTAATGATGAGGTAAATGTGAGATGTGATAGTAAGTCAATTATTGTAGTAATATAAATTACCAATGTTTGAGTATTCGAGCGTTCAATATATATTTAAGCGGCATTGTGTGGTTCTATCGTTATGAATAATGTGGATTGTAAAAGTTATATATGTGTACTCCTTTCCTGTCTTGTATTCTACGAGATTCAATGCGTCAATGGGATAACCCCCGAGCCGAAACCCTCACACGGACGAATCGCAACTGCCGTCGACGGTTAGCCCACTTCCTCGTTTTCCCCTATTCGACACTACCGCCCGTTCACAGTACCCGAACTACCGCCCAAAACCAGGCCTTTTATATAGCGCACGTATACGCACGCTGGTACGAATACAGGTTCGCACGCACGCACGCTACGAACATATTCTCCCTTCTATGACTTTATTAGTAAAGATTCTGCATATATTATAAGTTCATGACGTGTCGCGCGAGTAATAAAAAATATGTATTAATTGCAGATTATTTTTTCATGAGAGATCAACCAGTGACTAGATAGTAGATACAATGGCTTTTTATTTTATTCATCTTGAGAATTTCTATAAAAATTAGCTTTTCTAAAAGCTGCTTGCAAACCATTCAGGCCTACATCACGTTATCATCTCGAATTATTGGGGTAAATTATTGTTATTCGATAAGAACATAACACGGATTTGGTAGGATTTCCAACAACACGGAACTATAATAAATATCAATAAAATATTTTATCGATTACTCAAAAATTTTCATCTGACAGTTGAAAGTAACATCAAGATAATGTGTAAGACAGCAGAGGAGATCTATTCTCATCTCAATATTGGTATAAAAGAGTGTTGTCGCTCTCCGGTTGGAAACCGAAGTCAAGTTAGGCTTCAGTTCGAGTCCCGCATAAGGCATGGATTTTTGTAAACTCGATAATCTCTCGCCTGCTCACTAGTACCACCAAATTGCATAGCTGAAGTGAGGTGATTAGGCAAACGATCATCATCGTCATCGACATCATAAGGCATACCCTATTTTCAAAGTAAATCATTAAATCGATAATCCAGTCAATAAACAACAAACAACAGTTGAGAACTGATGCATAATTTCATCACTTTCACCATCCATCAACTCCAGATATTTTTCAAATTCACATTTGTGTAATTTTTATTTTTATTTAAATTCTCTCTTTTTCTGAAAATTCGGTAATCTTTTGAATTTAGCAATTCAACCCATTGACAAGGATTCTCGTCCCTACATGAACTTCTTGTATTTCTATTGTATTTTCTGTATCGGTACCGTAATATATTCTCCGCTCTGTACGACAAATTCAAAAATGAAATAGTAATGAAAATAAAAAGTAAATATAGATAATCCGAAGTTTTCCTTTCCATCAGCCAGAGTTGATAACTATGCCGCTGTCGCCACACAATAGAAATGCGTTGGACAAATCGCCGCCTCAGACAGTGGATGCAGTGAATCCTGACACTCATTTGCATAATCAGAAGATATGCCATCTAACACCGAATACCTATAAGAGTAACGAATATGACACTGATCAAATGGTACGTAATCTCCTGGCGATTGCTGAAGTTATCTATAATTTTTCCACTTCAAGTCACTATGCTGACGAACTCGGCTTCTCCACACCTTAATTTATATATATATATATATATATATATATATATATATATATATATATATATATATATATATATATATATATATATATGTATATCATGGGATCATGGGCCTATATATATATATATATATATATATATATATATATATATATATATATATATATATATATATATATATATATATATGTATATATATATATATATATATATATATATATATATATATATATATATATATATATATATATATATATATATATAGGCCCATGATCCCATTTAATATTATCATATAAAATGTATCTGCAGCTAGCTCCAGCTTGAAGAATAAGTATTTTTCAGATTGTTGTAATAATTGTATTTCTTTATCTTGAATATTATTTTGTTGTACTAAATGTTTTCATAACTTACATGAATACATTCCAACAGTTAAAATGGATATATTTATCTCTTTAATCCTTCAAGTAATATATCATAGACTAGACATTTTGTATTGTATTTGTATTTGTATTGTATTTTGTATTGTAAGATTGTTGTCCTCAGAATTGATCATTATTTTAACTGTATTGAGCTGCTCTCTGTAGCTCATTCATCCAAGGCACCGTTTTAAAAACTGAGGTCACGAGGTCGTGGCACTGAGTTCGAGTCCCACATAAGGCATGCGTTATTGTAAACGTTGTTTCACTTATAAAACCATGAGACGCCAATAGATCTTAGTCATCATTGCAGTGCGTCGTTAAACCTAATATATGTATATATATATATATATATATATATATATATATATATATATATATATATATATATATATATATATATATATATATATAGAACCATGAGGTACAAAAAAAATATAATAATAAAAAAATAATAATAGTAATAATCTCTACATTGTTTCTTTTAAACTCGCTCATACGTATCCCATATAACCTAGCTGTTGGTGGGGTCGTTATAGTACCAATAATATATTTATATATATATATATGAGATAAATTATAATTCCGGTATATCAAGTGGAAATTGCTATTTCTTCAAACAATATAAAATAATATACAAAAAATAATGAATATATATATGAAAAAATATATTTATTGTTTGAATAAATAGCAATTTCCACTTGATATACCGGAATTATGATTTATCTCATAATAATGGATCAAAGAATCAACTTCAATCATACCATATATATATATACATATATATATATATATAATATATATATATATATATATATATATATATATATATATATATTTACATATATATATATTTATATATATATATATATATATATATATATATATATATATATATATATATATATATATATATATATATATATATATATATAGAACCATGAGGTACAAAAAAAATATGATGATAAAAAAATTATATATATATATATATATATATATATATATATATATATATATATATATATATATTCATATATATATTTATATATATATATATATATATATATATATATATATATATATATATATATATATATATATATATATACATATATATATATATATATATATATATTGTACTGCATTTTTTTGTATAGGCATACTGGTGAATTTTCATAATACAGTTCACACATAGTTTTGCTGATCATAAATCTTTTATCAGGACACTGGAATTCACGAGAGATGAAGTTTATATATTATTATCATTATTATATTATATAAAATATTATATCACATCGTATTTAATCATATCACAAACATATTGAACAAATAAAGACTCACACACGTAAACTTGTTATTATATAAAATGTAGCCCGCAAGTGTAATGGACTGCATACAATCAATATACATCCCTAGTGACCGTGTCTCCCATATCCCTTCATCTTCCGTGGATACTACCACTAGTCTACTATTTGCACTTTTTTGCTTTAAATAGTTTAAATTAATTCAATTTTGATTTATTTTGATCTCTTACTGACCGCTTCCTTATGATATCCTCACACAATCTGTATATAAAGCTTTCAAGTGGTAAAATGTGACTGTTTCAGAACCACAAGACAATAGCAATACAGGGGGGGATCAGCACAACTCCATCCTACATAGATCCGACCGACTACACCGGAGGTTGCCAGCCACCATGCCAGCAGGCTTGCATACCGATACCACAAGTATGTGACTAATTATTATCTTGTAGACTTTTTAAATTTGTATACACTTTTTTTATAGTTTTTTTCTAAAGAGAATTTGAGAAATTCTCATGAAAATGAATATAAATAAAATAATAAAAATTATATTATATAATATTGATATACAAAAAATGGTATTGATATTGATATTATTATAATAAAATCGATAGTATTGACCATATTTTGTTTCTGTAACCAGAATGTAGGTCCTATATATATATATATTTTTTATTATTATTTGCGACATGACATTTAAGAATACTTTTCGGCTTTTGTACTCAAAATTGTACGTCGGCTTACGCTGGATCCTAGTGGTCACTCATCCTAGTGAATAGCCATCAAGTAAACGATCTATCTGATAAATAATGTTGGGGCTATATAACTATAGGTCTATAAATATATATATTATAATATATATTACGATAATCACAAATATATATAAATTTATTTTCTAATTTGTATGAGTCAAGAACGAATTGATAACAATGACATATTTTTATATTTTGTTGAAAATCGGCGGGTTCATCTTCCAGAAATTGAACAATATGATCATTCAGAAAAAAAACTATAGATGAAGCATTTTTGATACGAAGTAAAAATGTTCTTCAATACCTCTTTTTCTGTATTATTAATTGCAAATTATTCTATTCTAATTAATACATTATTAGTATTTCGTTATTGTGTGGCTTTGTGGCAGTTATTTTCATCAGCACATTCGTCCATCAACGTGCAAAGATCTAGCGTTTTCCTAATAAAATGTAGTATTTTTTATTTACAGGTAAAGATATCGCATCAGTCCGCCCTGTCTCAGGCCCAGTGTTCTCAGGCTCCGAGTACTCATCCGAAACATCAGGGCCACAAGGTGTTGGTGAACAACATGGACATTATTACAGGCTGGGACTCGTTCAGATTGAAAACTATGTTGATTTTATTAATTTGTTTCATCATTTGGATGGCAGTATTTTTTCCATTGCTATCAGCCAAAGTATTGTGATAGTATCTTTTCAAGAGACATATGGACTAAAAACACTGAAATAACTGAAATAAATGTTAATTTATGAGTATCCTTTATCTCGGTTTCTCTTTCATTTTGAACGAATTATTTTTGTATCTTTAATAATTTTACTAGTTTAGCTATTCACGGTTTTTAAATTTAGTTCAATCAATTCTGGATAGTTATTATAATCACTGTATTATTACTTGCATGTGGAAAAATATTACAAATTTTTTTTTGGTTTTGTATGTCAATCTCCTACCCAACTAAACAGCCCACTAAGCAACATATAGTGCATGAGGGTGATTAAAATCTATGCTAATGTCTTTATGATGGCTGAAGACGAAGTGGCTATATAAGGTCACCTAGGATTATGAAGGAAAACCAAATACAATAACCACATTATAATATCAGTCTACACACTAATACCACTTATGCAATTACTTCACATTCTTGTAGCACAAGTTGCCTACTCGGACGTCTTGTCTCGTTTCCCTCTCACTCTCAAGTCGAGATACTGGTTTGCCTTGCTAATCAATTATTATACTTTCGCAACTCTACATGTGAACCATACACATTGAATGTTCAGTGTTGACTAAAAGCCACGCGAGGTCAAACCAAGTAGTGCCAAGATCTGTTGGGATCACAGCAATCTTTTTTTATTTACTAATCTGTCAATCAAATAAGCGAGATAGTTCAATCAGAGTGGGCACGTCCATGGTTGAAGAATGAAGAATTCACTAACAGTTGCAGTGATCGCAACATTGTTGCTGACGACAACAGTTCATGGTAAGATTATACATAGATTATAAGATGGTAATACATTTGAAATGGTGTTTTCAATGGACGATATCAGGTGGTATAATAATTATATCAAACAAAAAAGTTAATTTTCATCGAAGGTAGAGTATATAACCATAACCAAGCACAAATACCGTATCGCAATTCTGCGAGATTTTATTCTTCCCTAAAATACGTAATTCTTCCGTAAAATAGAAGCAAACATTAATTTTGTCTGCTCAGATTGGGGTTTCCAATTAATGTCCAAACCAGTAATTAACTTTTCCCTTAACCACTCTAATTCAATTCAGTGAGCATGGATTCTTGGAGGGGATCATTGACCAAATGAGCACATGGAAGTATAGACAGAGTATAACTGATTACATGGTTAGTGTACGTTAAGATAAGATCGTTAGAAACTCTTATTAAATTTATTTAAGTTTCTGAGATGTCAAGATCTAGCATACTCTGCATTTGCCGCAAACTCGCAATTATTGAGAAAATTTTTCATCTAAATAACTAGTCTATCTTAAATTAATTTTGAAGTAAATAATTTAATATATGATAGAATCATACTTGAAAGTCTCGTTTTGTTTTCCATAAGTACCAGAATAACAATAAAGTCTATGGAATTATGTTACACACTAAATCAATAATTAACAAAAAAGCCATTTTTAAGGAACAACAATTTTGACACCTCAGACAAAAGATCAACAAGACATGCCAGCATATCATTTGTCTATGATGACAGTATGGCTGCAGTCACGTAAAGTGTCGATCAAGCTACATTAAAATGTATCCTGAAACAAAATGCTGATATTAAACGCACTAAAACTAGTAGGAAATGTGCATACGCATTCCAGCATACTATATGAAAAATTATCGGTTGAACGTGCATGGTTTTTATTTGAATTTGAATTTTGGATTCACAACTTTATGTGACTGCAAGTGTGTATATCCAAGCCAATTTGTGATTACTTGAAGTCATTGAGTCATAGTTGTAAATAGCCTCATATTGAGAAATGATAATATAATTTTAAATAGAATAAGTAGGCCTATATATATATATATATATATATATATATATATATATATATATATATATATATATATATATATATATATATATATATATATATAGGCCTACTTATTCTATTTGAAATTATATTATGATAATATAAATGAAATGATAATATAATTTTAAATGGAATAAGTAGGCCTATATATATATATATATATATATATATATATATATAAATATATATATATATATATATATATATATATATATATATATATATATATATATATATATATGTATATATATATAAATATATATATATATATATATATATATATATATATATATATATATTTATATATATATATACATATATATATATATATATATATATATATATATATATATATATATATATATATATATATTTATATATATTTATATATATATATAGGCCTACTTATTCCATTTAAAATTATATTATCATTTCATTTATATTATCATAATATAATTTTAAATAGAATAAGTAGGCCTATATATATATATATATATATATATATATATATATATATATATATATATATATATATATATATATATATATATATATAGGCCCACTTATTCTATTTAAAATTATATTATCATTTCTCAATATGAGGCTATTTACAACTATGACTCAATGACTTCAAGTAATCACAAATTGGCTTGGATATACACACTTGCAGTCACATAAAGTTATATATATATATATATATATATATATATATATATATATATATATATATATATATATATATATATATATATATATATATATATATATACATATATATATATATATATATATTTATATATATATATATATATATTTATATATATATATATATATATATATATATATATATATATATATATATATATATATATATATATATACATAATGTATATATATATATATATATATATATATATATATATATATATATATATATATATATATATATATATATATATACATATATATATATAAATATATATATATATATATATATATATATACATATATATATATATATATATATATATATATATATATATATATATATATATATATATATATATATATATATATACATATATATATATAAATATATATATATATATATATATATACATATATATATATATATATATATATATATATATATATATATATATATATATATATATATAAATATATATATTGTGACTTAACTCAAGTCGGGAGCATGCGGGATATCAAGGGAATCTGTATTTGTCATAAATATGTGCAAACGCAGTAGTTTTTCTAAATAAATCTCTCTTTTAATTGAATTAACGAAATAAATGTATCCACAAATAAAATATTGTGGTTACTATGAATTCATACCTCTTTATAATAGAGTTTTTGATCGTTAAGTGATAGTCGTACGATACCCTTCTGTTTAATTTTCTTTCTTCTTTCTTATTTCTTATTCTTTATTCTTATTTTATTATATTTTTTTTTATTTTATCTTTGACATTTTCTTTATTGAACTTCTTGGTTTGGAAGCCAATGAATGTTGTCTTATTGGTGACCTGCTAGTATGTTTTCTGGTTTTCGAGATTGTCCCTTGATCTTCTCTATTTCGTGCTTGACGAAGAGTGTAGCTTGAACTTCTCTTGTGTTTGACAACAGAGTAATATTTGTTCTTGTCTACATCGTGGTTGACGAAAGAGCAATCTTGTCCAGTTCGAGGTTTACGACAGAGTGATCTTGCCTGGCTCGTGGTTTGCGACAGAATGATGAGTCCTCCTCAGTTCGACCCTCGGTCGTTGAAAAATATAAAAATCAGATGATCCATTTTAACCAATCACAGCACAGTTTCTTCTTATCAGGGTTGCACGTAGGCACTTGTATGATTCATAGAATATGTATTAGTATATGTCATAGGCCTCTTGCCTATTTCCATAATAAAACTTTGCATTCTTCAAATACACATTACATATTCCACCACATTACGTATACATTATTGAACAATATATATATATAACATTATCGATTCTCAATATAGATTTACAAACCAGAGATTACATTTATCACATGATTTTACTAACAACCAGCATCATGTGGTGATGGATCAGTTACAATATATATATATATATATATATATATATATATATATATATATATATATATATATATATATATATATATATATATATATATATTGATTGATAATTGATAGGTATTGTTTACTTAACTACCGTGAGTCCCTGACCCAACCAACAGCTAGGTTATATGAGGTAGGTAAATGGTTAATGAGTAGGTAATGGAACTATGAAATCATGATAAGTGAAAGGACATCTACAAAAAAAGATGTATATATATATATATATATATATATATATATATATATATATATATATTATATATATATATATATATATATATATATATATATATATATATATATATATATATATATATATATATATATATATATCAAGTTCTTCATTTTTTTTCATTCAGTATTATGCTTAAACATTTTTAGGGATTCAACGTATATAATTAAAACACTGAGGCAAATCAAAGTATAGAATTATCCTAATATCGTGATGAGTCTGACGTTTCTGGAGTCTTGTCACTCCGTCTGTACATCTCCAGGGCATAAATACTCCAATGAATGGAAACATCAGGCTTATCATTAAATTGAAATTATCGTATTTTTTCATTTGTTTATGTTCTAATTATATCCCTGAAAATGTTAGAAAGATATATATGTATATATAATATTATATTTACCTATAACAGGCTTGGAATTTTCAATTATGAATATTGGCTCAATAATAATTGAAAAAGAAGAAAAAAGTGGAGGTCGTTTTGATAAAAATTGATAATTCAAATAGTTTAATGAACTCACTGATTATTTTTAATAAGTTTGCAAAAGGAAGGAAATACGATAGTTTGAACAAATCATTATCTTATCTACTTATCTCTGTATGCAAGTTCATAATCATACATGAATGGGCAACATTGATTTTGTAGCCTAGGTGGTAGATTATTGATAGATTACTACATCTCAGCTCTCTACCTGCCCATACATTGATAATATGAACTAATAAAAATGGCCAAGTCTAGTGCAAGTTTCGATGATGATGTTTACAGCGAAGAATTCTTCTGTACAGGTGCCCAACCGGCAAAAGAATTGATTACCGATGCTGAATTGAAGAGTCTCAGCGAAGAGTTGTTGAAGAAAGATGTGAACAATGCCGCACATCTCATCAAAGTCAACTATCAAGGCCACACAACATCGAGTAGCAATGCTGACGCTGCTGCACTACCGTAAGTAGATTCAGATCAAGTTGAATTATTATACTCGTTTTATTTTTCAACATCCAGAATGGTTAATATGCTCAATACTGATACCAGTGGACATAATTGTACATTTCAATTATACTGAATGTAACATACGGTAAATCTGTTGGTGCTCCTAGCATAAACTATTCCTTTATGTGATTTTATTGAGTAAAATTTTTAGATCCATGTATTTCAACAAAATTATAAATTTTTCTAGATACGATTATTTTTAATGGACTGATTGGCATCAATCAACCACGGATACTTGCGCAATTGCTAATATCAGTTAAAATTGTCATAATTTAAAAAGAACATAAATAAATTGTTGATAAAATGTCTAGTAGGCCTACTAATATCCACCATTCAGTTACACTTATCAATAAATAAATTGTGACATTGCTTACAGGCTTCTGACAATCGACAGTCGGGCTCTCCGCATACCAACCGTCACCAAAGTGAGAGCGTTCTACAACAATTACATCGTAGACTCTCACATCAACGAGCAAGTTACACCAGCAGAATATGCGGAAGAAACGGAACTGCTCGACACATTCCTAGCAACACCAGTCATGCAGCATGCCATGAAGTTCTTATCCGACAAAGGTAACCTGTTGGTTTAGATGCGTCATGACCGGATGACCGGAGTGCCGTAGGAGTGACTAGTGGGATAGTATTGTGGGGTGTTTGGCGGCGGGCATTGTGATAGTGCCCAGTTTAGGAACCGATGAGCGAGCGCAGACTGCGTCATGGCGCACGGATATTTGCGGACATGTCGTGATGTCTTTGAACAGGATGCGTCCATGTTGAGAAAGTTGAGCTGGGTGCAGCTACATGAGAATGAGGCGGCGTCCGAGTTGGTTGAAGGGCACTATGGTGAGTCGAGCGCCGAGTCGTGGCAGACAAGCGCTGTAGTGTGTTGAGCACTGAGTCCTGGCAGACGAGCGCTGTAGTATGTTGAGCACTGAGTCGTGGCAGACAAGCGCTGTACTGTGTTGAGCGCCAAGTTGTAGCAGACGAGCGCTGTAGTGTGTTGAGCGCCGAGTCGTGGCCGACGGGTGCTATGTGTTGAGCGCAGTCGTGGCCGAAGGGCGCTATGTGTTGCCTGCGGTTTTGAGTTGCCAGTTGCCAACACTGTGAGTGTTGGTAACAGTTCCTGATTGATTTGTTACGCAGGCGATGAATGTATGAAAGATTTAGAACACTTGCACTTATCACTTGTTTGATCACTTCGGGGTCACCACAGTATCTTCATATGAGAACACACCCATCTCCTCTTTCCCATTATTCCTAGATACTAAAGAGATAAATACCACACAGTTTAAACCCTACACTGGTCCATGAACTACTATAAAAAAAAAAAAAATTGAGCGGGATGTTTCCCACAATATAGGCCACGACCGCTTCCTTCCCATGATCCTTCCCATACCCATAATACCTTCATCTCATTATCCCATCATCTCATCAATCATTCATCCGATGCCAATAGATCTTAGTCATCATTACAGTGCATCGTTAAAACCCAATATGAAAAAAAAAAAATTGAGTTCAAATTTTCAGGCCACACATCTCCAGATCATTTCTGACACTTTTATCCAGCTATAATGAAGAACTCACATTCGTTTTCTATTCCATTGAATTAGAAAACCTATAATTGTTAGAGTGTAATGAAGATAAAACACTTGAAAATATGAAAGTTAGCAAGTTACGTCCCAATTAAAAAGACAATATTTAAACCACAGTCTACTTTGGACTGTTTTACCTTTTGAATAAATGTAGGAAATCCTCATGCTTATCTAGAAATGATAATAACAGTTGATCCTCCGAATTATTATTGGTGTATTGTATAGTAGAAAAAGCAGCATGGGAAATGAATCGATACTCGATTGTTTTTCAAATTTTCTGTCAATTTACAGTTAATATTTCATGATAAAAGTAATGTATTTAACACTATAATTAAGTTTACTACTGTATTCTATTGCAGCATTGTTTGTAGTGGTGAGTCTACATAATGAAATATTAAATAGACTGTGACATTTGATAAACACATCTGATTGAACTATCATACAGGCAAACATTGAAAATAAATAAATGACCAAAACAACAATCCTTCAATTATCGTCGTGTATACATTGTACCTGTATTGAATCAGAAAGCATTTTTTGTGCAGGTGTTGTACGTAGAGACCCTAAGGCTTACAAAGACATGCTCCGTCAGATCTGGTTTGGATTATTCTCTCGTGGACAGGGAAAGATTGGATCAAGTGGCTTCGAACACGTCTTCCTTGGAGAAATGAAGCAAGGTGAAGTGTCTGGATTGCATAACTGGATCTTCTTTGGTTCCGAAGAAACAAGGAAAACAGCAGACTATTTGGGATATATTAGAAAACTACCTCTAGGAAACGTGAGTTGATTGAAATCAAAAGCTGTCACTTTGTCTAAATTATAATAAGCAGAGGTCATTAATTAATATTTAATCACTAATAGCATTAACAACTGGCAAGAACTGCTTACTGTAGTTGTTTTTTTATCCAGCAAATTTTGTAGTTCTACATGTCAGGTCATAATTACTTCATTAGTTCCTTTATATTCATATAGATTTAAAAGAGGCACTATTATAATAATGATCAAGATGTATTTGCATGAGTGAATAATGACTCAGATGATGGGAAGGTGGAATGAAAGGTCATTTTATTAGGTGTTTTTCTATAGTGGAAAGCAAAAGGTTGTTGCCCATTGTTAATGAGTCATCCAGTTAATGATGGTCGTAATCTACGAAAAACCTCTGTCAGAATGATAGACAAAAGCGAGAATCAAACCCCAGTCTGCAGAATGAAGGTCATTAGTTGAAACGAATCATCTTCTACTGTTAATGTAATTAATTTCAAACTGGTAGGCGTATTTATTGTTTCATAATTATATAATTGAATGTAATTATTTTAATGATTTCAGAAAGGTGCTATCTTGAAGCTTCACTTCAAATGGGAGAAAACAATCAAACCAGTTGGCACCATGTTTGTTGGTACAAGCCCTGAATTAGAAATGGCACTCTACACAATATGCTTCCTCATACGTCCCAACGACAGATGTCCCATTAGTCTTAGCGGTAAATATTTATACATCAAGACGTACATGTTCAGATATCGTGGTAAGATGATGATTAGCAGTGCATATCCAGAGTTTTAAAACTGCCTCTCAAATATCTTTTTCTCATACCAAATAATGTCTATACATATTTGTATAATTAGGTGTTGTAAGGAAATTTATTTCCATTCTAGAATAGTTAGTACTTGGATATAATATGAATAATTAAAATTATAAATGTATTTATTTCCATTTTGGTAAATATTAAAACAAATAAATATGTGTTATAATGTTGATTGATAGCAACACCAGTAGAATGTTATCAAAATTTATCTTCAGCATTTTTAGTCCTCATGCTTCAACCATTTCAATGAATATATAATATAAAATAAAATATTATAAAAAAATATATATACATAAAATATAAATTGTATTTTGTTAAAACCCTCAATAGTTGTATTTTGCTCTAGTAGCAGTTCCTAGTTTTTTTAATCCATTCAATTGTATTTATCTATTCCATTTCATTATCATTTTATTTATTATTATTATTACTATTATAATTATCTTAGAAAAAGTAAATCTTGGAAAATTTTTTCTTAGAAAAAATCTTAAAAAGTAAAGGTGGGGGTGGAATTCTTATGTTTGTCAAAAATAGTATATCATTCGAAAAGGGTATTGTTGATTTCAACCATTCCGAAAGTTTAAATGGAATTCTAACGTTCAACAACGATTGTAAACTAAATATAATAGCAATATACAGACCCCCTTCAGAACATAAAGGTCAGTTCATTTGTGAACTTGATGAATACCTACAAACTGTAAATGGAGATGCTATTGTTGTCGAGGATATAAATATAAATTTTCATATGATAAAGATCATACAGTCCAAACTTACGAAAATATTTTAGCGATAAATGGATTTTATAAAAGCATCGTTGGAGCTACCAGGGAGGAAATGAGAGGAGAAGTTGTAACGATATCATGCATCGATCATATATTTATTAGAAATTTTAGACACACAACGAGTTCATTCATTTCAACAACCAAACTATCGGATCATTATATAATAGGAGTGGGTTTTAATATTGACGAGGTTACCGATCCTAACGATGACCAAATATTGTTTACAAAATGCTTGAGTGAATCTAAAATAGAGAGAAAACTCCAGTCAATAGAGTGGAGCACATTATTAGTAATAGATAATGCCACTGACCTGTATGATAATATAGAATCTAAATTTAAAGAATGCCATGACAGCGCAACATTTGTACGCAAAGGTTTACGTGATAAGAAAAGAATTAGGAAAGGCTGGATGACAGATGATTTGTTATTATTAATTCGTGAAAGGGATAAAGTTTTCAGAAAACTCAAAGATTGCGATCATTCTATACGAAATGTTTTACGAAATGAATATCGAAAATGTAGAAATAAAACCCAATCTCAAATTTTAAGTGCAAAAAATAAATATTATAAAGATAAACTGAACAATTCAAAGAATAGTATCGAAGACACTTGGCAGACAATTAACAAAATAATTGGAAAAAATAAAAAAGTATCTGTTAACCAGGTTATCAGCAAATATTTAGGTAAAAAATACAGTGACGAGATTATAGCAAATAACTTTGCTGACTCCTTTACTAATGATATAGTCACTTTAAAACATGAATGTGATATTGTGACAGCAAACAGTCGTATAAATAAATCTGCTATTCAATCTATGCTCATTCCGCCTCTTAGCTCAAGTTTTGTTGAACATTTAATAGATTCAATGGACGTGAATAAACAGCCGGAAATTGACGGAATACGCATTAAAGACTTGAAATCAATTTTGACGGCTATAAGTCCTCTAATATCAAAGCTTATAAATCTATCAATCAAAGAGGGAATTGTACCAGATAAATTGAAAGTTTCTATGATTAGACCCATTTATAAAAAGGTGATCATCTCTTATTATCCAACTACAGACCAATTGCGTTATTGCCTACTATTGAGAAGATAATGGAACGGTGGATTGCTCTTAATCTAAAAGACTACAATATTATTAATCCTTTACAATTTGGTTTTCAGAAAGGGAAGAGTACGGTTGATTTACTTTCATTATTCTCTGATTATGTTAATTCTAGGCTTAATTCCAATCTTCATGTAATAGCACTTTTTATCGATTTTTCCAAAGCATTCGACACTCTGAATCACACAAAATTAGCTTCAACTTTGGAACACGTGGGGATAAGAGGATATTTGCTTTCTTGGTTCAAAAATTATTTAGACAATCGTCAAATGGTGGTTAAAGTAGGAAACATTGTCAGTTTCTATAAAAACATTGTTACTGGGGTTCCCCAAGGTTCTATTCTGGGACCTATATTGTACTTGTTATACACTAATGTTTTATCCGATCATGTTATAAATAACCAAATCTATTTATATGCAGATGATGCCCTTATAATCAGTGCCCATAGATCTTTCATCCATAGACTTAATTGGGGAACAATGATTTTGTATCAAGTTTCGATATTATTAAAAAAAAAAAAAACATATTTGTGTCACACCAGGATAGGTTACGATTGTTTTTCAGAAAAAAATGATCCAATGGTTTTTCCGGGAAAGAATCAGAAAGTTTGGAAAATCCCCATAAGAATAACCTGGATGGAAAAGACAGTTTGGAATATGAAAATTTTTCAAAAGCTTTCAAATTTTCTCTGAATATGGACAACATTATTCTGAACAGAGACTTTCACAACAATTGGATGGGAAATAACAAAGAAAACGCAATAAAAGTACCGGTATACGTTTTATTGAATATTGGGATCAATTGGTTTTGCAAAGTATAAATGTGACAGGTTGCAGCACGATAAAGATCAACAAGTTGCAGGTAAGGTTTTTTAACATTTGAAGTAATCCAAGGTTCGTAGATGTGAATCAAGCTGACAGAATATTTTTCATTCTAGATTTTCATACTTCTAGCACGATGTAGTGATACCAACCTATTTTATCATGATATACAGAAGGTGACCCAACTCCCATTCTGATAAATGGAAGGCATTTGTGATTTCTTGCGGTCAGTTCAGAGCCAAAGGTCACGATTGCCTCTCCCGATTTAGCGGATTCCCTCGTGAACTAGATGTAGATAAGAGTGGCTAGTACCGGTGGCATTGTTGAACTTACAAAATCTATAATTTTCGTAAAAAATAAATGCTTCTACCAACATTATGATTCATTGTTGAGTATTTTTGTTTTATATAGTTCAATATAAAAGCGATAGTTGCGCTACAGACAATCAGAACCCTGGACTCGGGAACTGACCCCGGAAATATTTCATTTTCAAGGCCCGAGTTGGAGCACCTTCTTTATATTATGATGAAATGGATTGGTATCACTACATCGTGCTTCTATAAGCTCATCTCACAACTGCGTTTTCCTGTAACATAATATATCATACATGTAAATTATATAATGTGTGTTACCTCCTTTGCTTTTTTTTTGCTTTCCTTTTTTACCTGCTTTGGCCCTGATAAAGAGTCATCTGCACTTCATCCAGTACGTACTATACTGGGCAAAAGCAGCATATGTGTCATAATTTGAGCAAGATATTTATATGGATTGTACTCAAAAACACTCTACATACCTTAACTACTAGTAAAAATATCAAGTCTCGAGAACAGTTTATCAAAGTACCATGGTTTTGAATATTGCTATCATTTCCAGCTATTTGATTAAAAATGAAAAATCATACTATGTATTTTCTTGAAAACGACTCGTTCGATTCAAATTACTGCGTGCAATAATATTATCTTGTTTATATTAACATTCAGTAAAAATTTGAATTGTTTTGAAGAGATTTTTTTTACACCTTTTTCTGCCTGGCCTAATCTAATGGGGTTTATCTAAATGTGGAGATTGTTTCATCATGAATGGTTCATCCTGGTTCATCCTATTTGACCCTAAAACTATACAGTTTCAAGTTGTTCAACATGTTTAATGGAGAATTATCATTATCATTATATGAATTATATATTATTTGTTATACAATAAATTCTATATGCAAACCACAGTAAGCCTGTTTATAGGCTTTGTGGATTATTGTGAACATCAATGTATAAAATCAAATTGACAAAAACATATTTATGATAAGTCTGCATGTTGAAAAAAGTTTCAAAGTGGAACTATTCATGTAATTTTGATTTTGAAACTTTGAGCCAATAAAGTTTTGATTGAATTAAAAAATATAGTACCGGTACGATAGGATATTCTCAACTGACGTCACCCATTGTTGAAAGAGAGAGACAGCAATGTGCACCAGTTGGAATTGACCAATCAGAATGTTTGGTAGTCCACCAGCAGTTCGCTGTGTTGCTACAGTAACGATTGTTAACATTAAAATCGATACAACAGTTTTTTTCCACAGCCTTCTTTATTCACATGATTCTTCTCTGATATCAGAGAAGAATGATCTGAATAAAGAAGGCTGTGGTTTTTTCATTTAAAAATATAGGTCTGTTCGATTAGTCTGCACCAAGCTACACCACTGCACCAGCATTTGTCTGGTGCAGACTACTTTGCCGACTCTAGTGCAGCACCGTGCGTGTTCGATTTGGCGCTGATGTAACTTGGGGCAGCTTTTTAGTGCACGAGCTCTGGAGGTGGTGTGTTGTAAGGTTTGTTCGATTTGTCTGCACCAGGGGCAGTTGGTGTAGGCTTGGTGTATGCTCAGTGCACTATGGAAATTACGTCATGCCAGTTTGGTGTAGCACCAAGCAGCTATATTACACCCCAAATCGAACACGTCCGAATTCGTTCCGCGGCATTTGAGTTGAGCATTTGAGACATGATCGTAGCTTTTCTATATTATTATGAACATGGGCTACAAATAACCTATAGAAATAACTCACGGTCAGAAAAAAAAGCTTAATGCCGTCCTGGACAACTGGATTGTTGTTGGTGATTAATATTTTCATGATTTAATTTCATTGCGGGACCCTCCATGTTGAATAATGCGCCAAAACAATCTGCACTACACCAACACACCACCTCCAGAGCTGGTGCGCTAAAAAGCTGCCCCAAGTTGCACCAGCGCCAAATCGAACACGCACGGTGCTGCACCAGAGTCGGCAAAGTAGTCTGCACCAGACAAATCGAACATGCTGGTGCAGTGGTGTAGCTTGGTGCAGACAAATCGAACAGACCTGTATAGTGCAGATAGTTTTGGCGCATTTTTCAACATGGAGGGTCCCGCAATGAAATTAAATCATGAAAATATTAATCACCATGGGTGGATTACAAAGACGGAGTTTAAACCCCGGCCTACCTTAGTCGCCGTCCAAGTAAGAAATTGCTTTGTGGCTGCAATGCTATTTCTTACTTAGACGGCGTCTAAGGTAGGCCGAGGTTTAAACTCCGTCTTTGCAATCCACCCCAACACCGTCCAGGACGGGCATTAAGCTTTTTAACTGACGGTTAGTTATTTCTATAGGTTATTTGTAGCCCATGTTCATAATAATGATAATAATAATAATAATAATAATAATTTATTACCAGCGACTATACATGATACAGTATGGTAAATGTCAGCATTGAGTAAAAAAAACAATATAAAAAACAACATATCATATGAATACAAGATAACAATAAAAATGCAATGAATAATACAGATAGGCGTAATAATGTCTAGTCCAGAGCCTGGCGGTAGTTAAGGAAATCTTGCACAGAGTAAAATGAGTGGACAAATAGAAATTTCTTCACCTTGAACTTGAAGAGAATACTACTAGATATAGACTTGATATCAACAGGTAAGCTATTGTATAGACTAGACATGAAATAATGCGGACTTCTGGCGAACAACATTAGTCTGTGCTGTTCGACTCGCACATCGTCACGACGCCTGGTGCCATGTTGGTGAACATTGCGGTTGCATTTGAAGAGGTGAAAGTTCTCTTTCACAAAAACAACTGACTGCAGGATAAGAATGCTCGGCAGCGGTAATAACGAGCTAGTTTTAAAGAGGGGTCTGCAAGACGATCGATTTCGTGCATTCGAAAGTATTCTCACGGCTCTCTTCTGAAGCACAAATAGTCTTTGAGCGTGCGGCGAGTGTCCCCAGAAGGGGATCCCATATTGTAAATGCGAGAAAATGTGAGCGAAGTATACCATGCGTAAGACCGCAGACGAAACAACGCGGCACAAACTTCTGAGCATGTAAATACCTTTCAGGACTTTTTTGGCTATTTCTTCAATGTGTACTGACCAATCCAACGTATCTGATATAACAATGCCAAGAAACTTGGTAGAAGTTGACACCTGCACATTAGAGCCGTTTAAACGGATAAGCGGACTTGCGATACGCTTGTCTTGGTATGAATGAAATTGCATACACGTGGTTTTAGACACGTTTAATAGAAGCCTGTTTGTGGTACACCATAGTTGCATTAGGGTTTTTTTAATATAGAAAAGCTACGATCATGTCTCAAATGCTCAACTCAAATGCCGCGTAACGAATCCGGACGTGTTTGATTTGGGG
This sequence comes from Brachyptera risi, assembly GCA_964007535.1. NCBI lineage: Eukaryota > Metazoa > Arthropoda > Insecta > Plecoptera > Taeniopterygidae > Brachyptera > Brachyptera risi. The sequence continues at coordinate 28,870,473 of OZ023326.1, forward strand.
TGTAATATAGCTACTTGGTGCTACACCAAACTGGCATGAGGTAATTTCCATAGTGCACTGAGCCTACACCAACTGCCCCTGGTGCAGACAAATCGAACAAACCTATGGTTTGAAATCTGGTGTATTGTCACGTGGGGCAGCCTCTATTTATTTATTTTATTTTATTATTAACTCTTGCAGTTGCACATAAATGCGCGGTGGCAAGTTCCCTATCAATGCTATCCTATCGCCTCCCTAACCTTCTGACGGAATAGCTTCAACCCTATTTCATCCTCAAGTATACTTCTACTAAGCCCATTCCAAACCCTACCTGTCCTATTCAAGAAAGAGAACTTACCGACATCTAATCTAGCCCCCTTTATGACTACTGCTCTATCATGACTTCGCCTACCCCCATACCCTGACTCATTCCTTTCAATCAACCTATTCAACTCTCCCCAGCCCCCTTCTCCTTCCATTACCCTGAAGAAATTACAGATCCGATCCTCCTTTCTCCGTATTTCCAATTCCCGCCATCCCAAGTCTCGGATCATCTCAGATGGACTCTCCAATATTCTCACCCTCTCCCCCCTTTCATTCTCCCCGCATTTCCACCTCCTAACCCTACCTGTAACCCTTCTAACTGCAATCCTTTGCACCCTTTCCACATCCCTTATCTCACCAGTCCTAATCTATAAGGATCGCAAACTGAACTAGCATATTCCACCATGGGACGCACTAACGAGAAATAAGCCTTTTCCTTTATCTCCATACTTGTCCCCCTAAGCTGCCTCATTACAAAGTTTAGTGCATTTATACTCTTTTTTACTATTCTCTCAATCTGACTCCCCCACCCTAGACGTCTATCAAATACCACCCCCAAGTACTTGTAATTTTCCACTGACTCAAGTGACTTCCCTCCTACATCATACACTACATCAGCCCTCACTCTCCTCCTACCAAAGGTGACTAACCTACACTTCCCTTCATTTAACCCCATCTTGTTCAACTGAACCCAACAATTAAGTGCCGTCAAATCTGCCTGAATAGCTACTACATCCTCCTCTGTATTGATTTCCCTATATACCACACAATCATCTGTAAATAACCTTATTCTCAAATTAACAACCCTAGTCAGATCATCTATATATAAATCAAATAATAACGGACCTAGCACACTACCCTGTGGAACTCCTGACGTAACCAACTCCTGACGTAGCCCCGAACCAAACGTTTCCGTGGTTCACCGAACCAAACGATCTGCTTACACGTGGCATCACTGTCTGCAGCCAAGAGTCAAAGATGTATGCTTTACGAACATCTTTGGTTTGTAGCTACCACGATGTAGTGACACCAACCTATTTCATCACAATTATGATAAATTAGGTTGGTAGGCTAGCTACCGAACCGGTGGATTTGGTTTGCCTTTGAGAATGGCGGGATTTACATAAATTTGGTCTAGCTTAATGTAGAAGAGCACTCCCCCACGTCCCAACTGTTGAGCAAAATTTGCATGAATTTCATTAATTTAAAATGTTATTTCATTCACTAGGAAAATGCTAAATATGCTTTGTGAGACGCTGTCCTCGATTCAGAGTTATTAATTATTATCAATGACTTGTGATTGTTAAATGACTTATTAATTAATATCTTCAAGAACATTTTACGAATAATTGGTTCTACCTATTAGCTTACATGCTTACAGCTTTAGAAGCCTGTAATTATTATTGATGTTGAAAAAAAGGACCGGTATGCTTTTTTCTTCAAGACGACCAATGTAATTTGAATCCAATTTTTACACCAAGAGATTTTGAAGTCATCAGTACAGTGTGTCATTAAACCCAAGTTTATTTGAATAAAAAATTGTCCAAATGTCTCATTCCTGTGCTCAAATTCCCTAAAAAATGGCACCAATATGAATGCCAGTATCGGGCAAGTTCCTCAAATTAAAAAACTAGTTCCAATAGTCTGTATGCAGACGATACACAATTATATATGACATACGATCCTGAGCAAAGTGGGCAAGCAATACAGATGGTAAACGAAAATCTCCAATCAATTTACAGAACTGCAATGGACCATGCACTGAAATTTAATCCGTCAAAATGGCATAAAATTTCATAGGCACTAGACATTTTAGAAGCATTGCACTCAAGTCTAGAACTAAAATAACAGTAAACGGTTCAGAAATAGCCGTCTCAAACAACTTTAAGAATTTAGGTTTATGATTTGATAATGAATTGAAATTCGAACAACATGTCACTTAAATGTGCAGAAGTGCATATGCAAAACTCCGTGTACTATACAGCGTCAAGAACTTCCTGCCTTCAACTGTTAGACTCAAACTAACGGATGCGCTAATACTTTCAAAACTATCGTACTGTGACATTGTGTACGGTCCAAACCTCTCAGCCACCTCACTAAAGATAATACAAACAATACAAAATTCATGTGTACAATTCGCGTTTGATTATAATCGGGATCATATCACACCAACGATCAATAGAATTGGATGGCTTAAAATGGAAAATAGACTAAAATCACATTGCATCAACAATATCCATAAAGTTATCAATTCAAAAACTCCAGAATATCTTTTCAGAAAAATTCAAAACATGGGAACCATGCACTCAGCAAACATCAGTCATAAGGAAATACTCAACATACCATTTCACCACACAGCTGAATTTCAATCTTCGTTTTCATACATTGCACCGAAACTATATAACAAGGTTCCATCAACTTACAAGAAATTGAAACATCGTGCATTTAAATCAAGAATAAAATCAGACTTACTCGAAGAGCGAAAGACTAAAGAGAATAGAGAAACATTTTTGTTCATCTTAGATATAAAATAGAATATAGGGTTATGTGGTAGACCAGTCAATGTGACACCAGAATGAAAGCTGGTGTCATACACTGAATATCGCTTTCTTTGTATATTTATACTTGTATGCAAATAAAGTAGATTTATTATTATTTTAACTAATCACAGCTAAAATCTAGTTTGACAAGCTTCAAATCAAGAATTTTGAAATCAGCTTTCCTCACTTGCCACATCAAATTGCTAGTGCTCTCCACTTGTTTATGGAATATATATTTTATATAAATCATTTTTCATCAATTCATAAATTCTTATTACAAACTCAACTGTACTTCTCAACTGTATATATGATTTAAAAACACTTTTTGCTAAAAACGTGACAAAATTAATCCTGCCCGAAAGTTATTGACATCAAGGTAAGATGTCCAAAAACGAGACTGTCTCAGAAGAAACGAGACAAATGGATATTCTAACTCTACTTAGGCCCGGTTTTACCAATCTTAGTTAGGGTACTTTTTTTTTTTTAATAACATCGAAACTTGATCCAAAATCATTGTTCCCCAATTAAGGCTAAGGATGAAAAGTAGGATCGTTTGGACGGGGCACCACAAGGGCGATCTTACCACCCCAAAGTTACTTACAAAAAAAAAAGTACAAGGGTACTAATCCACTAACTATTAATTAAAGGTATGAAAATAACATTTGTAACCAATGGTGATAACAAGTTGATCCGCTAACTATTGCTTAATCCAGTTTCGTAAAACCGGGACTTATTATTTCTGAAATAATGGTAGACAACTCAAAACTATGTTGAATAATTTCTTTTTTCAAATCAAGTAAAATGTTGATTCTCAAATATAACGTAATCATTTCACTTATTATTTCTGAAATAATGGTAGGCTACTCAAAACTATGTTGAATAATTTTTTTCAAACTATGGGTAAAAATGTTGATTCTCAAATATACGGTCATTTCACTCATTATGTCTGAAATAATGGTAGGCTACTTAAAACTATATTGAATAACTTTTTTTCAAATTATGAGTAAAATGTTGATTTTTCACTTTTTTTTTTTTCAAATTATGAGTGAAATGTTGATTCTCAAATAAAACGTAATCATTTAAGAAGGTTCAAAAGGTATGGTGAAATGGAAATTAGGTTATTGCTGTTGAACGGCAGGGCAATTTAAATCTTTTGAAAGGGCAATTTAAATCTTTTGAAACTTTTCGCGGTGCTCGTACACGCAGGGGCGCAGACGCGAAAGCTCGTACGCGCAGGCGCTCAGAGCAAAAGTACTTCCGGTTCGGTGAATAGCCACTTCGGTCACGTGGTGTATAAAGCGAAAAACGCGCCAATCTCAAGCGTCAACCTTAACCTAAAAACTCACCTGAGTTTTTTGCCCTAGAGCCTAGACCGATTCTACATCAAATAAACCAAGCTCACGTTGAATATCCACCATAGGTACCACTTCACTTTCACTTCACCTAACATCTTTAGATCTGTTTCCGTTTAGATTGAAGTGTTTTTGTGCTTCATTTTAAAATCAAAATGTAAGTATTCACGCTCTCTGTTTTTACAAACATCCCACTCACACAGGCCTCATCAGTTTTTTACTCCAGGTTTATAAGTAATTCAATTTTTATCATTTATTGTCCAATGATTTCAAATGATGCAGGCCCTAGGCATAGGCCTAGACTTGACATAACCACGCTTCCTGTCTCAGAAAAAAATTATATGCCTAGATTATACTGCATGTTTAACTACAATTTAAGAGAAATTTAACAAATGCTTTACCAAATACCTCCATCTAGGTCTAGGCCCCTAATATTGAATTGAAATCAATCCATTTTCAGGCCATCTGCAAAACAAGCTGTCAGAATGGTATCACGAAAATCATCCAATTCAAAAAAAGGTGCTAAGCTGTTGAAGAAAGGCGATCAAAATAAAGTGACAGAGGAAAGCCCACCTGTCAAATTGCAACAACAGTCACAAACAGTCGAACACAACATCCATCAATTTAGTCACAGTGAAACAATAACATTCCGTAATCAGCTTTTGGAATGGTATGATGCAAATAAACGAGATTTACCATGGAGGGTAGTTGATAAGAATGACAGTTCAGAAGAAAGGGCCTATGCAGTACTTGTTTCTGAAATAATGCTACAACAGACTCAAGTTGCTACGGTGAAACAGTATTATCTTAAGTGGATGAAGCGTTGGCCGACATTCAGAGATCTTGCCGCAGCAACTTTAGAACAGGTCAATGAAATGTGGGCTGGACTGGGATACTATGCCAGAGGACGACGGCTTTACGATGCAGCGAAGAAGATTGTCAACGAATTGGAAGGTGAAGTTCCTAAAACTGCATCCAAACTTCAAGAAGAATTGCCAGGTGTAGGGCGATACACAGCAGGTGCTGTTGCATCAATATCATTTGGTGAAAGAGTAGCTGCTGTTGATGGAAACGTCATTCGAGTTTTATCAAGGCTGAGACTTATTGGAGGAGACACGAGTTCTCAAGCTGTTACGAAAGAAATCTGGAACATTGCCGAAGGAAATGTCGATTTAAACCGTGCCGGGGATTTTAATCAAGCCATGATGGAACTTGGTGCTGTAGTGTGTACACCAAAAACACCAAGTTGCAATTCTTGTCCTGTTAAAGATCTATGTCTAGCTTACAAAACAGAAAGAAAGTATTTGGAAACCTTTAAAAATGAAGTTATTGATATTGAAATGCTTCCCAATTGTTTATTATGTCTACCAGAATCAGAACCTTGGAATCTGAGTGCAGGTGTGATGAATTTGCCAAGGAAAGTTAAGAAGGCAGCTCCTCGACGTCAAGAGACAGCTGTGGCCGTCATGCATCGCAGTAATAACGACTGTGACGAATACCTTTTAATGAAACGGCCTTCGGAAGGTCTTCTCGCAAATCTCTGGGAGTTTCCAAGCTATATCTTGGAGACTGATACAAAAGATGCTTGGGTGAATTTAAAGGAAGAGTTAAATGAGCATTTAGATATTGGTAAGACAGACATTGAGAGTAATAGTTACATTGGGAATATAACGCATATTTTCTCGCACATTCATCAGTTGTATATCGTCTATGGAGTCAGAATCAACGACTCTGCTGTAGTTGTCACGCCCGAACATTATCAAGAGCAACGGTGGGTGTCGAAGGAACAATTTCTTGTGTCGGCAGTTTCTACAGGAATGAAGAAAATATTTCAAAGTTTTCATAAAGATTCTGAAGAAACGGGTAGGACTAATAATAGAAAACGAAAACGTTTCTCCTCAAAACTAACTGATAGCGATACAAAGAAATCAACAACAATCACGGATTTTTTCACAAAGTCTGCAAAGAAAACCTAAATCAGCTTAAGCTTTAACACTTGATATATACTGCATTAGAAATTTGTAAAACTCATCAAGGGAGAATAGCATACTTGTCAGGTTACCATAGCAATTAGAAAAGTTGAGATAAACAAATCACTACCGAAGTGGTAATTCACTTTGGGGAGCATTGTTGTCCATTTATTACAACAATGTGTGACATCACTTGAATGAAGCATAGGCCTACCATACTTATTCTTAATGTTCAGTCTTACCATTTTAAAATTAGTCTCTTAAAGGACTGAATTTGTTTCTTTTCAAAAGTGCATGATGAAAAGTCAATCTTTATATTGATCATTGAATAGAAGTGCATCACTATTTTTCTAGAAGTAACAGATAACTGCTAGATTGCTTTAAAATACAATATTTTTAGTTCATTTGCACCTCTTGATTCAGCTGTTTGCTGTTACCAAATAAGATGATGTATTCATTTCTTTTACTTCTAATAAAAAGTATTTTGAATACACGTGTAAATAGGCTTACCCCTGTGGGTTTTAATTTAATTTAAATCATTCCATCAAATTATTTTCCCACAATCTTCTCAAAAGCATAATAATGCTGACTAGCTCATGATAAATTATTTGTACTATGACCTCTCTTATTATGTTCTTATCTGCTGTTTATAACACCAAAAACAACATGTAATAATGCTTTCTCAATGGGTAGTATTTCTCTGATTATGAATTAGGGCTAAACCATGGTAAGGACTGAGGTCACACATGTGTTTCTCAATGGGAGTAGTTGTACACTTTGATACTCCAGAAAAATAAATTATCTGCCCTTATTAAAAGAGGAAGATGTTTCGCTCAGGTGTTCGAAAGTGTTATTTGTGTACAAAAGATCAGCATGGAATAAGAACATTTGAGTTTCTGCCAAGGATTGAATCAGCTGTCTATGTAGATGGTATAAGAGATCAAAAAAGTTATTCAAGGTCGAGTGGTTACTATTATTTGTGGTATCCTACCTCCCAAATAACAAATGAACCTAAATTGCATCGACAATATCATAGTCATACAGGTGTCTATGGCTACAGGCCACCAACAATAAACAAGTTTGAAGGTAAGGTTTACATAAGGTCAATATTATTACCTCTGTTAGTAAGTGAGAATCAAGCAAAGGAATCAAGTATGTGTGTGCAGTTAGCACATGTTCCATGCAGAGTATAGTTCTATTCAAGAACATAGATCATAGGATTATAAAATCATTCATCACTCATCTAAAATGTAAGATTTTTTTGTATCAGTATGATTATGAATCACCAGCCATACTTTTTCTATGTTTCTGTCTTTAAGTGGTACTCAAGTAATACAATTAAAATTCTGAGAGAATATTTGTTTTCATTCAAGCTTTTCCCACCATCACGATATGTGAATTAAATTTAGAAAAATTAAAATCTCTATGACAGTGGCAAGAAAATCTGGAGTATACATGAAATTCATAAATAGACCCTGAAGGGCATATTGTAGACAAATGTATAAGTATTGTAAAGAATGGAAATAAGAAGAATTTGCTACATTATTATTCAAAGACCTACGTAGAAAATAAATGTTATAGAGTGTGAAGAACGATTTTGATATAAATTACCAATGTTTACTTTTAGTACCTGAAAGTTCGTTAGAATCGCGTATAAGTCAATGCAACTTCTATCGTTTCGTTACTGCGTATCGCGAACATGGTCATAAGAAAGCCAACATCAATCCGGTGGCAATCACCTCATCCAGGTATGTCAAAATTCAACAATTGACACTATGAATGATATCAATTGAAATATTATTATGAGACCACAATATATATGATTGTTTCAGCAACGTTCCTGAATTGGAGCCAAGATTGTATGGACTGAGTGAAAATGACAAATTCAAATTTACTGGTATTTTATCATCAACGTCAGATGAGGGTACATTTGCTGAAGCAGTAGAATTACTACATAAGACTTATAGTGACACAATAAGTGCTGAATTCTGCTACCTTGAGGTAAATAATGTGTGCTTTCATTGATCGTCTCCTGAAATCATCAGCTTACCAAGACGTTCAATTTTAGGCCATTCTATCGAGTGAGGCTTATATTTACATTTTTTATGTATATCATAGAATGAAGAAGAAAGAGAATGGTTTCAACAAAATATGGAGAAACTTCCATCTATTACCATACCTAGCAGTACTCAGAAAGCTGTGGCAACAGAAATGCTCAAATCGCAGGCATTTGATAATTTTCTCGCTACGAAGTTTGTCACATTGAAGCGATATGGTTGTGAAGGTGCTGAAAGTATGATGGGCTTTTTTTTGGAACTGTTCAATTCTGCTTCTAAAGGTACTGGTATTATAATTTATGTTATAATCTATAATAATGAAAAATAAAAATATGCCTACTTGATATATTCATGTTTGTTCCATCACACTTCATGTATCAATACAAAACCATTAAAATGCAACTCTAGTGCTACTATAAACAATGAAAATGAACCTTTGTTCCATACAAAACGGCACTATCATTAGTGCTCCGAAGCAATAATTTCCTATTTGCTTACCTGTAATAAATGCACTGTAACCTGTATAGCAACGTGCTACTGAATTCGATATTGAATACTTTTTTTCTATCAACATCGAAATCTTGATGTACAATCATTGTTCCCCAAGTAGCGACCAGTGATTGACTATAGTGATTGGTGTAAGAAAACATGACAGTCAATCAAAGGACAGTTTGTTCATCGGGGGGGATTATGACAACACCAATCTGTGTATCTCTAAATGCCTACATGAAGTGGACAGAGGCACATCTCAGTAGGCCTACTCAGTACTGTTCAATTGAGGCTGCATTAGAGCAACCGTTTAATAGCAGCAACAACGGGTTGTTTTATAATGTCAATACAGTCTTGTTACCTTATATAAATACTGCAATTATTAGATGGGCAACAGCAAAGACTCCATCCCACTCTAATAGAGCTTTGTCTCTGTTTTTTTTTTATTTTATTTTTTTGAAGCACTGCACAGGGTGCAGAATTTGACTGATCGACATGAAACTTTTTTTTGAAACGCAAACTCATCCAGTTTAGAACTGTATACTTTTTGGAATGAATTGGTTGGACCAATTTTGAGAAATATCATCTCAAAGTTTCTAAAAACCTCATAAGATTAGGCTGGGCAAGAAAATTTGAAAAATAAATTCTCTGAATGTGTACACATAAATGATGCATATTATCACCATTTTGTATGCGATTCAAATCAGCCGTTTTGAAGAACAAAATTCAACTAACCATTTTTATTCATCAAATATATATAGAAATAATAGCAGAATTATGTTGCCAAGATTCAGTGCTTTCTAGATTTGATATTTGCTGAACAATGAAGTATTTTCATATGCGTCAAGATGTGTAGAATACCAGAGTCGATAAAGAAGCATAGGTGGAACTACTTCAACGACTCTCATTAGTTATTATACCTCATTCAGATATTTTGCTCATCTTATCGCTTAAGGTATCTTTACTCTCGAGCTTTGTGCTACGAGCAACATGCTTTGAGCCACTGGCAACATGCGCTCAGCGCACAAATACTGTTGAGCGGCGTGACGACGCCACAGTTAGACTTCAAATTGTGGTTATGTTACCAAGGAAAAATATTTAAACTTACACCATATGTATCCAATCTATATGTGCTTCTAAAAACTGGTGGACCATTAATTACCCAAATAAGAGTATCAAAAACTGATTTAATATCTCGTGCATGAATATCACTCGAAAAGTGCGTTCTGACAGCTCAAAAAACAAGCCTGACCGTGATGAATATCGTGACGTATTGTTGGTCTCAGCGTAGTTGCAAGAAGAAAACAGAAGCAAAGATAAACCGAGTCGATCTCTTGACGCATGTTGCACGTTTACATGCAACACCGGGAGAAACTCGTTCTCTGATTGGTCAGCGCATGTTGTCCGTTGCACAAAGCATGTTGCTCATAGCACAAAGCTCAAGAGTAAACGTGCCTTTAGTTGGATGAGCGATAGCGAAGACTCCATCCCACTCTCATAGAGCTTTGTCTGTGTTTTTTTTGTTTATTTTATTTTTTGTAAGCCTTGTACAGGTCGCAGGGTTTGACTGATCGACATAAAAACTTTTTTTGTACACGAAAACTCATTCAACTTAGAACTGTATGGTTTTCAGAATTAATCGGTTTAACCGATTCTGAGAAATATCATTTCAAAGTTTCTAAAAAACCCATGAGATCAGTCTAGGCAAGAAAATATGAAAAATAAAATCTCTCCAAATGGAATAAAATTTTCTGTGAATGTGTACATATGAATGATACACATTATTACAATTTTGTGTGCAAATCGCGTTAGCCGTTTTGAATGAATTAGTTTAATAAACAGTTTTGATTCGTCAAATAGATAGAAATAATAGCAGATCATGTTGCTAAGATTCACTGCTTTCTATATTCGATATTTGCCTAACAATGAAGTATATTTTTTATGCATCAAGGTGTGTACAGCTTTCAAATATACCAGAGTTGATAAAATAGCAAAGTAACGACTCTGATTATAACCTTATATTCAGATATCTTGCTCATCTTACAATGCATACTGCGTTTGCCTTAGTGTTTAATTACCATTTCAAGCCATAAACAATGAACTTATTATATTGAATAATGATGTTTTCTGATTGGCAGATGGGTTAGAACAGATTGTAGTTGGCATGCCACATCGAGGTCGTCTTAACCTTTTAACGGGAATGCTGGAACTTTCGCCAGAAATGCTGTTCAGAAAACTTAAAGGCCTCAGAGAGTTTTCAGATGACGTGAAAGCCACTGGAGACATTATGAGCCATTTCAGTAAGTTTTATCATTTCGTAAGTTGATAATATGAAACGTCACGACATGAAGGTTAACAGCGTGATCAATCTTATATAAATGAAAATAAAATATAATATTGAATAGGGATGCCGTTGGTTATCCATTAACTAATCACTAATCGATCTGCTTCATACAGTAGGCAATAATAAATTATTATTTATTATTCATTCAATTGTTTATCAATATTTTGAAACTCCGTTTGAAAGTTCGCGCTATACAAAATGACCACACTGTCAGCAGGCCTACACTGAAAAGTGCTCAACATATTTTTTATTCAGACCTACCTTATTTTTGAGATCTATATATTGTGAGTAGTCATTAGTGTGTAATCATTTAATTATTTTCTTTGTCATATTTTTGCCATTTGGCATTTATTTCTTCAAGCAATCTGATAATCGTCCATCAACTGTTCATTTTCCAACCGTAAAATAAACATTCATCATGTAAAGTTTAATGTTACTTTTTGACATTGAAGGCCAACCTGATATTATGTAATCATTATCTAGCCCACAAATAATGAATGTATAACTTTTCAGCATCATCTGTTGACCTGAACATTAATGAAAAGAACATTCATCTCACTATGTTATACAATCCTTCACATTTAGAGGTAAGAAGGCCTACCTGTGCAAATAAGAGTTATTAACTTATTACAGTGAAATCTTGACGTATCATTCCGGAATTCATTGTTTTAATGCTACACAAGTGCTACAGTACTATACTACCATCAATTTTGTTCCACCATCCTCCAATATAGCCAATGTTGAATTTTCCTGCATAGACAGTTTTCTTTATGGATGTTTTTTTTTTGATCCCTTGAAAAGCAATTGATAATAATTAATAATAATATCTTTATTCAGTGTCATTAAAAATACTGAAAGTGCGGGATTCGACAAAGTCGTTCTTCATAGAGGGTTCACTACATTCTCAATATTTGAACAAGTGAAGTAAAGATTTTGATTTTATCATACTTGAAAAACAAATGTGTACTCCAAATACTTTCTCCAAATAAATTCAAATTTCTACAGAATTGAGAACACAAAGTGATGAACATTATTCCCAAGTTTCACATGAATCGAATGAGCCGTTTTGAAAATGAAAACTATCATGTATTTTGTTCACATCAATTAGGCCTAAATCATTGAGAAAACTATCTGGGGGATTAACCCAATTAGGTTGTAAAACGATGGAAATAATCAGTAGATAAATCAGGAAGACAGTGAGTCAATATATTCTAAATATAGTTGTGGTTAGTTTTTTAATACATTTCATATAAAATCTTACTATATATATATACTGCATTTTTGTAGTATACATTATTATACAAATATTATTGCAAAGCTAAAATTATAATTATCAACAGGCAGTGAATCCAGTTTCAATGGGCAAAACCAGAGCCAGACAACAATCGCTGAAAGACGGGCATTATTCCAAAGTGCCAACCTCTAAGTGGAGTGACAAAGTTCTTAATTTACAGGTAATGGAGAAAGAATATTCTCCATTTGCCTTTAACAGTGCAAATGAAATTATAGTCTAACCTTGAGTTATCGTAATCAAATAGTTGAGCTCGTAGCGCAACGATAATAACTAATTGGTTGATTGGTCAGGTACATGGAGATGCAGCGCTTGCAGGTCAGGGCATAAACCAGGAGACATTGGCAATGAATATGACCCCTCATTTCCAAGTTGGTGGCTCAATCCACCTGGTAACCAATAACCAGGTTGGATTTACAACACCGGGCGAACGAGGGAGATCGTCAAGATATTGTTCCGATATTGCCAAGATGATTGCCGCACCAGTCATTCATGTCAATGGTGATCATCCAGAGGTGAGAGACAACGGAATTGAGAAATAATTATACAATGTCTGTTCTACTCTATAGTTCTCCAATGTACACTATAATTTCAGGCAGTTATAAAAGCAACACGTCTTGCATTTGAGTATCAAAGAAAGTTCCGTAAAGAAGTGTTTGTCGACCTGAACTGTTTCCGACAATGGGGCCATAATGAAATGGACGATCCAACGTTTACCAACCCGGCTCTCTACAACCTGATCAAAGGCAGGAAGTAAGTCTTCACTTAAGAAATCAGCACTGATGATCAAAGGGAATGCTAGCTATATATTTACTACATTTTCTTCATAGAATATATCATATAGTATCGTATGTAATGTATTATCACTTATATTGTATATATTATATAGTTCTATACATACTACATTATATTTTATTTACATACATCAGTACCAATAAATAAATACTCATAATACAACAAATAATAACTGCTACAGCAGTGGATATTAATTGCCTAATTGGTACATATTTTAGTAAGAGTAAAAGTTTCAACATTTGTTACAAAATTGTTGTTTTTGAAAGAACTGTTCCAGATTTGTACGCAAGCAGCCTCGTCGCATCTGGTACATTGAGTCAAGACGAAGTGAACGACATCAGTCGTAATCATTACAATTTTCTTGACAAAGCACTGAAAACTGTCGACGATTATGTGCTGCAGGTAACATCTATATAATATAAAAATAATTCAAGAACTCATTCTCTATAATTTTTCCAAAACACACAACATTATTGATTCCGTCTGTAAATTTTAGTTTCACATCTTCAATTTGGGTTGTGAATGTTTTCATTTCCTTCAGGAAACATATTTCAAAAAGCAGTGGATGGGCATTAATCAAGCACCTGCAGCAATTACAACTTGGGATACCGGAGTTGACTCACTTACACTCAGATACGTAGGCCAGAAGTCGGTTGAATTCCCAGAAGACTTTGTAAGTAGAACATTCACAAAATTCAGTCATGGCTGCACTAGGCTAGTCTGTCTTCATGAATCTGTCTGAAAACATAGCTCAAACATTAATTTCATCTACAAATTGAGTATACTGTATGTTGTTACAGAACATTCACCCGCACCTTCTAAAAATGCACGTGAAAGGAAGAATGAATAAACTGTCATTAGGTACCAATATCGACTGGTCTACAGCGGAAGCGATGGCCATTGGATCTTTATTATATCAAGGTACGCTGATAGTTATATGGCATTAACGGTAAATAATAACTATTGGTTTACTGTAGTGTATGCAACATCAGGGAGCCCGTAGACTGGACCCCGATATTGCGGCCCACAAAAGTGTATCCTAATGCCGTGTGGATATAGTCGACCACAAACTAGATATTCTGTACCCCAAAGCTTGTTAGACATACTGCACCCCGATATTCTGGCCCCCAATGTAGTGGCCCACAAAACTAGAACACGGGGGTCCAGAATATCTTTTCCAATGACTGAATTGGTATTGTGGACCCCAATAAACTGATACACAAAGAGATCGGCATTGTCAGAGCGAAAACTGCACCCCAATATACTGGCCCCCAAACCGAGCTAAGCTGGTGCGCTGCGAGTGCGTTTATCTCAGATTAGGGGGCCAGTATATCGGGGTGCAGTTTTCGCTCTGACAATGCCGATCTCTTTGTGTATCAGTTTATTGGGGTCCACAATACCAATTCAGCAGTTGGAAAATATATTCTGGACCCCAGTGTTCTAGTTTTGTGGGCCACTATATGGGGGGCCAGAATATTGGGGTGCAGTATGTCTAACAAGCTTTGGGGTGCAGAATATCTAGTTTGTGGTCCACTATATCCATACGACATCTGATACACTTTTGTGGGCCACAATGTTGGGGTCCAGTTTATCGAGGTTAACATTGACAGATCTTTGTGTATCAGTTTATTGGGGTCCACAATATCAATTCAGTCGTTCTAAAAGATATACTGGACCCCCGTGTTCTAGTTTTGTGGGCCACTATATTGCGGGCAAAAAAAACAAAGTATTTGTACAATTTTCGGGTTTAATCGAGTGGGCCACAATGCTGGGGTCCACTTTATCTTCTTCTTGTGGTCCAGAATATCGGGGTTCACAATACTCTGGTCCACAAGAGCGGTACCCCAACATCACATAATGAAAAGGAATGCAATATCCATCAGGTACTCAATCAGGAAGTGAAGAGTACGTATTTCGATTTCATTTTCATTTCCAAATTTAATTCTATAAAATTTCGCTTCCCAAGCAAATCTATTCATAATTGTCGATTTTGATTCCAATTTCTAAAGCAATAATTTGATATCAATTCTACTTCCAGAACAATAATTTCTATTTCCATTTTTTTGGCAATAATTTTGATTTTTTGTTAATTACTCTTGAAATTTGAAATATGTTCTAATTACCCCTTAATGCATTACATCTTGATAAATGAGCCGCAATTGATGTTCGTTTAGAAGTGATAGAAACAAAGCATAACCTAGGTTCAATCTATGCTTACAATCGAAGAGCAATAATTCCTTTCTTCTCTGGGTTATGACAATTTCTGTGCTCTACGAAATTCTTCAAATGCCATAAGAAATGACTGTATAATGTATCGAATTTGTATTTCAAAGTACGGTACCTGAAATACAAGTTTTAAAAGTCGAAAGGTAAAACGATATTTTTGGTAAAATGATAATCTCTCCATCATGTAACTTGTAAATTTACAACAATCAACCAATATTATTCAGACACTTGTTTGAGAGCAATATTACTGGTAGATCTAGTGTTGGAGGGGCTTGTTTGAAAATCGGTACTACTCAATATCACAAGTCATTACCTAACGGCAGTTTCGAGCTATCATAATGATCGGCACATGTCAAGGCTTCCTACACGCTTTCGCTACAAATTAGAATAGAGAATCAAATAACTTGTTGCATAATCCATGATAACATTTTGACTTTTTCTGTTCAATCAATATAATGGTATCAATTTTGATTTAATTCGAGTCAATCTTGAAATGATAATTTTGATTTCGACTCCAGATTTCTTAAATTTGGAAAAAAAATCCGATTTCAATTTTGCTTCCACAAAAAACAATTAATTTCGATTTCGATTCCTATTTTGACTTCACTCTGAGTCCCTGACAGCAATTATTTATATAATAATGTTGGAAAGTGGAGAAATAATACATTAATCATACCATAATCTTATTCTCTAATAGTGTAAGATTGATTTATCAAACTTAGCATTGTGACTTCAGTACTGATTCTACCACTGTTTTTTTGGTTAGGTTTTAATGTGCGGCTGAGTGGCCAAGATGTTGGTCGAGGAACCTTCTCACATCGACACGTCATGCTCGTTGACCAGAAAACAAACGACATCTTCATTCCACTCAACAGCTTGGACAAGGGACAGAACGGACATTTAGAAGTACAGACTTTAACTTATCTAATAATCTAATAATAAATCTTCATTGTTTCAAAATAATGATGAAATCAGTGAAGATGTTGAGAGTTACTGTTACAGGTAGCCAACAGTATTCTGTCTGAGGAAGCAGTTCTTGGTTTCGAATATGGAATGAGTATTGAAAGTCCGAATAATCTAATCATCTGGGAAGCACAATTCGGGGATTTCTTTAATGGAGCTCAGATTCAAATTGATACATATGTCACTTGCGGGGAAGGTAAGTACTAAGTACTAAATAACAAAGTATGAATTAATGAATGAATAAAACTTTATTTACTTGGAATACATACATTAAAGACAGTACATGAGTATTCGGTGGTAAATATCCCAATATCTTAATTATAGCCCTAACCTAATCAGATGAGCGTAAGCGAAGATTCCATCCCACTCTTATAGGGCTTTGTCTGTTTTTTTTTTTTTTTTTTTTTGTGGGCACTGCATAGGTTGCAGGGGTTGACTGATCAACATGAAAATTTTTTTGTACACGCAAACTTATCCAACTTACGCCCGGTTTTACCAATCTTAGTTAGGGTGCTAATCCACTAACTATTAATTAAAGGTACGAAAATAACATATGTTACCAATGGTGATAACAAGTTTGTCCACTAACTATTGCCTAATCCAGTTTCGTAAAACCGGGCCTTAGAACAGTATAGTTTTTGGTATGAATTGGTTTGACCAATTTTGAGAAGTATAATCTCAAAATTTTTAAAATCCCATAAGATTAGGCTGGGCAAGAAAATTTGAAAAATAAAATCTCTTCAAATTGAATGAAATTTTCTGTGAATGTGTATCATAGGCTACATGAATGACACACATTATCACGATTTTGTATCCAATTCGAACCAGCCGTTTTGAAGAAAATAATTAAATTATCTGTTTTTATTCATCAAATATTATTATAGAAATTGAAGCAGATTCAGGTTGCAGAGATTCACTGCTTTCTAGATTCGATATTTCCCCAACAATGAAGTCTTCTTTATATGAATCAAGGTGTGTGGAATACCAGAGTTGATGAATTAGCAAGGGTAAAACTCAGTGGCGTTTTCTGGGATATAAAGTAGGGGGGGCAACAAAATTATTTAGAAAAGTATTCAGACACATCACAATGGGGGCCTCATAATCAACCGTGCAGGGAGAAATTGTTAAGTTTTTGTTGAAATTGTTTGTTGTTTCACATTTTTAATCCAACTGAAACAGTCTTATTGATTATTTGGAATGACTTGAGTCAAGTCAAGAGCCGGTTTATTTAATTAGTAAATACATGATACATCACATAGTTATAGCATAGTCACTCACTTATGTATGAATTGGGTGAAAGGGAAAGAAAGAACAGCAGCTTACCGAGATTTATGAGTAGAGAAAGGCCTACTCATAGTGGAAAGCCCGTTGATAGAACACAGAGATGAAAGTTATACGAGGTTTCGATGTTTTGGCTATTGCCTTGGTCACAGTAGAGTAGAGAGTGATGAACTGATGAAGGCTGCTTGTTCAGGTGGGTGGGTGTAAATGGGGGGATGGGGAAAGGGGGAAAACAGTAAATATTAAATGAAGTGAGGGGGGGGGGGTTCATATAGGTTGGATGTGTGGGAGGGGGCTAAAAGAAGCTGTGCAGTGTAGTAGAAAAGTTGAAAGGATGAGATGAAAGGCAGAAGAAGTAGCAGGGATGAGAAGGTTGAGACCTGGGGCAAAGCGAGACTTAGTTATCCACTGGTGAGCAAGCTCCCAGCGTCTTAACTCTGAGGGTTGACACGAAGATGGGAGGGAACGGATTATGCGGGTTGTGAAGCAGGCATTAAAGTCTCGTCCATGTGAGAGTGCATGGAGCGGAATTACTTTGTCCATGTCGTCAGGGTTGATGTTGCAGTCTGACCTGTGGCCATTCATACGGGTACGTAGGGCATTGGTGGTCAATCCTATGTTACATTTAAGTTGGTAGATGACGTTCACTGTTTCGCAGGCATTCCTTTTGGAGATGGGATAGGAGAGTCCGGTGGCATGGCTGTTGAAGGTGGTGGAGGGTGGGTGGATGTTGCAGGTTTTGCATCTGGGTTTTTGACAGGGATATGAACCATGTTCTTGTTGTAAGGGACTGGTTTTGGGGTCGGTGTGAACTAGGAGAGTACGGAGGTTGGGGGGGCGTTTGAAAGAGACTTTGGGTGGAACTGAGATTAGATTTTGGGTTTGGGTCGAAGATGATAAAATGTGAAAGCCGTTTTTTAGGATGGTGTTGAGGCATTCGAGACCGGGATGAAATTGAGTGATGAGTGGGATGCAGTCTGCTATGGGGGCGGGAGGTGTCCTTGTGTTGACCGGTTTGAAAACCTGGTTAATTTGTTGTTCCACAAGGCGCTGGGGATAACCCCTGGTGGTGAATGCCCTAGACAGTATCTCACAGTACTCTGTGAAATCTGTGGTGTCAGAGCAGATGCGTTTACCGCGGATGGCAAGACTGTAGGGAAAGGACTTTTTGGAGTGAAATGGGTGGCAACTGTCGAAATGGAGGTACTGGAGGTGATTGGTAGGTTTTTGGTGAACTTTGGTGCGAATACCACCTCTCTCCAGGAAAATGTCCACATCAAGGAATGTGACGTGGGAAGAGGAAATATCCCAGGTGAAGTTCACAGGGTAGCTGCTGTTGAGTGTGGATAGGAATGAGTTTAGGGAAACAACATCATGTGGCCAGATCATGAAGATGTCGTCGATGAATCTGAACCAACAGAGAGGTTGTTTGGGAGTGCGGGACAGGAAGTCGGTCTCGAGTTTTCCCATGAACAGGTTAGCATAGGAAGGGGCCATTCAGGTTCCCATGGCTGTGCCTTTTAGCTGAAGGTAGTGCTGGTCAAGATGCCTGAAGTTGTTCATAGTGAGGATCTTTTGCGCGAGATTTACGAGAAAGGGGGTTGAGGGCTTGGAGTGAGTAGGGCGTGTGTCGAGGTAATGTTCTATGGCAGACAGTCCGTGTGCGTGGGGGATATTGGTATACAGGGAAGTGACATCCACAGTGACTAGGTAGGCATTTTCAGTGATTGGGGTGGGAATTTTGTTGAGTCGGTCTAGGAAGTGGCCGGTGTCTAATGTAGGAAGGAAGTTGGTGTACAAAGGGCTGTAGATTGGTGTCTACCAATGCTGAGATGCGTTCTG
Organism: Brachyptera risi; assembly: GCA_964007535.1. NCBI lineage: Eukaryota > Metazoa > Arthropoda > Insecta > Plecoptera > Taeniopterygidae > Brachyptera > Brachyptera risi. The sequence continues at coordinate 28,889,926 of OZ023326.1, forward strand.
TGGGGCTGCCGTAACTGGCTATTATAGGACGTCCAGGGGGTGGTGTGGTGTTTTTGTGAATTTTAGGAAGGGTGTCTCCCTTCCAAAGCTTGTCTGCTTTGGAATATTGCCAAATAATTTTATCTCAGCAGCTTTCCCGTATCATGCCTCTGTTCACTTCCATTAGCACCATACAATGATTGCTAACTCCCTCCACTATGTCTACCTGCTCAACCATCTCTGTCGGCCTCACCAGGTACACGTCTAGTAGGTTTCCCTCCCTTGTATCTCCTCTCACACACTGAGTTGGTCCTGCCTCACTCATGAGTGCTGACACTAGTTCTTGTTTCCTTTCCCCCACAACCACTTTTCTGGCCCAATCCACATTTGGTAAGTTAAGGTCCCCACCAATTATTATGTCCTTATTTTCTACTTGTGGCTCCAGTGCTATTTTCTTTAATACATGTAACACATTCAGGTCAGCATTAGGAGGCCTATATGCCCCGATAATCATTAAGGACTTCCCTGATCGAAGTTTGATAATCTCTACTGCTAGGACTTCTTCCTTTTCCCCTCTCCAGTACTCCTTCAACTCCAGTGAATCCCTTACTCCGATCACTATGCCTCCTCCCCAAGTACTTGACACCCTGTCTTTCCTATAGATAGCATATCCCCCTGGTAACACTTCACTGTCCCCTATGTCCTCATTCAGCCACGTTTCTGTTGCTATAAATATATCAGAATCATAGATGCCCTATGATGTTACTGATCTTCCTTGCTTTGGCTTGGCTCCTTATGCTTCTGCAATCAACTTGCAATATTCTGCAATACTCATAGTTCTTTGATTGCTAATTTTCTTGATTACTCTGACCTCTTGTTGGTTTCCACTGTGTTGCTTCCGTCGGAACTTCCCTGAGACGTTGCATCACTTCTACATAGCAGCTGCACTGGTTATCTCTAACTTCATGATTAATGTTCAAGTGGCGATTCTGTTCAATGTTAACCCTGATGCAGTTTTCACATTTAGCTTCTTCACTCTTGCACTCCCTATACATATGACTCCCTGCACAGAATCCACATGACAACTTGTTTGCACAGTCTTTCCCCATATGGCTGTATCCGTTACATTTAAAACAGCGTAGCACCTTGAGCTACTCAACTACCTTGCACGTGTAGTAACCCATGTAAAGGCCATATTGTAATACGCTACCTTTATGGATCGCAGGCACCTCTAGGATGATATTCACCGATTTGTTGTTATAGTTATTTTTAACATGTAAAATTCTGATATCCCCCTTCTTGAATTTATTTTGCTGACAAATTTCACTTGCCCACTCTTCCCACTTTTCACAAATCTCGTCAATGTGTACGCCTATTACTATTACCTTAACGCATTTATTTCGCATACCGGTACCGGTATTATTGATGGTTTTCCCGTAGTTTTCCCCTGATGATCAGCTCTCGTCCTGCTGTTGCCCTCTCTCTTCCTTGCCCTCGGAGCCTTCTTTCCACCCTATGTACATCTCCTACTGTCTCTTCTTATAACATTCCTGTTGCTCATCTATGCTGATTCTGACATTACTATTTTCCCCACCACCAGTACTTTGGTCATGTTTTTCTAACGTTTTTGTTGGTTAGGTTTGTGCTAAATCTCTCTTTCTGTATTCTCTTATACTCTTTCTGTTGATTCTCTAAACTCTCTAAATATTCATCTTCTTGCCTTGTACTGGTAGGCCTATTGGTAGGCCTAGGCATTGAGTTTGTAGTTATTATAAAGTCAATGGTCTAGGCCTACTAGCTGTCTCACCTCATCTATCCTCAATTTCCCCTGTATCATTTTGTAATAAGTATGTTTTGTCTCACATTACAAAACACAAAAATCATACACAAGTCACTTTTAAGCCTCTTGTGAGATCTTTCAAGTTGTTTAATGAACTATTGCAACTCAATCCTGAGATGTATTCTATGGATAATGTTGTTGATGGACTGTATTTATGTAAAAACAGAAGGTTGAATTTATACATAATAATTCATAAATAATGTATTCAATAAATGAAAAGATATTAAATATACACATGACATTTTGGCTAGTACAACTTAACTTCATCAGGTGTAACGATGAAACGCATTGCAAATTGAAAAACTCGACTAGAATATCAAGCCCCTGACAGCCTTACGTGAAATTTTTGTAGCTAAGTGGATGACGTGCAGTGGATTAGTGATGCTGCTACCGCATGGCTACGATGGAGCAGGTCCAGAACACAGCTCGTGCCGCCTCGAGAGGTTCTTGCAACTCAGCGATTCGAGTGATACATCACCTGACGGAGAAGACGTAAACATTCACATCGTCAACCCTACCACGCCTGCACAATACTTCCACCTGCTACGGAGACAGGTAACGTCAGTTTATTTTACAATAATACGAAACATCCGTTTCATGATCCAGATTGTTGTCAAAATTTGATTATCACTAAAGTTGACTCCCTATTTTGATATCGAATTGGATTATTCAATATGGGATAAATTTGTTATGAAAAAACTGTTCAATAATCATCCATTAAAATGTTATGAATAAGTAACTTATTATTGGAAATACGGAGAAAGGAGGATCGGATCTGTAATTTCTTCAGGGTAATGGAAGGAGAAGGGGGCTGGGGAGAGTTGAATAGGTTGATTGTAAGGAATGAGTCAGGGTATGGGGGTAGGCGAAGTCATGATAGAGCAGTAGTTATAAAGGGGGCTAGATTAGATGTCGGTAAGTTCTCTTTCTTGAATAGGACAGGTAGGGATTGGAATGGGCTTAGTAGAAGTATACTTGAGGAGGATGAAATAGGGTTGAAGCTATTCCGTCAGAAGGTTAGGGAGGCGATAGGATAGGATTGATAGGGAACTTGCCACCGCGCATTTATGTGCAACTGCAAGAGTTAATAATAATAATAATAATAATAATAACTTAGTTAACTAATTAACTAATTAAATTGAGTATCTTGATAATTTGGGCCAATTCCGTATTGCATGACTAAACGTGATAAATCGTTGATTGGAGCGTTCCAATTACATTCATTTGAACCTTTTTTTCCTCAACATTAATTACCTGACACAAAGCCACTGTTTCCGTATCAAGGCTAAGGTTGAAAGTTCAGGATCGTTTCACAAGGAAACGTTTTCCTTGGGTTCCACAAGGAAACCCAATTATATTTTTTTCGAATCAATGTTCAAATTTTGGTTTCGTTTACATTTTTTAGATGAGCAATAGTAAAGACCCCAATACCACTCTTATGGAGTTTTGTCAGTATGTTTTTTTTTGTAGGGCACTGCACAGGTTTAGTTTGGTTTGGTTTAGTTTTTATTCGCCTCTCACTTGACCAGTATACATATGCAGAGGTCATGAAACAAAACTTACATAATGGTTTTAAAAGATGTCGAAGAAAAAAAATAAGAGTTGAAATATTTACAAAGAATGTGTTCATGTTAGCTTAGGGCCTGCTTAGTGCTTATAAGTAGTAAAAAGTAAAAATATCCTTAGAGTGACAGAGGTGTACAACAAGTTGTATTTCACAATAATCAGTTCCATTTTTTCTGTAGAAATTTATCAATATTGCAATATGGTAAGGTTGCAGAGTTTGACTGATAATATGAAACTTTTTTCTGTACAGGCAAACTTATCCAACATAGAACTGTTTAGTTTTGGTGTTAAATTGGTTGGACTATTTTTGAGAAACACCATCTCAAAGTTTCTAAATAAAAACTATAAGATAGGGCTGGACAATTAATTTGAAAAATAAAATCTCTCCAAAACCATTCAAATTGCCCCTGAAAGTAAACAAAGGAAGAAAACACTCTTTTACAAATTTGTATGCAATGCAGGCCAGCCTTTTTGAAGAAAATAATTGACGACTAGTGATTGACCCGTCCACAAACATCACAGAACAAAACATCCAATCAAATGGGCTTTGTTATGTGGGAAATTTGACATTTACCTATCAGAGTATCTCTAAATGCCCAGATGAAGTATAGATCAGGGTGGCCTGGCGATTAGCCTTGCCTATCACTAGTGGTCAATTGAGTGAATGATTTTTACGCATCAAATAGATAGAAATGTTAGCAGAACTATGTTGCCAAGATTCACGGCTTTCTAGATTCTATATTTACTGAATGAAGTATAATTTATATGAAACAAGGTGTGTAGAGTTTTCGATTATACTCTACTTAGATATCTCGCTCATCTTACAACGCATAGGCGCGCTACATTTGCCCAGTATGGTATATCAAATGGAAACTCTATATGTCAACTGTGTTTATTAACCACTATTATATTCTGTAGAGAATTTGTTATACAACTTCTGAATGTTCTTCTAGATGCTACGCAACTATAGGAAACCGCTGATCATTGTTGGACCAAAGACATTATTACGACTAAGTGATGCAACATCCACTTTGGCAGAAATGGGACCACAGACTACATTCACACCTGTTATAGGTATTTTACAGTTATATAATGTAAATTACAGTAACAACGTTTCATGTTGATCCATAAAGGGGTTTACCTCAATTCACAACAAATATCATATGATTATGCTGGGCTTGAAAAAGCACTTACACTTTTTGAACTATATATAATACCACAGTAAGTGTATTCAGTTTATTTAATAAACATCAAATTATAATTGATTACTGATAATGCTCTCTTCATTTCAACCATAGGTGATCCGATCAAAGAGGTGAATGACGTGCGAAGGGTGATATTTGTTAGCGGAAAACATTATTATGAGCTGGTAAAGCAACGCCAAGTTTCAGGATTGAAAGATGTTGCTATTGTAAGACTGGAAGGACTCTCACCTTTTCCAACTCAACTTCTTCAACAAGAAATAGCCAAATACAAGAATGCAAAATGTAAGTTCAAGTTCATTACCTCAAATTCATTCAGTCATGACCTTGACCAAACATTTGGCTCCATACAATCTAACTTACCTATATGGATGAAAAAACTCAATTTGTTTTTTCTAGCATTCATTTGGAGTCAAGAAGAGCCTCAAAATATGGGAGCATGGAATTTTGTTCGTCCACGATTTGAAAATCTTGTAGGCAAGAAGGTAAATAATATATTATGTTTTCTTGCTCAGTTCAGTAGGACAGAATAACTTGAATGCATTATCAATAACCGTACTGACTGCAACTTTTTGCCCCATAGCTACGCTACGTTGGGCGCAAGCCTTCAGCAGCTCCTGCAGTTGGCATCGGCCAAGTTCATCAGCAAGAAGTGAAAGAAACGATAACAAAACCGTTCACAATATGAGATATCAATATCACTGTCATTGATACAGTATACCACTTGTTAAGGTATACTAACACTGGGTAGAAGTTTGTGATCAGTCTGTTATTACTTATTGGATACTTCGTAAATGCTGTTGTTAAATGTTGTTAGCTTATTACTAATCTGCCACTATCTCCCAATCACAAAATATTGTTATCTTCAGCTCATGTATGTACTGTTCTTATTTAAATGCAGACCTTAGTTTCCTCAGTTTTATATCTATTGTTCAGGACGTTGATACAAAAGAGTTACTATGTGCAGTAAATGTATATAAGTATAACCTTCGATAGGCAGCATCACTATGTCCCCAATCATCTGTCCTTTCAGAATTTGAATAAAATGAATTACAACTAGATTCTTTCAACTAGATTCTTTTTTTGAGGGATAGCAAGGTCATATGATAAACACCACAACTAACTGTAAGGAAAACCTGACATGTTAGGTAGGCCCACTGCTGGCGTCAAACAATTTACATGGACGCTTTTATTTCGGGGTGCTTTGTTTGGACTGCGATATCTTGCAAACAACTGGACTAGTGGATTGCAGTGAGATCTGATCATTACAGATCATTACAATCTGTAATGAGTAAATTAAATATAAGAGACAAAAGCCAAATCGGTCGGCGTGGGAAGACAAACTTAACTGGTGTTCCCGGGAAATAACCGCACAAAGAAATCCCACATTGTGCACTAGGATGCGGTTTTGGGCCGCAATAGTTGCAGCAGGAATGGCAAGCTACTTGCATGTACAACGATCCACAATAAAGATGTTACGCTTCCATTCTGCTGTGAACTCTTTGAACGGTGATATCTCAACAGTAGCTCGGCGAATCAGCGGGAGGCGACCGCGATCCATCGGGACTTTCGTAAAACAACCATATACACATAAAAATACTATGATTCAACCGGCAATATGCCAAGTACTCGTTAGTTTATTTTCAATGTTCGTTCTTACAATTTCATGTGGACAGATTCTTTTTCATAAAAGTGCATTTATAGAAGCTTCAAGTCATTCTTATAATGAATAGAAGTCTATATCACTATTTTTCTATACTTGGGATAGAAAAAAAGTTATTTACTGATATAACAAAAATGAATATCAGCTTTATATTGTCAGCTTTATAATCTATTTACTAACCTTGGGTTATAATCTAAGATCTAATTGATCTCCGACTAGAGGACAGACAGCAAACCGCCATATCAAGGTCTGCTTGAGTTGAGCCACGCAGTGTATGTATGTTACTATATTATTTTGAGTTGAACCATCGTAAGGGACTGAGGTCACACATGTTTGTACACCTTGATACTGGAGAGAAAAAAATTATCTGTTCTTATTAAAAGTGGAAGATGTTTCGCTCAGGTGTTCGAAAGAGTTATTTGTGTACAAAAGATCAACACAGAGCAAGAACATTTGAGTTTTTGTCAAGAATTCAAACAGCTGTCTCTTTAGATAGTATAAGATATCAAAAAAGTTATTCAAGGTCGAGTAATTACTATTATTTGTGGTTCCCTTCCTCTCAAATAACAAATGTACTGGAATTGCATCGACAATATCATAGTCATACAGGTGTCTATGGCTACAGGCCACCAACAATAAACAAGTTTGAAGGTAAGGTAACAAATAAAGAGTTAAATAAATACTCATTATTATTATTATTATAACAACATAAGTAGACCTTGAGCCAGAGGTTTTTTCGGGCTCAATTGAGATGAATAAACGTATCATATATCGTTGGATTGCTAATGAAACAAGGAATCCAGAATGGCATGGTACTTTTTCAATTTCAATGCGGAAAATAGCGTTGCGACGCCTCAAAGTCAGACATTTGCCTAATTTTGAGTGTGTATCTGCATTCATGAAAACCACAATAACTTTTCATATATCAGAGATAGAACCATGAAATATGTTGTTAAGGGATGATTACACTATGAGAAAAATTAATAGAAAATAAAAAAAATGAAAATCGGATTATTATACTCCGTGTCGTAATAAAATAGACCGAACTTGTTAGTTTTTAGGTAATACACCTTATTTTGGATAACCCTAGAATCTATACGAACGTGGGTGAATGCAAGTATCATATATCGTTGAATTTATTAATGCTCAAAGAAAATGAAATGATATAGTATATTTCGAAAATCGATGCGGAACATTAGAATTATTATTATTATTATTTATTATTATTTAACTCTTGCAAATGCACATAAATGCGCGGTGGCAAGTTCCCTAAGTACCCCTATCCCACCATCTCCTTAACCCTCTGACGGAATAACTTTAACCTGATTTCATCCCCTTCAAAAACATTTCTACTAAGCCCATTCCAGTCCCTACCTGTCCTATTTAAGAAAAGTCGGATATTTGCCTAATTCGGAATTCGCACCTGCATACATAGGAATTACAATAACTTTTCATACATCATATGAAAAATGATGAAATATACTGTTTGTGAATGCACATATTATGAAAAAAATGAATAAAAGTAGAAAAATATAATTTCATTATAATTACACTCTGTTTTGTGATAAAATAGACCAAACTTGTCACAGTTTGGTCTATTTTATCACGAAACAGAGTGTAATTATAATGAAATAATATTTTTCTACTTTTATTCATGTTTTTCATAATATGTGCATTCACAAACAGTATATTTCATCATTTTTCATATGATGTATGAAAAGTTATTGTAATTCCTATGTATGCAGGTGCGAATTCCGAATTAGGCAAATATCCGACTTTTCTAATGTTCCGCATCGATTTTCGAAATATACTATATCATTTCATTTTCTTTGGGCATTAAGAAATTCAACGATATATGATACTTGCATTCACCCACCCACGTTCGTATAGATTCTAGGGTTATCCAAAGTAAGGTGTATTACCTAAAAACTAACAAGTTCGGTCTATTTTATTACGACACGGAGTATAATAATCCGATTTTCATTTTTTTTATTTTCTATTAATTTTTCTCATAGTGTAATCATCCCTTATCAACATATTTCATGGTTCTATCTCTGATATATGAAAAGTTATTGTGGTTTTCATGAATGCAGATGCACACTCAAAATTAGGCAAATGTCCGACTTTGAGGCGTCGCAACGCTATTTTCCGCATCGAAATTGAAAAAGTACCATGCCATTCCAGATTCCTTGTTTCATTAGTAATCCAACAATATATGATACGCTTATTCGCCTCAATTGAGCCCGAATCAGGCTTTTCCTCTGTCTGGCTCATGGTCTAAAGGTCAATATTATTAACTCTTTGAGTTGTGGAAAATTCAAGTATGTTAACACCTGTTATAAGTATATAGTCATATTTTAAAGAGTAAAATTCCTGGAAATCCTACCCTAATAACACTAGAATTCCTGAGGAGGTACTGATCGAGTCCCTCAGATTGGGCATTGTGCACACCTGAAGAGTGCCTCGAGACTGCCCGTGTTATTAGGGTGATTGGTCATCACACATCAAACAACTTGATATTCTTGTATTGATTTCAATCACTAGTCATAATTTTTTATGTTTCCACCTTCAAATATAGTGCTAAGCAAGTTCTAAGTTTTACAATTGAATAGTTTGAGAAAGTTTTCATTTTCATTCAAGTGGTTTCCTGTTATCTCTGTAAGTAAATTCTATTTTGAAAAATTAAAATATCTGTTTTGGTGGTAAGAAAATCTGGGATGTACACAAAATTCATAAATTGGCCCTAAAGTAGATTTTGTATGAATGAATTAATTATAACACAAGTAAAGTAGGAAGGGGCTGAAGTGTACACAAATGTATGTAGGCCTAATGGAGTAATATGGTATGAAATAATAAAACTTACTGATGTAGAAAGAAAACTTGAAAAAGGATAAACTATTTGAAGAGTGGAGAATGATTTTGATATAAATTAAAAATGTTTTCTTTTAGTACCCAAAAGTTCGTTAGCTTCGCGTATAAGTCAAAGCAACTTTTATCGTTTCGTTACTGCGTATCGCGAACATGGTCATAAGAGAGCCAACATCAATCCAGTGGCAATCACTTCATCCAGGTATGTCAAAATTGAACAATTGACACTATATGTCAATATGACATTATGATGTATATACGTATATATATATATATATATATATATATATATATATATATATATATATATATATATATATATATATATATATATATATATATATATGTAATGTATGTATTATTTATGGTAAAATAAAGACGTGGTACGAAATAATAATGATTATTATTTATTAAACTGCTGCTCAACGTTTCTACTGCAATGTAACAGTCTTTATCAAGAGCGTATTTTTTGATATTACATGTTCACATTTTGGAAGTGAAAAATAATACATACATTACATATTATGAGTCGTGAAAGTTTTAAATATTCTATATATATATATATATATATATATATATATATATATATATATATATATATATATATATATATATATATATTATATATTATATATATATATATATATATATATATATATATATATATATATATATATATATATATATATATATATATATATATATATATATATATGACAATTGACACTACAATTACTTTCAAAATATCATTGATTGATCACAAGTATAATTGTTTCAGCCATGTTCCTGAATTGGAACCAAGTTTGTATGGACTAAGTGAAAATGACAAATTCATATTTACTGGTATTTTATCATCAACATCAGCTGAGGGTACATTTGCTGAAGCAGTAGAATTTCTACATAAGACTTATAGTGACACAATGAGTGCTGAATTCAGCTACCTTGAGGTAAATAAATAAAATTCACTTCATTGTTGCCATGGACTTATTAAGTTTAAGTCCATGCTTATAAACCAACAGCTTACTAAGAAGATCTGTTTTAATTTCAATTATGAAATTACAGTCTCTCTCAATGAATTGCAATAGACCAATGGATGATATTCCCTAAAAAATATTTGGATAACTTGGAATATTTTCAACTATTCGTTGTTGAATAAATTATATTCTATTGTAGGCCACGCCATGCTATTGGGTGAGGCTTTGTGCATTCATATTAATAATGCATTTTATAGAATGAAATGAATTGTAATAGAGCAACAAATGCTATACCAGTACCCTTCAAAATACATGGATAACTTGGAATTTTTCAACTTTTGGTAGTTAAATAAATTATATTCTATTATTATATTATTATATTATATTCTACACTGGGTGAGGCTTACAGTATTCATATTGATAATGTATATTTTATAGAATGAAGAAGAAAGAGAATGGTTTCAACAAAATATGGAGAAACTGCCTTCTATTACCATATCTAGCAGTACTCAAAAAGCTGTGGCAACAGAAATGCTCAAGTCGCAGGCATTTGATAATTTTCTCGCTACGAAATTTGTCACGTTAAACCGATATGGTTGTGAAGGCGCTGAAAGTATGATGGGTTTCTTTTTGGAACTATTGAATTCTGCTTCCAAAGGTACCAGTATCATAATTTATTAGGGTTGCCAATCGATCAAGAAAATGCAAACGATACCGAGATGTACCATATCGGAAATTGATCGAAAAATATCAAAATATTGGGAATTCCATTCGATATCGAATCGAAATGATGATATCGAATATCGATCGAAAATAACGATTTTTGCAAGGTCTTTATCATGTTTGTTTTAGTCTATAATAATTTAGTGACATGTAGGGAGGATCTGCCTTTGCGTCGACACTGACACTTCAAGCATCCACTGGCGACTGATTACCACACAGAATAATTACAGTTACTCTTGGTAGTCAGTGTTAAGCACAAGGAAAACATGCGATCGCTAGACAGAATATGCAGTAATATGGAGTGCAAATAACCCCGTCGTTGAAGCACTGTAAAACAACACAATTCATTCATTCAGTTCAGTGGTGTTTATGATATTTGACAAGGCAGATTATGTTAACAGTATCAGTTTTCCACTTGATCAGTAACTAATGATAACATCGATCCTTGAGGTTTGAATACCGAGTACCCGTTTGTGATCACGTCTAAGGTTATGGACTTGACACAATTGTCACTGCAAGTGAGATCCTCTCTCCCTCTTTTTCTCACGAGGGACAAAGATTTTTCTGCTCTCTGTCTCTCATTTATTATTACGAAAGACAGACATAGCATTCAGGGGCGGACTGGGCTATCTGGCAATCGGGCATTTGCCTGGTGGGCTGCCTCACTTAGGGCCGGCCGCATGCCGGTACTTATAGTTTATGCATATATGAACGTATTAAAATAAACACATGATATTATTTATGCAACAAAACACTTGCGTTCTTCAGAAAGTTTGCGATGATGCTAGTGGTTTCGAACGATTCAATTATTAGATTCCAAAACTGCTTGTGAATTGCAAAAATCACTTGAAAAATGATCATATTTCAAAAAAATCATTGCTGGTAATTTTGCTAGGAGAAATCGCGAAAATAACTTTGATAATGTCCATAGTGATTCAATCATTGGACTCTGAAACTGCTTGTAAATAACAAAAATCAATCGAAAAATGACATGGGCCCATTTAAAAAAATTCCCTGCGGGGCTCTGCTGGGAGAAATCGCAAAAGTTCAACTTCGTAAATGTCTATGATGATTTAATTATAAGACTCCAAAAATACTTGTGAATTGCAAAATTCACTTGAAAAATGTCCCTATTTTCAAAAATTCCCTGCGGGGCTCTGCTGGGGGACTTCCGCCCCCCCCCCCACCCCCTTTCCAGCTGGACGGTCATTTTATTATGTAACCTGTGCGCCCCCCAACAAACAAATCCTAACGATGTCCCTGCATTTCGCTTGTAATCGCTTCTAATCTAATAACCTTTAAAGATACACTATAATTTATATTCAAACAATTTCGTCTTATATCAACTTTGTCACTTTTATATTCTTGAATGAGTTATCTGTGTTATGTAGACTGAAAGTCTGGAACCAACAGGGAGTAATTTTTTCAATTGATTTCACATTTACTTTATCTCAAGAGGAGAGGAAGCTGGAAGAGGCCCCCGTGATTCAATTAACTAGGAAAATAACAAAAATGCGAGGCGCTAAATGACCTCGCTGTCGATGCGCCTCAAAACCCTAATATTCATTCATTCAACAAAAATGCATTGTATGAGCGTGCAGGTATGATTTTGACACATTTTATTTTGTTCTTCAAAACAGCTAACCCGATTGATCCGAAAATTGCAAGAAATGTGTAAAATCGTAAGTTTCAACTCCTTGCAGATTTTTTTTTTTTAAATAAAATTATTTTCAATTTTTTACGCTATATGTTATCCTCATGATTATTTTTGAAATTGGAAAAAATCATTTCAAAAAATTCTCATTTACTTGATGCTCTGCAACAGTTCCCTGGGGCTGTTTGATAAGATTTGCCAGGGCCGGAATATTTCCCCAGTCCGCCCCTGATAGCATTTATGAGAATGTTGAGTGGTTATGATAAGGAAATAATCATTATTGCTTGTTCATTATCATCACATGTATGTGAATATCTTGACAGACCACTATGCTTTCTTATAAAACATTTTTTTCAATACTGTTGGTGATGCATTGCATAATCAATATTTAATAGTATAGTCATGAGTTTATTGATGACTTGTTCTGTCAAGTTTTCAATTTTTTCATCTAATTTAACGTGTTATTATAAAATGTGTATTTCCTGATGACATAATAATATTGTTCCGATCTGAAGTAAACCATTAAGAGTCCACAGGAGTCGATTTAGCGAAATATCAGTTTTTTGGTGATAACTTTTGAACGGTATGAGATATCAAAATTCTAATAAGCGAGAAACACAGATAATTATGATAGCTTCAAGATGATATAAGATATAACTATTCAAGTCATGTCGCATAACTGTCAAGAGTCGACAGCTAAAAAATGTGTTTTTTAGCTGTATACTCTTGACAGTCACGCGACATGGCTTGAATAGTTATATCTTACATCATCTTGAAGCTATTATAATTATCTGTGTTTCTTGTTTATTATAATTTTGATATCTCATACCGTTCAAAAGTTATCACCAAAAAACTGAAATTTCGCTAAATCGACTCCCGTGGACTCTTAAGAGCTTTTCAGAGCTCTGACCACAGTGGGGTGGGAGAGAGAGAGAGAGAGAGAGAGAGAGAAAACGATATGTGAGTCGGCTGAATTATACAAACAAAAACGTGAAAAACATTTTCAACATTTCGATTTTTCTCAATGGGGATTTTAATTATCGGGGTCGTATTGGTGAGAATATCAACAATTTGATAAAGTAAACAGCGCACTACTTTGTATGTATTTCTTGGAGTTCTGACTAAATGCTAGGCCTATATGAATACGACGATCAAAGCTTGCAATCACTCATACTGTCAAGTGACTAATCAATATCAACATGTCAATACTTTTTTGAGATATAAAGAGTTTGGTGATGAACAACATAAATTTATGATTTATATTCCGCCATGAGGATTTAGGTCGAACTCGGCGAAAAAAAATTACAACAATGTGATTGTGTACATCGCAATATCTATGCTGAGGAGATGCGGCAGTCTCATCCACCCCCCACCCCTTCCTTGAAAATAACTATGCCAGCAGATAAAAAGACCAGTGCTGGAAACAGAGGACTGCGAGTGCAAACGCACACGTGTCGGCGATATGGCCAATCTGCGATGACGACGCACAATTGGCAGCCTGCTGTTCGATTATTCAATATTGAATTCACTTTCGATATCGAAATAATCGAAAATCGAATGATTGGTTTCGATATCGAATCGAAACCTTGATATCGAAGATCGATCGAAATATTCAATAACGATTGGCAATTCCCTATAATTTATATAATAATCAAAATTAATTAGCCTTAATTGGGAAACAATGATTTTGTATGAAGTTTCGATGTTATTAAAAAAAAATATATATCAGGGAAAAAATGGGAAGGGTGAACTCTTGGATTTTTCAATCTTGTTTGCATGGTAAATAAAGATGAAATTATATTGTGAATCGGATCATTGTGATCCTCGATGTTTTCTGGATCGAGTAGTGAAGGCCAACTCTTTTCTCCAATTTGTGCTAGATATCTTAAAAATTTCAATGTAGACAGAAGAATGCTGCGCAAAAACCTATTTTGAAGTTTTTAAAAACCCGATAAGTAATAAATATCTTTATTAGCATTTTTTCTTGCTATTTTTTACATGGTCATATTTTACACTTCAACATTTTTTAAACATTATTTTGTGTAGTTATTATTAATATTATGTAATAGTAATATCAAAACTACAACACATTATGAATTATAACTTACATGAAATTATGAGAAAAACCCAGAGGAGAAAAATTTGTAAAAAAGTTTTCCTTCGAATAAATTCAAATTTTCATGGAATTTCATTTGAATAATGACACACATTATTGCAACGTTTCACATAAATCAGCAGCCATTTTGATATAAAATAGGCCCATTTAATGTGATTTTTTTCACATCAAACAATTACATTTAGTTATTAGGAAATTAAGCAACAGGCCTAACCAATTACATTTGTAAAACGTTAAAAATGAGTAATGAATGAAACAGGACAGCAGTGACATAATTGTTTTGAAAATGGGTGCATAATAGCTTTTCATTACAATTCGTACAAATTTGCCCATATCGCTCATCCAACGACGCATACCGGTGTTGCGTTTTCTTAGTGAAAACAGTCTCGGCCCGACAATACAAATTCGGGTCCATGGCCCCGCGCCCAAAAGGGGTGGGTGGGTGTCTGGTCAGGTAGGTCCTTATTCTCGAGATTATGAGATTATGAGATGAGATTATTTAGGTGGAATTCTGGTAATTTCACTGAAAATGACTGATTGGTATTCCTGAAACACCAATTTCACATTTCATTCATTCCATATTCCACTTGAAAATCTCACCACCCATTTGGTTAGTGAAATGTCAAGTGAGTTGTAAAATATTGTGCATAGTACTCGAGATGGCTTTGCATCACTGCCACTAGGCTAATTAACTAGGGAAGGCAGTGTATCCTATTTGTTTACATTTTCAAGGGCTGCTATTGGCTATAATCTGCTATAGCCTTCTAAAGGGTATGTATCTCTCATATAATAAAAACAATTTCATTTCATTTTTCATGATTTTTCAATTGACCATTGTAGATCGTCCGCCCTCGTGATGTCACAAAATATAAAAACCAATCAAGTGGAGAGTGAAGCAGGGGAAAATAATCAATTAAGGTATCTAAAATTTCCCCTGCTTCGTATAGGCCTAAGTCACGCTCATCTACAATGGTCATACGGTGAGAAGAGAGATGAAAGAGTAGAACGAGATAATAATCTCATCTCATTACACTCATCTCATTTCATGATCTCATAGTCTCAAGAATAACGGTCGTGACTAAAAATATTCAATTCGTTTTAAAGCAGATCATCATATTGAAAGATGGTTTTCTGACAATTTGACTTGTCATAAATGTTATAAGGGGAGTCATAAGAAATGGATTTTTATCATTTCTTATAACATAACTTAATCACTATAACCAGTTTCTTTTGTGAATAGTTACATGGAAACGTCACCATCCATTTCGCTAAAACACTATACAATATTGGCATATTCCATATTCCATAATTACTATTTCAATTGCGAACAAGGCGCAACACAATCTTTTGAAGCCCCAGATGTCCATCTACTCATGTCAAAATCGAAACTGGTTGACTGATTGACTGTGTGACTGTGTGACTGTGAGACTGTGTGACTGGTTGACTGAGTGACTGGTTGACTGTGTGACTGTGTGACTAGTTGACTGGTTGACTGTGTGGCTGTGTTACTGGTTGGCTGTATGACTGTGTGAAAGTGTGACTGTGTGTCTGGTTGACTGGTTTACTAAGTGACTGAGTGAAAGTGTGACTGTGTAACTGTGTGACTGGTTGACTGTGTGAAAGTGTGACTTTGTGACTGTGTGTCTGGTTGACTGGTTAACTGTGTGACTGTGAGACTGTGAGACTGGTTGACTGTGTGAAAGTGTGACTTTGTGACTGTGTGTCTGGTTGACTAGTCGACTGTTTGACTGTGTGACTGTGTGACTGTGTGACTGTGAAAGTGTGACTGTGTGTCTGGTTGACTAGTCGACTATGTGACTGTGTGACTGGTTGACTGTGTGACTGTGTGACTGTGCGACTGGTTTACTGAGTGACTGTATGACTGTGTGACTGGTTGACTGTGTGAGTGGTTGACTGTGTTACTGTGTGACTGGTAGACTGTGTGACTGTGTGAGTGGTTGACTGTGTTACTGTGTTACTGTGTGACTGTGTGACTGGTAGACTGTGTGACTGTTTGACTGTGTGACTGGTTGACTGTATGACTGTGTGACTGGTTGACTGTGTGACTGTGAGACTGTGAGACTGTGTGACTGTTTGACTGTGTGACTGGTTGACTGTGTAACTGTGCGAGTGGTTTACTGAGTGACTGTGTGACTGGTTTACTGTGTAAGTGGTTGACTGTGTAACTGTGAGACTGGTACACTGTGTGACTTTGTGATTGTGAGACTGTGTGACTGTGTGACTGGTAGACTGTGTGACTGTGTGATTGTGAGACTAAGTGACTGTGTGACTGGTTGACTGTGTGAGTGGTTGACTGTGTGACTGTGTCATTGTGAGACTGTGTGATTGTGAGACTGGTTGACTGTGTGACTGTGTGATTGTGAGACTGTGTCATTGTGAGACTGTGTCATTGTGAGACTGTGTCATTGTGAGACTGTGTCATTGTGAGACTGTGTGACTGTGTGACTGGTAGACTGTGTGACTGTGTGATTGTGAGACTAAGTGACTGTGTGACTGGTTGACTGTGTGAGTGGTTGACTGTGTGACTGTGTCATTGTGAGACTGTGTCATTGTGAGACTGTGTGATTGTGAGACTGTGTGACTGGTAGACTGTGTGACTGTGTGATTGTGAGACTAAGTGACTGTGTGACTGGTTGACTGTGTGAGTGGTTGACTGTGTGACTGTGTCATTGTGAGACTGTGTGATTGTGAGACTGGTTGACTGTGTGACCAAGTGACTGTGTGACTAATTGACTGGTTGACTGTGTGACTGTGAGACTGTGACTAGTTGACTGAGTTATTGTGTGACGGTGTGGCTGAGTGAGTGGTTGACTGTGTTACTGTGTGGCTGTGTGACTGGTAGACTGTGTGATTGTGAGACTGTGTGACTGTAAGACTGGTTGACTGTGTGACTAAGTGACTGTGTGACTGTGAGACTGTGTGACTAGTTGACTGAGTGACTGTGTAACTGTGTGACTGGTTGACTGTGTGACTGTGCGACTGTTTGACTGTGTGACTGGTTGACTGTGTGACTGTGTGACTGGTATACTATGTGTCTGTGTAACTGGTTGACTGTGTGACTGTATGACTGTGTGACTGGTTTACCGTGTGACTGGTTGACTGTGTGACCATGTGACTGGTTGACTGTGTGACTATGACTGTGTGATTGAGACTGGTTGACTCTGTGACTGGTTACTGTGTGACTGTGTGACTGGTTTTCTGTGTGGCTGGTTGACTGGTTGACTGTGTGACTGGTTGACTGTGTGACTGTATGACTGTGTGACTGGTTGACTGTGTGCCCGTGTGACTGTGTGATTGTGACTGGTTGACTCTGTGACTGGTTACTGTGTGACTGTGTGTCTGTGTGGCTGTATGACTGGTTGACTGTGTGACAGTGTGACTGGTTGACTGTGTGACTGGTTGACAGTGTGACTGTGTGACAGGTAGACTGTATGATTGTGACTGTGTGACTCTGAAACTGGTTGACTGTGTGACTGGTTGACTGTGTGACTGTGAGAGTGTGTGACTGTGTGACAGTGACTGTGTGACTATGTGACTGGTTGACTGTGTGACTAGTTGACTGTGTGACTGGTTAACTGTGTGACTGTGTGACTGGTTTACTGTGTGACTGTGTGACTGGTTGACTGGGCGCTAAATGACCTCGCTGTCGATGCGCCTTAAAACCCTAATATTCATTCATTCATTTACTGTGTGACTGGTTGACTCTTTAAGAAGTACTGTTTTTCAACTTTGCCATCAATTTATATTTTAAATACAATATTGTATGTAATGAACAACAAATACCTTATTTATGATTTTAATGAGGAACACAATTATGACACCAGACAAAATAACATTAAAGTGATAACACATAATCTTTCCATTTCAAAAAAAGACCCCATCTATTCAGGAATTAAATTCTACAATTCTTTGCCCCTGACAATAAAACAAAAGGAGGGTGATTCTTTTAGAATCGGTCTTAAGAAATTACTTTTAGATAAATGCTATTATAGTATAAAAGAGTTTTTAGATGACACATGAGCTGTTTTTTAAATTATGTATTGATATAGCTTTTAAACTTATATGTGTGTAAATATGTATGTATCGTAATGTATATGGTATATCTTGTAATATGTGTGTATGTGTTGTGTGTATTGACAATAAAATAATAATAATAATAATATTGACTTCTGTTAGTGTTTTCTTATTGGCAGATGGCTTGGAACAGATTGTGGTTGGCATGCCACATCGGGGTCGTCTTAACCTCTTAACGGGATTGCTGGAGTTTCCGCCAGAAATGCTGTTCAGAAAACTCAAGGGCCTTGGAGAGTTTTCCGATGACGTGAAAGCCATGGGAGACGTTATGAGCCATTTCAGTAAGTTTTATGTTTCGTAACTTCAACATATGGAACGTCACGACATGAAGGTTAACAGCATGATCAAACTTCCATAAAAAATGATAAAATATTATATTATACAAGAATACTGCTGGTTATTGATCAATCAATCGATTACCAGACACTGGGTCATTAATCGATCTGCTTGGAACAGTTATCTATAAACTATTAGAATTCATTCGATTGTTTATCGAGGGTTTCAAACTCCGTTGAAAAGTTCAGCCAGTCTAAAATACTACTTCAATAGACTCCAAGAGGTGTGCAACATATTTTTTATTTATATTTTAAGACAAATATTGCGAATAATATTTATTTAATGATTTTTCAGCATTTTTGCCATTTATTTCTTCGACCAATCAAATAATCGTTCATCGAACTTTGCTTCTTTGATAATTTTGTTAATATTCCATTGATTTTTCAATCGATTTGCATTCAAATGATTTTAATGTGAAATTTGATTATTTAATGACACTTTTTGACACTAAACAGCAACCCTGGTATTAGGCCTTTATAATTATTCTCTATTCTTATATTAATAATGATGGCATTTTTCAGCATCATCTGTGGACTTGAACATCAATGAAAAGAAAATTCATCTCACAATGTTACATAATCCTTCTCATCTAGAGGTAAGTACAAAAGTAGTGTTATTACAGTAAAATGTTGATTCATCATTTTCCTGCATCCAACCTAATTTATACTTCGTCCCATCAATAAAGCTAAAATTGAATTTTTCTGCATGGTAAAATGCATGGGCTTGCACGGATGCTTTTTCATCATTCTTTGAAGAACGTTGAATAGGTTTCACTTTGTTGTAAATATTATATATTATTATAAAAATATTATTGTGGGACTAACAATATAATTATCAACAGGCAGTGAATCCAGTTTCAATGGGCAAAACCAGAGCCAGACAACAATCGCTGAAAGACGGGCATTATTCCAAACTGCCAACCTCTAAGTGGAGTGACAAAGTTCTTAATTTACAGGTAATGGATAAAGAATATTCTCCATTTGCCTTCAACAGTGCAAATGAAATTAAAGTCTAACCTTAAGTTAACGTAATCAAAGAGTTCAGCTTGTAGCGCAATGATAATAACTAATTGGTTGATTGGTCAGGTACATGGAGATGCAGCGCTTGCAGGTCAGGGCATAAACCAGGAGACATTGGCAATGAATATGACCCCGCATTTCCAAGTTGGTGGCTCAATCCACCTGGTAACCAATAACCAGGTTGGAGTTACAACACCGGGCGAACGAGGAAGATCGTCAAGATATTGTTCCGACATTGCCAAGATGATTGCCGCACCAGTCATTCATGTCAATGGTGATCATCCAGAGGTGAGAGACAACGGAATTGAGAAATAATTATACAATGTCTGTTGTACTCTACAGTTCTCCAATGTACACTATAATTTCAGGCAGTTATAAAAGCAACACGTCTTGCATTTGAGTATCAAAGAAAGTTCCGTAAAGAAGTGTTTGTCGACCTGAACTGTTTCCGACGGTGGGGCCATAATGAAATGGACGATCCAACATTCACCAACCCGGCTCTCTACAGCCTAATCAGAGCAAGGAAGTAAGATTTTACTTCAAAAATCAGCACTGATTAGCAAAGGAAATGTTAGCTTTATATTCGACACATTGATTTTTATTCACATTTAGTCGCAACATATAGGTTTAAATAAGTCATCAGGTGACAACTGCCATGCCAGTGAATATTAAATACTCAACTGGTCAGTTTTAAATTTTTAATGAATGAGTCTTAACAGTTCTAGCATGTGTCACCTCCTTTTTGTTTTTGAAAGAACTGTTCCAGATTTGTACGCAAACAGCCTGATTGCATCTGGCACATTGAGTCAGGACGAAGTAAATTACATCAGCAGAGAACATTACAATTTTCTTGACAAAGCACTGAAAACTGTCGACAATTATGTGCTGCAGGTAACGTATAGACCTATGTGACATGAAAATAATTCAACAACTCACTCTCTGTAATATTAAGTGAAACACACACATCACATATAATTCTGTCGGTGAATTTCAATTTCACATCTTCAATTCGGGTTGTGAAACCTTTCAATTTCTTTCAGGAAACATATTTCAAAAAGCAGTGGATGGGCATTAATCAAGCGCCTGCTGCGATTACAACTTGCGATACCGGAGTTGACTCACTTACTCTCAGATACGTAGGTCAGAAGTCGGTTGAATTTCCAGAAGACTTCGTAAGTCAAGCATTCGCAAAATTTACAGTCACACATAGCTGTATCAAGCAAGTCATGAACCTGTCTGAAAACATGGCTCAAACATTGATTGTATCTACAAATTTAGTATACGTTGTTACAGAACATTCACCCGCATCTCCTAAAAATGCACGTGAGAGGAAGAATTAATCAACTGTCATTAGGTACTAATATCGACTGGTCCACAGCGGAAGCGATGGCAATTGGATCTTTATTATATCAAGGTTTGCACATGATTTTATTTTATATAGCATCAACAGTAGAACAATGGTACTGTATCAAGTTTCGAAGTTGAAAAAAAAAAGGTGGAAATAGAGGGAAAAATGTAATTAAATGACATTTTAATGAGAAAAAAATCTGGATATTACGTTAGAGTGCAACGTAACATTGCATAGTGAAAGAGATGTAATTGCTATCATTTGATAAAATAATGTTGGAAAGTGAATAAATAAATGAATTTTTCTCACCTTATCTCATTCTCTAATAGTCTATCAAACGATTCATCAAACTTAGCGTTGTGACAATGGTACTGGTACTGATACTGTTAACAGTGTAACAGTGTTTTTTTTGTTAGGTTTTAATGTGCGGCTGAGTGGCCAAGATGTTGGTCGAGGAATCTTCTCCCATCGACACGTCATGCTCGTTGACCAGAAAACAAACGACATCTTCATTCCACTCAACAGCTTGGACAAGGGACAGAACGGACATTTAGAAGTACAGACTCAAACTAATCTTTTTTTTTAATAACATCGAAACTTGATACAACTAATCTAATAATATAATAATAAATCTTCATTGTTTCAAAATAATGATGAAATCAGTAAAGATGTTCAGAATTACTGTTACAGGTAGCCAACAGTATTCTGTCCGAGGAAGCAGTTCTTGGTTTCGAATATGGAATGAGTATTGAAAGTCCGAATAATCTCATTATCTGGGATACACAATTTGGGGATTTCTTTAATGGAGCTCAGATTCAAATTGATACGTATGTCACTTGCGGGGAAGGTAAGTACGAAGTACTAAATAATGTCACACTAGTAAAGTATGCCTTGAGAAACCTTTCTTGTTAGTAATTAACTATAATAACACAATCCTACATACTGGTGGGAGATTTTCCCTGACGGACTGTAATAAGATATAGGTCTAAAAACTAAAGGCTGAATTTTTACATGACAAAAAATGTATGTTATAAATGAAAAGGTATTAAGGCATTCAGAATATTTTCTCCGGTACGATCCGCCTTCACCAGTTGTAACAATGGAACGCGTTAAAATTGAAATACTCGACCAAAATGTCAAGTTGCCAACAGTCTTGTGTGAAATTTTTCCAGCTAAGTGGATGACGTGCAGTGGATTAGTGATGCTGCTACCGCATGGCTACGATGGAGCAGGACCAGAACACAGTTCGTGCCGCCTTGAGAGGTTCTTGCAACTCAGCGATTCGAGTGATTCGTCACCTGATGGAGAAGACGTCAACATTCACATCGTCAACCCTACCACGCCTGCACAATACTTCCACCTGCTACGGAGACAGGTAACGTCAGTTTATTTTACAAAAATATGGAACACCTGTTTCATGATCCAGATTGTTGTCGAAATTTGATTATCACTAAAGTTGCCCTCTGATTTCGATATCGAATTGGAGTATTCAATATGGCATAAGTTGGTTATCGAAAGACTGTTCATTAATTAGTAATTAGTAATTACCCATTAAAAAGTCATGAATAAGTGAGATAATTTGTGCCGATTTCGTATTTCGTATTGCAAGCCTTTCCTGAACGTAAGAAATCGTTGATTTGAGCCAACCAACTACATTCATTTGCCTGGTATCATTTTGCATCCTAAGCCAAATTTTTTATTCAATCAATCTTGAAATTTCTGTTTCATTTACATTTTTCATATCAAATGGCAACCATTCATATGACTTGTTCGTTGACTGTCGAAGAGGGAGGTCGCATTCTAGGAGCGCCGTGCTCAATGAGCAATATAGCAAATAGTGTACTATTCTTGTATCTGTATAAACATAACCTGAAACCTGAGTTATAGTATATTAGTTTGGTTTAATTTGTGATATCGTGTGATGGGGTCTAAAAAGAAAGAAGACTGGTGAAGTAAACAATAATACTGAGGGAGAAAGTCCAATTAACACTCCCACTGACTCTGGCTGACAAAACCTTTTCGACTTCTCATCTGTTGAGACAATCTTGAGGGTATCCTGCCGTCGGATAATGCCAACACACCATATGAGGGTATGACCACAGCCATTCGCATAATTCTCTCAACACTACAAGGTATGTCTTTGACTTTGGCACAAGCCCAAACTCACGGAGATCTTTTAAAAGAAAACCAGCAACAAACTAAACAAATTGATGAACTTATTCAAGACTTGATTGCATGCAAGAAAGACAACGCGTCTGTAAAAGCTGAGAACGACATTTTGTCGCTCAAAATCAATGACCTTGAACAGTACTCGAGAAATTACAATTTGGAAATCCAGGGAGATCCGACCACTCCCAACGAAACCACCTACGACATCGTCACAGATATTGATAACCACTTAGGGGCTGATTTACATCTGGACGACATCGAGTATTCTCACAGGCTACGAGCAAGCGCAAGAAACCCGAATACCCCTCACACTATAGCAGCTAAATTTTACTCTCGTCAAATGAAGGAACGGATTCTACAAGGAAAACAAAATAAAAGCACACTTCTGGCTGGCGAACTAGGTTTTGAACACACAAACAATCAAATATATGTCAACGAACACGTAACAAAAATAAATAAAAACTTATTTTGGTTAGCGAGAAATACTAAGGAGATTGGCTTCAAGCATTCCTGAATAAGGAGTGGAAGAATCTTCATTAGGAAGGAGGACAACTCCCCGGTAATAGAGAGAAAAAAAACATCCGATATTCCCTCATCGTCATCTGGTCTAGTCTAAATGAAAGATTGGGATATCCTTGAATCTATAAGCAATGGACACACGCATTCCACTAATATTTTCAATGACATTGAACAAGTGAATACCTTCTATAAAAACATGACTGGCCTTACGATAATCCACCAAAACATCAGAAGCGTGCGGAAGCATTTCGACGAATTCTGAGTCATTCTACATCATTTATGTTTCGAGTTTGACATTATTATATTGACCGAAACACATCTGACCAGTGATGAACCTTTTCATATTCCCGGTTACAGCACCTATTATTTTAATTCATTGAACTCATTCTCTGACGGCCTCATAATATTTATCAATAACAATCGAATAAAAATTACCTCAATTGTTGCGGATAAAACCATATTAAGTGCAATCACTGCCAGTATTAGTTTTACATTTAATTCACAAACTTATTCTATTTTAGCAATCTATCGATCTCCATTACAAAATGTAAATCAATTCATATGTGAGCTAAATACTCTCCTCAGAACCATGCCTAAGGTTTCATACCATATTTTAATTGGTGACATGAACCTTAATATTTTTGTTAATGAATTAACTACAACAAATAATTACCTTGATCTATTGTATTCGAATGGTTTTATTTCATGTATAAACTGTCCTACTCGCGAAGAAAATAGTTCCAATAGCTGGACAGATCATATTTTTATATACTCGCAAGAAAATTGCACTCCCATTCCTGGCATACTTAAAACCTCAATAACAGACCATTACACTACTTTGATAGGATTGCATGGCAACACAAATGGAACTGACAGTAATACTAAACAAAACTATGAAATTGTGAATAAATATAGGCCTACACTAAATACTGACTTATTTTTACGTCTTCTGAATAGGGAATGCTGGTCTTCTGTACTTGACAAAGAAAACGCTAAGGAAGCTTTTGAATCATTTATCACTACCTATGAAAATATTGTTAAAAATTCCACGGGGTAATTATCACCAAACCAAATTCTAAGTTACGTGAAATAAAACCATGGATAGCATTAAGACTCATTATCTCAATCTGAAAAAGAGATGCACTACACAGAAATATAATGAAAATGCAAAAACGTTCTGAACACATGACTGAGGAATTAAAAACTATGAAAGAGAGGTATTTAATTTACAGAAATTTTCTTAATCGACTACTCAATAAAGCAAAATTCATATATTACAAAAATCGAATAAATTTAAATAAGTACTGCCCCAAAAAAACATGGACTGTCATAAATGAGATCACAGACCAAAAAAGAAATCAAATGAAATCAATTGATGCACTTCAGATTGATGGTGAATTTTGTAAGACATCGGAAAACCCGCAGAAAATAGCAGACACATTTGTGAACTATTTTTCTAACGTTGGCAAAAACCTGGCGGACTCAATAATCAATGACAATTCTGATCCCTAAACTCAACATGATTATACACGTAAAATCAGAAAAAGTGGTACCCCTGTATCTATAATATACCTTCAAATGGTATGTTCTTAACACCTGTCACTAAATCTGAAATTATCTCGCATATTAATGGTTTGAAATCTAATTCTTTTCCTGGTATTGATGGTATAAATGAAGATACAATAAAAACTGCAAAAAATTGTATTGCTTGTCCACTTGAGCATATTTTTAATATTTGCTTCGAGACAGGAGACTTCTCACAAAAAATGAAAAATGCTTTATTGCTTTAATTGAACCCATATTTAAAACTAATGATAGTCTGAAACCAGAAAATTACAGGCCAATTTCTTTGCTTTCTCACTTTCTGAAATTACTAGAAAAATATATAAGAGTAAGATTACCAAGTTTTTCACAACAAAATAATATTCTATCTTCTAATCAATATGGCTTCAGACCTCTTCTTAGTACTAGTGATGCGTTACTTCAACTTACTAGTAAACTATATGAAGCAATGGACAACGGGCTCAAATCTTTAGCTATCTATTTAGACCTAGCAAAAGCTTTCAATACTGTTGACCATAACATACTTCTCGAAAAATTAAAAGCAATAGGGGTGAGAGGTATTCCTTTGAATCTTTTCA
Source organism: Brachyptera risi (assembly GCA_964007535.1). Taxonomy (NCBI): domain Eukaryota; kingdom Metazoa; phylum Arthropoda; class Insecta; order Plecoptera; family Taeniopterygidae; genus Brachyptera; species Brachyptera risi. Next base: position 28,916,138 of record OZ023326.1, read on the forward strand.
AAAATTATTTGTCCAACAGAAACCAAATTGTAAAAATTGATAATACTAGAAGCATAGAAAGAATAATTGAATATGGAGTACCCCAAGGCACTGTCCTTGGACCCATATTATTTAATATTTACATAAATGACCTATGTGACCTTAATATTAATTGTGACATCATAACTTACGCCGACGATACCGTTTTGATATGCAAGGATGAAAGTTGGGAAAAGGTTTTCAAGACAGCTGATAAATCTCTTAAACTTGTATACAAATGGCTCAATAGTAATTTCCTAAAAATCCAAAACAATCTACCTACCCCACACTATAAGTTCTAAAACAATGTCCAGTCCAGAAATGCTGCTAAAACTTCACTCTGATAGCTGCAACCTGGATTTAAACGACTGCTCATGCCATGAAATTCAATCCAGTGAAAGTACTAAATACCTTGGCATTATTATTGACAGTCATTTGAAATGGAAAAATCACATAAATGCAACTGTCAAAAAAATCCGTAACATCTTATATCTGTTTTATAGACTTGGACACATATTAAATAGAACAATGCTTTTAACAATTTATAAATCTCTAGCACAATCTATACTTCAGTATGGAATCATTGGGTGGGGTGGGGCTTATAATAAAAATTTTGAACAAATTAACACCATTCAAAAACTACGGTAATTCTTAAAATAATACTCCTCAAACCCAAACAATTCTCCTCCATCCAAATATATACCTGTGCGAAGGTTCTAGATATTCGACAGATATATATTAAAACTATTTTAATTCATCTCTATAGGAATTTTGATTGCTATAAAATAGAATATGTAGAGGATGCATGAGTACCAGGAGTCACAAACAATATATATAATTTGTTTATTCCCTTAACGAAGACACAAATTGGTCAGAAAAACTTGAATTTCATTGGTCCACATATTTATAATCAAATCCCTTTAGATATGAGAGAAGCTCCAAACCTTCTTGTTTTCAAGTACAGAATTGAGAACTGGTTACGAGATTCTGGTAGAGTATTCAGCAATAATCTTGTGAATATGTCGTAATGAAACTGTTTTGTATTTGCTTTATGTATGTATATGTACGTATGTATGTATGTATATGTGTATAAGCATGTATGAGTATGTATGTGGATGTGTATGTGTGTGTATGTATAAATTATATTCTATTGTTCATCTTGATTCATTCACTTTTTGTTTTTGTTCATTACCGTTATCTTGCTTGTTTCAATTGCTTGATGATTGATATGTTGCACTTGGTTTAATTTGCATGAATATTAATAACTGTTCATGTATTATAATTATTAATTGATAATTTTCATTATTTGAATTATATTTTTCATTTAGTTAAAAAAGAAGAAGGTAAGAATAAATAAATAGAGATAAAATAATAATAAAAAAATAGATGGAATGATAATTGAAAAAAATTATAAAAAAATTTATGATCAATATTATTCTAGACAGTCACCGCAATATCGTGAATTAATCAATATTCTACTCATTTCAGCCCGCACAAAAGAAGTTTTCTTTCTTATGCGGGCTTCTATACATTTTTTTATTTCATTTTCATTTTTCATTCATCTTTAGTACTCAATACCCAACACAGTTGCATGATAGGAATTGAATTTATTATTCATTATTACTAACTTAGATCTTAACATAATTCAAGGAACACAATATCTTTATTTACTTTATTTATAATTTTTCTTTTCCAGGGTTTAATCTAGTTATACCAAAGGTGTTTGTAATAATGATAACTATGTGAAAAATAAAAATTACACATTTCTCAATATTGTAATTCCTTATGTATTATACTGTAAAGTAGAGTGATGGGCCTAATTATAATAGTTTAGGCCTATCACTCATTTTTTGTCTATTTTGTATTATGATGAACTTTACATCTGCTGTTCGTTAATGGAAAGAAGTGATCATTGCCCGAGAGACTCATTTCAAAGTGGAAGATATCAGCATTCGTGTGTTATGTTTACTCTTGATACCAATGCTGGTAATGTCCGGATATATATCACAGAAACGGTTTGTACTTATAATGTGTTCCGGGCTTTCGAAAACTGAAAGACTGTTACCTGCGGCGGAAATTCATGGTCACTAACAGCACAGTCCTGGTGTTGAAGTTCATTGGTTATAAACTTTTAAAATGGGGTGGTAAGATCGCCCTTGTGGTGCCCCGTCCGAACGATCCTATCTTTCATCCACAGCCTTAATTGGGAAACAATGATTTTGTTTCAAGTTTCAATGTTATTAAAAAAAAATAAAAAATATTGTATAGAATAAAATGATTTTTTTGAATTTGAATTTGACATATATTACACATGCATAGGCCTTGACAACTGTATTCATTAACCACTATTATATTCTGTAGAGAATTTGTTATACAACTTCTGAATGTTCTTCTAGATGCTACGCAGCTATAGGAAACCGCTGATCATTGTAGGTCCAAAGACATTATTACGACTAAGTGATGCAACATCCACTTTGGCAGAAATGGGACCACAGACTACATTCAGACCTGTTATAGGTATTTTACAGTTATATAATGTAAATTACAGTAACAACGTTTCATGTTGATCCATAAAGGGGTTTACCTCAATTCACAACAAAAATCATATGATTATGCTGGGCTTGAAAAAGCACTTACATTTTTTGAACTATATATAATACCACAGTATTCAGTTTACTTAATAAACATCAAATTATAATTGATTACTGATAATGCTCTCTTCATTTCAACCATAGGTGATCCGATCAAAGAGGTGAATGACGTGCGAAGGGTGATATTTGTTAGCGGAAAACATTATTATGAGCTGGTAAAGCAACGCCAAGTTTCAGGATTGAAAGATGTTGCTATTGTAAGACTGGAAGGACTCTCACCTTTTCCAACTCAACTTCTTCAACAAGAAATAGCCAAATACAAGAATGCAAAATGTAAGTTCAAGTTCATTACCTCAAATTCATTCAGTCATGACCTTGACCAAACATTTGGCTCCATACTATCTAACTTACCTATATGGATGAAAAAACTCAATTTGTTTTTTCTAGCATTCATTTGGAGTCAAGAAGAGCCTCAAAATATGGGAGCATGGAATTTTGTTCGTCCACGATTTGAAAATCTTGTAGGCAAGAAGGTAAATAATATATTATGTTTTCTTGCTCAGTTCAGTAGGACAGAATAACTTAAATGCATTATCAATAACCGTACTGACTGCAACTTTTTACCCCATAGCTACGCTACGTTGGGCGCAAGCCTTCAGCAGCTCCTGCAGTTGGCATCGGCCAAGTTCATCAGCAAGAAGTGAAAGAAACGATAACAAAACCGTTCACAATATGAGATATCAATATCACTGTCATTGATACAGTATACCACTTGTTAAGGTATACTAACACTGGGTAGAAGTTTGTGATCAGTCTGTTATTACTTATTGGATACTTCGTAAATGCTGTTGTTAAATGTTGTTAGCTTGTTACTAATCTGCCACTACCTCCCAATCACAAAATATTGTCATCTTCAGCTTATGTATGTACTGTTCTTATACCGGTAATCTAAATGCAGACCTTAGTTTCCTTAGTTTTATATCTATTATTCAGGACATTAACAGTGGCATAGCCAGGGGCACCAAACACCAAAACCACGAGCACAGTCATGGAAACAATGAGCTCCCCACCCTCACCACATCAACATGTTTATACAAACAATAAACAACATATGTTTTGACCACAGCACTAAGTCTTGCTGCATATCGTCTCTCGAAATTGACTGTCTAGCGTCACCAATTCTCTCTACAGTGCGATTCTACTGTGATTATCAAGATGTTATTCACATCAAAAATAGGGGGCACTGTACGAGGAATAATTAAATAAGAATGTCAAAAATATCTTTCATACTTAAACTTTATTTCTTTTAAACTTTAAAGTCACTGTTACAATCAAAGCACTTCTTTTCAGAGTTCAATGCATATTTTAAATTAATGTTTACACTTGTATGGCACTTGGAGAAATAAGATGGGAGTTATTTTATTAGTAACGTCTCTCGTCTCCTCACTTGCATTACATTTTCAATATTGCTTGGAAACTGGATGGATTCCTCATTCATTGCAGAAACCAAACAACAAATCAAATCAAGTTGTAGGAACATAGCATGAATTTTCAGTTTTTTTACAATTAATCACCTGAAATTAATCATTTTGTTACAACTTGGATAATTGAGTTATTTTTTAAAAACAATTAAAAAGATGAATATTCAAATTAAAATGATTATTCCAAGCTTGACTTTTAGTTTTTCCACTTGATCCTATATTTTGAACAAATTTCTCAGAAATATCACACTTTTTATGCTGATGTATGAAAAGGACACTTGGCAAAAATTAGTGGAATGAAATTTGTTGTTAAACAAATGGAAATACCATAAAACATGGAGAAAACGAAAATTGAATAACGTTTCAGAGTATTCATAGATTTTATAGCTTTTTTTGCTAATATGCTAAATTCCTACATCTCTACAAATCATACATCAATTTTCTGTAGAACTGCTGCCGATAGTGGAGAGCATACAGCAATTTATCTGCCACAATTTATTGGCACACGTTCAAAAAACAACAACCTTCATAATCCTCAGTCTCCATTATAAATCTCATATTTATTACTTACTAGTTACTACTATTTTTTTTAGAAAAAACGTGTCAACTACAGAAAAAATTTAAGCCTAAGTGAATTTTATTTGCATTTTTTTTTCAATAACACCCATAATAATGTACGACATAATGAGAGGTATTACACGGAGATTTATTTTGATCAAAAAAGCACAATCACATTATTGTTAATCGTTGGCAAGGTATGTCAGTATATACATGGGCCCTATGGTATTGATATAGTACACTTGTATCCACCAAAGAAGAAGATGGAACTAGGTTAGAATACAGAAAATGTAGAGTAGCCAATGTTGATGCAAAAATAAAATGTAGACATTTCCAAAAAGGCAATGGCTGTTACTAGCTGTGCTAATTTCAGCAAATACACACCATTGAAAACCATTTCCATATACGTAAACAATGTTACCATTAATAATATTATTTCTTTGTTCACATCCTGTCTCTTTCTGACACTTCCAAATTTCTTTACTCGATAGTAACAGTGGCTACAGTCCCATATCTTACAACCACCTTTAGTATCCCATTTCAGTCAATTTAAATTAAAGAGATGCAGTATAACAAAATTGAAGTACTGATAATCCTACAGTACAAAGTTGATGTGGCCACACATATCCGGTAGTTTTATTAGGTTGGCCCCTTGACCTCTGTCTCTCTTGGATACAAGTATACGTAAAGGATTTACCTGTTTTCTAGAAAATTAGTTTCAAGTTGATTTCATATGCTAATGAAATGAACAGTTGAACAGTGGTACTAAACATGAAAATATATAAAGTTGACAATGGAGAAATAGAAATATATCATATGCTTGCAAAGCTACAAAAAAAACAGGTAAAAAAATAACAGCCAAAAAGCTTGGGAAGATCATAAATATGTACGACTATACAATTGTCTACGCTTTAGTTTAACTTAGGTACTCACATTATAATTCATAACATACTTCTGATAATTCACTGAATTCACCGGTTTCGATTGCTTCTATTATTTATATTCAACATACATTTTCCAGACAAATTTAAATCTAATTATTACTGTACTCATATGATCTATTATTTATTATTTATAATAATATTACTTGTAAGAACGTAGCACTACGTATTTAATTATCATAATATAAACAAACCTATTTGGTATAATATATACAGTACATGTACAACCACAAAAACAATCTTTTAATCACATTCATTCATACCACGAAACACTATATTATATATAGCCTTAAAAGTTTAAACACGTTGACAAGTATAAAGAATGGGTATAGTATAGTATAGTATACAATGATTATTTTACGGCAAATGTATAATGTTTCCATAAATGAAAATACAAACGTAAATTATGTATAGGCAATAATAATAACTCCTCAATACTAATATATAACGAAAAAAGAGATTCTTAATGAAATGCTTTCACGTGGATGATACCCATTTCGGTTAAAGCAAACAACACGAGGTCGAAACGCGTTCAATTATCAGTCATAAAGCGGTTTGGAGACGGTCTTACCTTCCTAGTTGACCATCAACGTGTGCGACTCCATAGGGGCCGCAGAGTCGTAAAGCGTGTCGGTGTCTTGGGTCGGCTCGCCCTGGAGTTGGCACTGATTGGTTAGGGTTCCCGCGCCACAGTCGCAGAAGAACCTAAAGTCGTACAAGATCCATTAATCTATTAGGTATTGATCAATTTGAAAACTCAAATCTCAAATTAACAACCATTCAATAGTTTGCATTCAAATTCAACTAGAAAAGATGTTTGGATCAGCACAAGGTACGCAGAAACCATTTCAGTCTTTGACCCAAATGGCTATGAAAATTCATCAACTGCTCACAAGGTCGATATTGCCACAAGATGGCAGTAGTGGCATCAGTGTCTATATGATAAAAGAGACAACTACCACCTACAAAATATCTCTATAGGGCTCTAGAGGTGTTTGGAAATGGTAAGATTTTGTGTTTTTCGCATCTGTATTTGAAAATAATACTATCCTAGTAGAAATGTATATTTTTATTCTTAGTGATGTAACAGACAAATGAATAAAAAAATATAAATAAATGAATAAAAATGTTGGTGTTTGGTGGTATGTTTTTTTTCCCAATCTCATGCGGAATTGACGTTTTATGGACTTTTACAAGGCAAAACAGTCAACAAGTTTACAAGTAAAGCATCATTAATCCGAAATGGAAGGGACCCCCAGTAAATGATTTCGATTTAGAAAAATTCTGATTAACCAAAAAACTCCTCTTCAACATAAACTAGGCAAACGCGTTATGTGTTGCCGCGTTGATGGATGAGCTGGAACATATCACCTTATCTTGGATTGGTTATTATATATATATACACCTTGAGATCCAAACCATTGCATCACTGCCATCTTATTTTCCATTATTAATTTCTATGATAATAAAGAAGGCTTTGTTTTAATCGTTTATATTTTCAGAGGTGACACCTGTGGCTTGGATTTAATTGGTACCTTAATAGTTTAGAGTGATTTAAAAAAATTACATTATATATTTTTTACATCAAAACGGCTGATCCGATTTGAGTGAAAGTTCGGAATAATGTGTATAATTATTATATTGAAATTCCCTGAGAATTTGAAATGTCTCGGATGAAAATTATTTCACGAATATTTTCCTCTGGGTTATTCTAATGGGATTTTTGAAGACTTTAAAATGAGTTTTCTCAGAAGTGGTTCAACCGATTGCGCCTCAAAACTATACAGTATCGAATTAGATAATGACACTTGTGTATGCCAAGTTTCAATTGATTTTGAATTTTCGTTTGGCCTGTTGAGCGCGAAAAAAAAAAAAAATAGTCACTTTTGTTTCGGATATGGCGAAATTGAGTCTTCGCTTCGCTCATCCAATCATCACTCTACCAGGTTAGAAAATGGTCAATTTCATATTGCGCGCGAGAGAAAGCTAGGCAACCAGCCGGGAGTACGGGTCTCGTCACTTCTCATGTGTCTTGGCTGCTTCGATAATGCCCGATCGTCAAATGGCTCGCTTCCATTGGCGCTCGGCCAAACGACTGTTTCGAGCTCATCATAGTCGTCAACTTTTCAAGGTCAGATGACACGCATGCCCATCAAGCATTGAACACCTCACGCCTCACATAAAAAAATTGAATTTGAGAAAATCATGCCTTTTGATCACAGAACATTCAAAAAACGTGTTTTTCGTGGAATATTTTGTGGTTTCAAGTTGATTGCAGTGTTCTGAGCAAATTTAGACAAATTCCGCTTATTTTTGCGACTTTTAAATCATACAGTAAACCCTCGTTAATTCGAATCCCAAGGGACCCCAAAAATCAAAATTCGAATTAAAAAAATTCGAATTATTAAAAAAATGTTTTTCCTTGTATACTGGTAGTAAAGTAGTATACTGTGTGCGTGCAGTTTGGTTGACCATGTGCGCCTTGCACGTTCTTTGTTCCCTCCTACTTCCCCCTTGCTCTAAGGAAGCCAACTTTGACAGCCATGTGGTTATCTTCAAGTCAAGTGTTTTCTCAGCAATTTTAACAACATAACAAGGAGTCCCATTAATACTATATATTATCATGTCATTCATTAGGTAACACTTATCACAGTTCACAGTGTTGAAAGAGTCAAATTACCAAACTGGATGTTTGGATTAAAAAGAAAAAAGCGAGGCAATAAATATAAATATTAGGGCCTGGAATGAAATGAATGAATTATTCTCTCTACATGCACTAGCCGGCTGGTCTATTCATTATTGTTTCGCATTTGTTCAATTTGAATTTCAGCAAAAATTACGAATAAAAGTTGACACAATCACCTCCATTATCCTAAACATTAACGCTCGGGTGTCTCGACCATCCAGATGTCTGTCTGTGACCCTGAAAAGACCCCCCCCCCCCCGCCTCACCCCTCATCATGCTAGCACGCGCTGCACATGTGGCTATGACGTATCTCTAGCTTGCCGGGTCGCCAGGAATGTTGATGACGAAGGATTTCACGTAATAAAATATCCAATTGTGAAAACTTTTATTCGTAATTTTTGCTGAAATTCGAATTAAACAAACACGAGACAATAATAAAACAGTAGTTTGGACTAATCATCAGTTCGGAATTCGAAATAATAAAAATTCGAATTATCGAAATGAATTAACATTGATATCCCTATACCAGCGGCCGGGGTCATTTCTCTGGTTGGAATTAGCACGGAATTCGAATTGACCGAGTTCGAATTATCGAGGGTTTACTGTATTACACAATTGAGAACTTTTGAAACGTGGTTATATTGTTGTTTCATTATCATACACAACATATAAATTTCGTGATTTGGCGGCTTGCGAAAAACAAACACCTCTATCTATAGCTACTGAATCACAACGAAACGTAGGGAACTAATGACCACAATGTGGCACTCTATAATAAAGTTTGGAGTCATCAATGTCTTTCGGCCTACTCAAATCTTTCATATCCAATTTTTTCAAGTTATAATCGGACATTGCGCTTACCGATCATGCCTGATGAATTCCACATCATGGCCCGCATGACATGTCTTGATGCAATTCACACAGATGGCGTTGCGGTCGGTGGTGTTGCACGTCTGGCAGCGATAGAAGTCGTGCATTGGGAACGAGGTGTAGCTCGAGATCTTGTACAAGCACTGGCCGTTGGCCACCGCCTTCTCAACTGCGTCCTGATTGTTGAATATCTTGTTGCCCTTGACGATCGGCTGGACGCCGCTGGCGAGGCACAGGCCACCGAACCGGTTGTTGAAGATCTGGTTGTACTCGAGGGTGGCGGTCGCATTGTTTGTGATCTCGACGCCCGCCGCCAGACCGTCAAAGATGCGGTTCCGCCTCAGGATTGGGTGGCTCTGCGTGGAGATGAGCACGCCAGCTTGTGCGTTTCGGAAGATATCATTCTCTTCCAAGATTCCTAGAAACAAATATCAGCACACTGCATTGAAGTATCTTCATCACCATCATTGAACCATTTCAACTGAAAAATTGGGATTAATGCTACAACAAAAGCCTAGGCCTATTCATATAATTGTAGATTTTCATTGATGAA
>OZ023326.1:28927932-28982932 GCA_964007535.1 Brachyptera risi
TATATATATATATATATATATATATATATATATAATATATATATATATATATATATATATATATATATATATATATATATATATATATATATATATATATATATATATATATATATATATATATATATATATATATATATATATATATATATATATATATATATATATATATATATATATATATATATATATATATTATATATATATATATATTTATATATATATATATATATATATATATATATATATATATATATAATATATATATATATATATATATATATATATATATATATATATATATATATATATATATATATATATATATATATATATATATATATATATATATATATATATATATATATATATATATATATATATTATATATATATATATATATATATATATATATATATATATATATATATATATATATATATATATATATATATATATATATATATATATATATATATATATATATATATATATATATATATATATATATATATATATATATATATATATATATATATATATATATATATATATATATATATATATATATATATATATATATATATATATATATATATATATATATATATATATATATATATATATATATATATATATATATATATATATATATATATATATATATATATATATATATATATATATATATATATATATATATATATATATATATATATATATATATATATATATATATATATATATATATATATATATATATATATATATATATATATATATATATATATATATATATATATATATATATATATATATATATATAGGCTATTTGTGAGACACTTTTTCCAACTGAGGGGCAGAGAGGAGTAGACACAAGTGATGATCGGTAGGAAAACATCCCTACTAGGTAAACTGAATATAAGTTAGAAAACATGTTTCACCTTTGCCACCATTGAAGATGCAAATGCCTCCGTCCCTGCCATCGAAGATCTTGTTACGTTTGAGTGTGGGGTTTGAGTCCGTCTTGATCCAAACACCAGCCATCGCATTGTCGAAGATCTCGTTCTGCTCGAGAAGGCCGAGGCCGCCGTTGTAGACTAGAACTCCACCGTTCTGCCCACCCCAGATCTTGTTGCCGCGGATTATTGGATTACTCCCAGTCCTAGACAAAAGAAACGCACGATAACAATTGTCAGATGTAGGCCCAACACTTGTTGTGTTCACAGTTCTTGCAACTTTTACATTCAAATTTGTTACATTTATAACTACCAGTTCATAAGACCTGTTTAAAAACTCATGTTCAGCAGTTAGTATTCAACTATTTACTAGGAAAACGCAAGATTGGCGTTGAGATGAGCTCAGAAGGATAAAAATGTACAATGAAAAATAATTTGTCAGTTCAGTCTACATCTACAGATATTGGATCACTTCAAAGTTCAAACGTTTAAAAACCCTACCGGAATCAATTTTCACGGTCTTCCTGTTCATTCATAACTGATTTCAATTGTTTTCATTTAATTGATGACACTTGTTGCTATAGATTTAATTGGCTTTGTTTGAAGTAAAAGTAGGCCTACGTTTTGAATGCATTTTCTTCGTTATTTCTCATCCGATTGTTGCAAAAATCTCTGAAAAGATGTATAATAGTAATCTTCATATTCAGTGAAAATTTGAGAGCTTCCAAAGAATTCTTGTTTTTCAAGTATTTTTCCTCCGGGTTATTCTTATGAAGATTTGATTTTAAATTTTTCCCGGAAAAACCTTCCGACCGATTTTTCTGAAAAACAATCCCAACATATTCTGGTTTGACAGAAATATGTAGAAAAAGTTTCAAGTCGAAATGTATCTTTTCCTGACCTGTATGCCGCGCGCAAACTCACAAAAAAAAACAACATAAAAACGAAGCCCATTTTTTTCGGTATGTGAAATGGAATCTTCGCTACACTCATCTAAATAGCTTGAATGTAGATATACTGTACTAGGAAAACACGGGATGCGCGTTGTGAGATGAGCTTAGAAGTATGGAAATTTAAAATGAAAAGTATTTCGTCAGCTCAATCCACATTGACGGACCTTGGATTACTTCAAACGTTCAAAAACCTTACCTGCAACTTGTTGATATTTATAGTGCTGCAACCTGTCGCATATACACTTTGCAAAACAAATTCATCCAAATATTCAATAAAATGTACACTTTTATTGCGTTTTCTTTGTTATTTCTCATCCGATTGTTACAAAAATCTCTGAAAAGATACTAGTATGGTTCATGTTTGGTGAAAATTTGAGAGCTTTTGAAGACTTCTTGTTTTTCAAGTATTTTTCCTCCTGGTTATTCTTATGAGGATTTCTCAAACTTTCCGAATTTTTCCGGAAAAACTTTCTAACGATTTTTCTGAAAAACAATCCCAGCTGATTCTGGTACGACAGAAATATGAAGAAAAAGTTTCAAGTCGATAGGTATTTTTTCCTGACCTGTATGCCGCGTACAAAATTACAAAAAAAAACAACATAAAAACGAATCCCATTTTTCTTCGGTATATGAAATGGAATCTTCGCTACACTCATCTAATAATTTTAATGAAAAAAGATGACTGTTTGCTCAACTACCTCCCTCCACAGCCAGGTTATTTGGGGGTACGTATGAGCAGACAATATAAGAATGTTTACAAAAATCATACATATGTAGAACACGAATCCACGTAGATTTGACTCAACTTTCCAACTTCCTTATTTCCTTTCTAACTTTTCAACTTTCCCTCATTAACTTAGCCAAACAGGAGGCTGAATCAAAAACAAAATTACGGCATTTAGAAAGGTATTTTTTACGACTTCATCGAATTACCTGATCTGAACTCCCGAATAGAGGTGATTGAAGATGTCGTTATCTTCCAGCTTGCCGTGTCCGTTGTCGTAGAAATAGACGCCGACCTGCTTGCCCGAGTGGATGCGGTTCCGCCTGAGCACTGGAGTGCTGCCCGTGGTTATCCACACGCCCGCCAGTGTGTTGGCGTAGACCTCGTTCTCCTCGATCAGCCCCTGACCCTTCTCGTGAACGTAGATACCACCGTGCTGCCCATGGTGAATCTTGTTGTGGCGCACGATCGGGTCGCTGTTCGTGCGGATCTGGATCCCGGCCAGGGCGTTGCCTGGCGAAAGAAAGAACAGAATCAAAATCCACAAATTAGAAACCGTTGTTTCGAAAGCGTAAGGCTGTTGATGTTAGAAAGATTATAAAGAGTGATCATTTTTTGAAAACATTCAAGTATTCAGCAATGGAAGAATATAAATTGTCTCGGGCTACCTTAATGTAATTTATATTGTAAAGATTGACGGTACTGAATTTTTTTTTGGTATTTTACATTATGTTGATTAAAACTTGTAATCAAATGATACCAAGATGTAGGGCCTATACGTAATGGTTTTTCTGGTAGGTCCCATTTGTAGGTAAAAGTAGCAGAGGATATTTCATGGAGTAGTTGAAAACAAATGTGAGCAAATTCAACCCAGTAAAACCTCTATGTATTGTTCCTGGATCTATCGTTTTCCCGCTTCGATCATTCATTTAACATATTCCGAGCCTACTACCATGTACCAACCAATGTTCAATTGACGACTAGAAATGGGTGTGGCTTAACCAGTAGGCCAGTTGGATCTATATCATTTGTGGTCATTTGAAGATACCCCGATTGGATATTTGATTTCACTACAGTTCTAACAGCCCTGTTGATTGTGACGTCAAGGGAGCGGAGACTGCAAGTCGTCAATTCTCCTGAATGGATAGTTTTTCTTTCTTCTGGTTGCTTGAAAAACAATAGAGATTTGTAGAGGATAGAGGTGTTATGTATATTTATTACGGATGTCGGCAGGTACCCGGAAGGGTCCAATCTCAAGTGAGACCCGGGGTCAAATAATTACCCACCGGGTAATCTGATGTTTTTGGTGCGGTGTATAAGTGTGGGCGTGCACTCTCCTCTCCGCCCCCTTCACCACCCACCCATCACTCCTTGAATGCATGCGTCCTTGACAGCTCTCAGTTGACAAATGTGCTTTGTAAGACACACACACACACACACATGCACACAATGCTTATAGCAACCCAAGTGACAGTGTCCAGATAACTGTGCTAGTGTAGCATAACTTTGAATGTGCTTTCGACATTTGTTTTTTCCCTGCCATCGTTAGAGAGGAAATATTATTTAAGTGACATTTGACTCCAAATAATGATAAGTGATCATCACTGCCTTTTTAAAATACTTTGATTTTGAAATTACTTTTCGTTGCCATAAGAGAAATGCACTCATGCACGGTTCAGTGTTCTCGGCCAGAGCACCACTCTCGCCCGCCAAGTCGGCGCGGTCGGACTCAAGTCTTGCGTACCACCCCTACGGAGCCCCGCCCCTCCAACACATTATCAGATCTTACTGGCCGAGCAAATATGCCAGTGCGATTGCAACATTCTCCTCGGTGTGTTTCCAAGCCTTGAGCTAAGAGGTCATGTTGCTTTATAATGATGATTGGATTAACGAAAATGACGTGTCGTTTTATGAATATAGGTGATTTAGGACCTATACGATTTTTTTTCGTAGGGAAAACCCGGGTAGGAGTCGGGTAATGAAGACGGGTACCCAGATAGCAAAATACCTGCATGCCAACATCCCTAATATTTATGCACATTTTCCATCAAATAATGGTGGTGATACTGTATTATTTACGAGCACAATCAAGACATACGCTTTCTACATTAGTACTTACGAAATGTTGAAACTGCTTACCATAGATATTATTGTGCTCGATAAGTCCTCTTCCCTCTCCAAAGATGTACACACCTCCCTGATGTCCGTTGTAGATCTCATTCCTTCTGATCGTTGGATTACTATTAGACGTGATCCAGACGCCAGCAAAATTATTTGAATGAATCTTGTTGTCGATGAACTGGCCAAGGCCGTTTTCGTGAACGTAGATGCCTCCTGTTTGGCCGTGGTGAATCTCGCAGTGAACCACTGTCGGGTTGGCACCTGCCTTCACTTCAAAGCCGGCGATGCGATTATTGTGGATGTCGTTGGCTTCAAAGTAACCCTGTAAACACAAGACGGAGGCTGGTCATCCACAGAGAACCACTTCAAAATATTATTTCTAAAATGAAAACTACCACATTCTCATCTTCATCAACGTATCAACAACTGGAAAAATCTGCTTGCTCCATACTCAATTTTCTTCAATTTCGACTACCAGTAACCAATGTACAGTCTCCACTCTAAGTGGATGTTCCAACTAGTTCCGCCTTTCTCTTTTATTAGGCCTCCAGTTGACCTCAATGACCCAAAAATACCCATTTTGAACGATCAAAGTTTGAATTATTGAAATATTCAACACTGAAATTTTGGATCAAAACTCTGTAGGGACCAGAACTTTACTTTGAATAACAGCAAAATTTGAACTATCATAGTTTGACTCAAAAGAGGGTTTGCTGTAATATAATTTCCATGAAACGTGATCTCAATTCATAGAAGGCCCATCAACATTCGTAACTGACACTCTGAACTGTCGCAACTGACCAGGCCGTTGTCAAAAGTGAATATGCCGACGTCTCTGCCGTGATGGATGTGATTCCGCCGCATAATCGGGTTGGCGAAGTTCTTGACCCAGATGCCGGCGAGGGCGTTCCGGCTGATCTCGTTATCTTCATACGTGCCCTGAGCGTAGTCTGTCACGTAGAGGCCCACGTTCTCGCAGTCGCTAATATCACAGTGTTTGATCACGGGGTTGGCACCAACCCCACTCACGCACACGGCAGCACCAACTATAACACAAAACACTCAGCGTGAGCAGAGCACCCATACACAACAGGTCATTGAAAAAGAAGCAAGCAAATGAATATTAGGGTGCCACCCTCCGTAGCTCAGTGCTCTAGAAACTCACAGTTGTCCATGGGTTCGAGTCCCGCATAAAGCATGGGTTTTAGTGAATGTCCTTTCACTCATGTATGTATGTATGTTTGTTCAAATGATTTTTGCAGATGCACTGTGGCAAGATGCTCTAATTATCTTCCTTATATCTATTCGTACGTACAACACTTTCTTGAATTCTTCCATTTTATTTGCATTTCTTCCTTTTCCCTCAAATTCATTTGAGTCTATTATGGACGGTCCTCTGGATGAATCCACTCTGACCCATCTTTGTATATAACCTCTCCACTTCCAATCGATCTCCTCCCCTCGTATCTCTTTGCAACCCCTTACCTACTCTATTGCTCAGTTCCTCCCAACCAGTAAAATAGTACTTTGCTTCAAAGAAATTACAAAGCCTGCCTATCTGTTTTCCTCCTCCAGAGAAATTACAGCATTACCTATGCCAGTTCTTCTATCACATTGCTTGGTCTTTCTAAATCTTTCTTCACCACTCCATTTCTATTCCAACGATTCGCCATCTCTCAACTAAGCCTCTTTTACCTCTTTGTGATAACATCTGGATCATCTCTATGGCCTTGACTAATGCTATGTCGTAGGTGTCCCAGACTGAACTACTCTACTCCATTGTAGTCTTGTAGGTCTAATCAGAGATATATATGAATCACCTTTCACTTCAATTCCTGCCTCCTTGGGTTGTCTCATAATGAAATTCAGTGATTTAATACCCCTTTTCAACAAATTTCTCCCCCCCTAAATTTCTACGCATACATATTTCAGGACATTTATAACTCTTCAACTCCTCCAAGTAGGCCTACGCTCTCCCCCATTTTGAATGCTGTGATACTTTTTATTATTTATGCTTCTGGAAAATTGGAACCCCTTACATTTCCCTACATCAAGTCCTATATTTGGTTTGTTCTGACTCATTCATTGATTTTGTCCAGATCAGCTTGTAGTTGAATTTCATCTTCCTTATCCTCAATTTTCCTGTATAATGCAGTCAACTGCATAAAGTCAATTTTCCTTTTATAATACCAGATTCTAATAATTAGAATCTGGTATTACATAAAAAATTTGACCAATTCATGTATGAATTTTTTTAAATAATAGAAATCCAATTACACTTCCTTGAGGCACTCCTGATGAAATTGCAACGAATTCTGAGACTGCTCCCCATTTTACTTCTCGTGATTCTTCTTGTAAGAAAGTCTCTATACAAATTTTAATAATATGCCATTATCGGTACATTGTTTTAGCTTTTCGATTACCAGGTTGTGCGACACTTCACCGCATGTCTTTTCAAAGTCTAAAAAGATTGCATGTATTCTCCCTCCCTTATCTAGAATGTCAGTCAGTTCATGTAAGAATCCCTATAGTTGCATGCATAACCCTTCCAGAATACATGCTATCCCTTGAAAATCGATAACTTTTTTAATTTCCGAGTCGACCACCCTTCCACGATTTTACATGCTGCTGATGTGACTCACAGGTCTGTAGTTCCCTGGTTTGTCCTTTCCCCACCCTTGTGTATTGAAGTTATTACTGCTCGTTTCCACTTCTCTGGCACAGTTCCAGACTCTAGAGAATCTTGAAATATGATTCTCAAGTATTTGCCAATTCCTGCTATTTTTATGAAAATATTGTTACTTTTATCAAGCCGTGGTACTCTGATATTTGTTAGGCTCCATATGATTAGCTGAATTGATCTTTCGTAATTATAATAGTGTGCTTGTCTGTATCAGAATCTTCTATATTTATTTTGTTTCCTACAATCTCCTCCCACCTGTATCCCTTTTTTGAAAAACTACTATAATATTTGTTCAATGCATTAGCCTTCCCTTTGTCACTTGTGAATTTCTTTACATTGTTGTCAATTAGTGTAGGCATGTGCTTGTTACTTCATTTAGTGAGTGTACATGTTTATAAATCATCTTTTCCAAGATTTTCTTGTCAAATATTCCTCCAAAAAGTTATCCTTGCCTTTCTGTTTTTCTCCATTGAGGCTCCTTTTTGCTTGTATATCCTTTCCTGTTCAGCTATTTTTGCTATATCATTTACTACTATGGGGCCTTCTTCATCATTTCTAATTTTTCATTGACAATACATTGGACTTGGATTACTGCCATATTAGCTTACTAGGCACATATCTGTACATATTTACTCTGAACAAATACACTTAAAAATTCCCCATATTTTGTCCATGTTTCTGATCACTGTTGCCCAGTTCTTTCTCCCATTTGACAGGTATTTTCCAATGTCCTTTACAATTTTTAGCATTCTTGTGTAACCAAATCTTCTTTTTTCCTTTCTCTTTGTCAGCTATTCCAATTGATATGATGATGATATCTAATATCAATCGTATCTATCGCAATTTTTGTAGGTCCATATCATGTTTCTTTAGTCTCCTATAATTATTTTGTAACACACAGCGAGGATCTGCCTTTGTCTCGACACTCACACTTCCAGCATCCACAAACAACAGAAGACCTGTCCTTGGGCAAGAACCGAAAACCACAACGTTGACGTTGCTCAACAACCCTACCAACACCTAGGTTATATAGTACGAAACATAGAACCACACAGAATAGGTCACTGTGGTTTTTAAAATGTATACTGGGTTCAACGACGCACTGTAATGATAACTATGATTTATTGGCGTCGGATGAATCATTATAAAATAATTTACATTTGGATTTTGTAAACATTCTTGCAGATGTGCTAGATGCATGGTGGCAAGATATTATTATTCTATTGTATCATTTTCTTGAATTCATAAATAATGAATAATGGGATGATGAGACGAAGGTTTCATAGGTAATGGGAAGGATAGTGGAAACGATGGGATCGTAAACATTAAAGGGGAACCCCGAAAAAATCTTGTAAAGATGATGACAGTGGCGAGGATAGAACCAGGTTTGACATGTCCCTCACCTTATGAGAATATGAAAATATATGAAAAATAATATGAAAATGAGTGCTTTAGTAACTGAGCTGCATGTGCTGCTGTCAATGTTTCATCAGGTGGAGGCAAGGGGGGAGGGACATTTAAAAAATATTGCGGCAAGACCTACTAGCGAGATTGTTGGTTGTCAGTGTTAAGAATATGTTCATGTTAGAAGCATCAGTTCCACTCAGTTAGTAACACAGACCCCCCCCCCCCCAACCATACTCTCCACTAAATACTTGCAGAGATAGATGTTACAGTGTTGTCGAAGTGTTGTTACAGTGTTGTTGAAGTGTTGTTACAGTGTTGTTGTAGTAGCTGTTGAAGTGTTAAGATAAGCCAGATGTGTCTGCCAGAGAACTCTTGACTGCTAATGTTTGGAATATCTACTGATAATGAATCAATTTATTTGTGTACAATGAAACCTCTATCCATCGTTTTTCAAGGTAAGTTTAAGTAACATAAAAAACATAAAAATAAAACCATTCATGCAGGAAAACGATCTATCTAGAAAAATTTAACATTGATTATATAAGAGAAGGGTGAGAAAAAATGAATGATACAAGCAGGAAAACGATGGACCAGGGAACGATGCGTAGAGGTTACACTGTGTTAGTTCCCAGTCCATTATTTTCTTTCATAATTAACATGTTTTAAGAAGATTGAGGATGGAATAGAGAATATTCTTTCTGTTCTCTCCTAATGTTACAAATATATTATTATGAATGTATCATTTTTTTTTATCAATTTATTTTTTAAATAGAGGAAATTCAGCCAATTAGTGTATGCAGAGGCCAAGTTTGTATATTTTCCTTCAGTGATTCTTCCTGTTATCACGGTAACAAAAAACAAAAATTATCACGTTACGCGTAAATAACAAGAAATGACAGTCAAGTGCATGTGGTTACATGTAATGGGTGATTAAATGTTGACATCTATACTGTTGAGACATAGACAGAGAGACAGACGTAAAGAGAGAGACAGAAAGAGTGATACGTATCATCTCTTTTGTTTCATAATAGATAAAAAATTGTTGACAGTCAGGTTTGTGTGGCTTACTGTTTGTTCTTTCAATGGCAGGACAGGAGGAGTTCGAGGGTAAACACATGTGCTGGCGATATAGCCAATCTAACATATTACTGACAGCTCGCAGTTCATTTATTTCATATTGAATTCACTTTCGATATTTAAATAATAAAAAATCAAATGAATTGATATTGATAAAAACCCTGATATCAAAAATCAATTGAAATTTCGAATATTCAATATCGAATGGCAACTCTAAAAAAAAGGTAGACCTATGATTGAAACGCTCGCTCGATTATTGCATCTACATCCCACAATTTCGTTCTTGTAACAAGTTTGTTCTACTCTAGAACTTAACTCAAGTGCCAAAGGTAGCAACTCACGCAATAAGAGCAAAAAAGCGTGACAAACATTGTAAAACATACTATAAAATGAAAATGAACATATATACTTATTGATTAAAATATAAAGAAGCAAGATGCGAAATAGCATAAATAGTGCAAATTACAAGATTTCACACAAAGAAGGCTGTATCACTTGGAGCAAATATTATAACAACTTTTCAATACAGTAAACCCTCGTTAATCCAAACTCGGTTAATCCGAAATTTGACATATTTCGAACTTGAAGTCAGTCCCCGGCTGAAGGTATAGGCATTTCAATGTTGATGAATATGGTTAATCCGAATTCCAGCTAATCCGTAATTCGAACTAATATTTAGACCCCTCGATTGATTTAGCACTGTTTTCGGATCGGATAATCCGAATTAGATCGAGTGAATTCCTAGAATTGATCATTATTTTCGTAAATTCCATCTTTTTTATTTGACGCGTAACAATAGGTCGAAGCCAGCTCAGCTGTTCGCTGCCACTGAATACGTCATCCGACTCCGAGTGCGCTTGGGCCGCTGCAAAACCCTTAGTATCTAACTTCGTTAGGTTAGATACTAAGGTCTTTGGCCGCTCTGTCTGTCATTGACGAGCGGTAAGCTCGGAACATTCAATCACTCGGAACGGGCGAGCGCCCAAATGGAAGCTGGCCATCTAACGTTCGTTTGCTATCGAAGATAGCCGAATACACACTATCAGTGATTCGGTTCCTCGCACATGTGGCATCATCTAGCTTTCTCTCGCACTCAATACGAAATTGCTTCAATTCTAACCGGGAAGTGTGATGATTTTCGTGGAAAATGAGTTTTTTGGTTAATCCGAATTTTTATAAATCGAAATTACTTTTTGGGGTCCCTTGAATTTCGGATTAATGAGGGTTTACTGTATAGGTTACTATCAATCACATATATCAGATGGTTTCAAAAATAAGTAGGGGCCTAGAGGCAATGGGCATCAAAATAAAACATTAATTGTAAGTATAATGTGTTAATTGTATCAAGAGACAGTTTTGAGAAATAATAATGAGTGGATCAAGCGTTAACTGAATTAGCAGATTGACTACTCATCAGTTATTACTTAGTTATTACCCTTAGTTACTAACGCTATTTTTGTACCTCAATCAATAATGGGCTAACCTTTATCAACCTGTTCTAAACATTCGTGAAGTGCTGCCTAATTAAATTGAATTTTAAAAATGTCTGTGAACACACAAACAGAAGGAAATGGAAGTAAAATAGGCCTAGTAAATGTAATTAAATCTTATAAGCTCAAACACAATAAGGTCAAATAGACCTACATCACAGATACTATGCAACCATAAGGTTAATGAACAATTGTACACATCCATGAACAAGGAGAAATACTTCATTATTCGACCAATCATTTTGTACCGTAAATTAATTGATCACCAATTTATCGAGTAAACCTGTTTGACATTGAATATCACACTAAAACTTACCAACTGAGGTGCTCCGAATAATGCAGTGATCGACGGTCGGACTGCAGTTCTCGCCGACCTCAAGACAGTAGTGCTTGTGGTGGGGCACGGTCGACGTGACGTCCGGCGAGAACTTGAGTGTGAGGTGGCCGGCGTACGCCTGTTTCGCCCCCTCAACAAACATCACCGTCGACTCGGATTCGCGCTCCAGCACAACCGACTCAGCGACATTACCAGGGGCGGCGCCGATCAGCGAGACGTCCGAGTCGATGACGAGAAACTCGCCACGGTACGTGCCCGCATGCAGGAACACGAGGGCGCCGTAGCCGTCTCCGTCACTCATCGTGGTGCCTATACATTTGGTGAAACATTAGATAGTGGTATCTGATAGGGGTAAGATGAGGTGGCACACAGTATGTTTTTTTCAAACTAGTTTTCCAACTTCTTTTCAAAAATAACATCTAGAATTTCAAGGCGTCCCCAGTCTCCATATTATTGTGAAAATTCTTCCCAGGATGATTTCACAGATATACTCATCATGATAAGTATAAATGATAAAATCTCAACAGTGCCAGTTACAAAATTAACAAATACATCATAAGATGCAGGTAATATTTGTTGGAAATGCCAACGGCTCGAATTTCATGATAATAAAGGCGGAAAGATCAGTAACACTCAATATTTTTGCCATCCATTATTACCTCACTATGTACCATTACACACAAATAACACGTTAATCTAATGTGAATGTTTTTGGAAAGTAGGACTTGATTTAAAGAATATTATTTTGTAATGGACGATATGAGATGAATGATTGATGATGATGCAGTGCAGGTTAAGAGAAACTAGTGATGTGAGCATGATGAGGTGGGTACAGGTTAGAGGAAATACATAGTTAGAGCACAAAAAACACACACACACATGTGTGTACTGGACAATGCGAGTACTGGGAGCTGGTTCCACAAGAATCAACAAACTCAGGTTTCCCACTACCTTTTCCACAGACTCTGAAGGGAATAACCAACAGGTGAAAATCACAGAAGCATTAATAATAAACTAAACTAAAACTCACGACATGTTTCAATCTTGTTAGATCTCATCAGGTATCCTTAATATTTCATCCTCTCAAGGAAACACCTGCAAACTACTTCCTGTGCTGGCTTACCTGGGTCTGCCACCAGAGTGCACTGTTTTTCCACAGCGCCCTCTAGGCCTAGGCCTACATGAACCAACTCAGAATTCAATTTGCAGGTCATGTTCTCTGAGTTTATGATTTTCACCTGGTGGTTGGATGTCATTGCCTCCGGGCCCACTTCCCCTTTCATCTTTCATCACTGGCTTTGGTCATCTTTTCACCCGCCGCCCGATCTGTATAGTTACAGGGGAGAAAATCTGTTCTATCTTTCCTGCTAGGGTTCGAGGTTTGAGTCCTTGATAAGGCATGGTTATTTGCTGCACGCTCAGCCTACGGTAGATAGTGAATTACATTTTCCGCGACTCAGTAGGCCTACTATGGGTCTTGGTTCAATTCCAAGAGAAGGCTAGAGATTTTGTTCCTATCACTCTTTTCTGTCTCTGATCTGTTCCTTCTTGTCCTCATCCAACCACCAGGTGAAAATCATAAACTCAGAGAACATAACCTGCAAATTGAATTCTGAGTTGGTTCATGTAGGCCTAGGCCTAGAGGGTGCTGTGGAAAAACAGTGCACTCTGGTGGCAGACTCGGGCAAGCCAGCACAGGAAGTAGTTTGCAGGTGTTTCCTCAAGAGGAAGAAATTTAAGGATACCTGATATACTCACCTGATGAGATCTAGTTAGATCGGAACATGTCGTGAGTTTTAGTTCATTATTAATGTTTCTGTGATTTTTACCTGTTGGTTATTCCCTTCAGAGTTCGTGGAAGAGGTAGTGGAAAACCTGAGTTTGTTGATTCTTGTGGAACCTACCTCCCAGTACTCGCATTGTCCAGTACACACATGTGTGTTTTTTGTGCTCTATCTATGTATTTCCTCCAACCTGTACCTACCTCATTATTCTCACATCACTAGTTTCTCTTAACCTGCATCATCATCAATCATTCATCTCATATCGTCCATTACAATTCAATGTGAATGTTTATTATAAGTCGACATTTTTTACAAGATACCCACCTACTTCACTGAATAGTAGTTTCACTACAATTTAATATTTATGTTGAAACGGAATGTTACTGCGATCGATTATGTTACAATGACACTAACCCTTGGGTAACCCTTGACCTTTTAACTGCAGAATTTTCTGACAGCAGCTGTAGGTCTACACCCTGTGCTGATTCATTTTTCCCAAAATAGAATAGTTGGTACAAATGATTCTAGATTTTACATTTATGATTACAGTGAAACCTCGATCTATCGTTCCCGGATCGATCGTTTTCCCACATTTATCGTTTGTTTTGTGTGGTCCCAACCAAACCACCGTATAAACAATGTTGAATTTTCCCGCATTCATCGTTTTCCCGCTTCTATCGTACGTTATTTTCATCTCTCGCCGCTTAAAACCTCGAACAATCGTTTTCCCGCATCTATCGGTTTGTTAAATTTTCCCGCATTCATCTTTTTTCTGCTTCTATCGCTTGTTATTTTCAGTCCCTCGCCACTTGTAACTTCGTACGATCGTTTTGAAACGGAGAAAAATTGACAACAAGATACAAGACTTCTCACCATAGCACACTTCCAGGCCAGCATTGTTGATTGATGATAAACAGATGTGTCAAAGTGTTCGTCTTGTTATTCAGTGTAACATGGGACTTTAAATCCACTCTGAACTCCTTTGCATTAACACTGACGGCCGGCAGTCTCAAATGACAATCAGTGACCTTGCCTTAAAAACAGCAGCCATCTGGCCTACACAGGGGAAGAGAGAGAGACGGAGAGAGGAAAGGTTGTACCGAATGTGCAACCAATTTGCGCAGCGAATTCCGGTTATCAAATCTGACGACGATTGAGGGTTCGTCGTATGCTATAACATGGGACGACTGTCAGTGTTTCACGGGAAATGATTTTATCGCAAAATGTGTCGTTTCTTCACTCACCTTTATAAGAGGCATTGTGACTTTTTCATGACTTAAAAATGGAAAAAAGTGCGTAAAAAGAGATGGTAAGTGATTACAGTACTGCACAGCGATTCCCGTTCTATATCCTTAACTTAACAATCTTCAACTTTTAACAATCCATATCGTTTAGAGTTGAAGACTAGATCCCTAAAGATCGAGTCCCGTTCTCCAATATTCAACGTTATAGATTGTTAACATTGCTTGTTAAAATGATGACGTATTTTCTAGTTGACGTCATCGATGGCACATCATGAGCCAATAGAAAAAAATTATGCATCATTTGAATCTAGAGAGCGTATACAGGATTAATAGAGCCTCTCGATCTAGAAGACACTGGAGGTCTTGTCAATTTCAACTTCTCTCATTTCATTGTCACGACTTTGATTTTCTTCAAAATATTCTGAATGGGAATCATTCATGGGTATTTATTCATTCAGTTTTGAAAAGTGTGGACTAGCCCAAACATAATCCAACGAGGGTGAGTGACTATCGTCACAATCAACTGACAGAAGGAAGGAGAAACGGTTTCGTCCCCATCCCACTTTTGGCATAAAAAAAGAAGGTAAAAAACTAAATGATTCCGTAAGTAATGACTATACTTTTCATTCTTCAATTTATACACAACAATTCAAAATCATTCACCAAGCTCTAAAATGTTCGTGTCATTCAATATTAATTGATAATATTTTCGAATTATCAGGTGAACGCCATTTTATGCAGTCTTTAAAAACATAACGATAGGGGTCTTATAGATCTATAAGGAAATCTCAATCAACGATCATGCCAAAGACTGTAATATTTTTAAGTGGAAAGGGAATCACACTTGGATATTATCAATCTTTAGTGACGTACAGATCTTTAAATCAGTAGTTACAGATTGTTAAGTTAAGGATTGGAGAACGGAAATTGCACTGCTGTATTAATTACAATAAAAGGAATAATGTTCACATTCATGTTTTTTTTTCCAACGTTTTTAATGATTTCCCGCTTTGATTGTTTTCCCGCATTCATTGTTTTTGCCCCCGGTCCCTTCTAAAACGATAGATCGAGGTTTCACAATATTTCTCCATGATTTTCTCGACACACCACAGGAAAAGGATTACAGAAGAATAAAAAAATGAAAGGGTGATGGAAAATTCATAAATACTCATTTTCGATTCCTAGGCGTATTTTGGTATATAGACCTACCGGTATATATTATGTTCAACAGAGAAACATTATTGATCCAAGTACGAAAATATCAAGATGAATGGAAAATTTAGTGATTTACTTACTTTCGTTCAGAGTAAGGTTGAATGTGATGCCAAATATTTCATCTTTGTCTGATTATTGGCTTTGTAAACAAATATTTAGTACCCCCAGTCAATACAGTAGAACTTGTTAATTGATAAGATGCTCCGATTTAAAACAACTTGAAAAAACAATCAAATTTGTGTCCACAATAATATGGCCTACCTCTTTCATCAGCATAGTCCAAAGCTCCTTGTACAGAGTCAAAGTAAGCTATCGAACGCCCGCTAAAAGTAAGATCCTGATAGCCAGGCCTCACGTGAACACCTCGGTACAGTTGTCGGAAACTCTCCTTCCACGGGTTGGCGTGGTCAGAGTCCTCGGGGGACACGAACTCGAAACGGCAAGGCGCCGGCATGAATAAAGGCAAGTCGTACTGGTAGACGTGTTGATACAGACTTTTCCACAGTTCCGTGTCGTTGGATATAGCTTGGAAGCGCTTGCAGACCTGACTCACGCGGCACAGGTCTTTCTCTAATAAGTAGTTGAAGATTGTGAGAAGGACTTCGTCGGGCAGTTCGTACTGCAGATAGTGGGCCGCTGACGGAGCAGAACAAGCTGGAGAAAAAACAATTACGCCACATTATAAGACAAAATAAGCCACGATTAGGCCTTGTAAAAGCTATGGGCGTATCAGGAAAATCTCCGAATAAATAGTTGATAAGTGCTTGTAATTCAATCACACTGGTGAACCTACTGTGAATCACTATCCCTAGATGCAATTATTTTGACACTACAGTAAACCCTTATCAATTCGAAATGGAAGGGACCCAAAAAAATGATTTGGATTTATAAAAATTTGGATAAACCAAAAAATTCTTTTTTTCCACAAAAATCATCACTCTTCCGCTTAGAATGTAGTCAATTTTATATTGCGCGTGAGAGAAAGCTATGCGACCGGCCGAGACAACGTAATGATAGTGTTTACTCGGCTGGCCGACGACACGCGATCATCATGCAGCATGCTACCCGCTTCTATTGACGCTCGGCCGTTCCGAGTCGTTGGTATGACGAACGAACCCGAACTCAGCATATGGTGTTGTCAAGGCCACTTAGGTCAGACCACTTGGTCCGATGACACACACAAAGCTCAGCATGTGTCAGCCTATTCTTACGACGCATCAAATAAAAAGGATGGGAATTGGGAAAATAATTATCAACTCAACGCACTCACACTATTTCGAATTATCCAATCCGAAAACAGTGTGGAAGCAATTGAAGGGTCGAAATATCAGTTTGAATTACGGTTTGGCTGAAATTCAGATTACCGGTAGGCCTAACCATAATAATCAGCATTGAAATGCCTATACCTTCAGCCAGGGATCAGCTTTAACTTCGAAATATGTCAGATTTCAGATAAACTGAGTTTGGATTGACGAGGGTTTACTGTAGGTCTATTATTTAAAAACAAATCCCCTTTTGGACAACCAAAAAATATTCTCTCAATTTCAACAAACAAATTATTGTGGGGTCTAGGCCTGTTGGCCTTGTAAATTAGTTCTTTTGAATTAATTCAAAACTGAATTTGGGTAGGCCTAGAATGTACTGGTACTCAGTAGTGACTTCCTCCATATGCTCATATTCTTCTCATCTCAGATACCTAAAAATTAGGTGTAGATAGATTATTCTTACAAGATTTCATGTGAGGCACAATTATTTCAATTCTTTTAGCCCTTGTTGATTACCGGTACATTGACAGACCTACACTCTAGATGCTAGACAAGTAGTCTTTCTTGTTGTATGTGGTAAGCTACATGCATAGGCCTAGTTTTTGATAAATTTCCATTTTGTTTCAATTGAAACGAACGAATTGTTGAACATCATATATTTATATAATTTTCGTTTCAAAATTTCGTTTCATTTCGTAATTTTCGTTGGTCAAATATCAATCAAAATACATAATTTTGAAAAAGAAATTTTCAATTTTGGTGTAGGCCTACCGGTATGTATAATAGTATTGATTGCAAAACAAAACATCCTATGACCATTGATACTTACTTTCATTTGTCGTGGAACATGTCCGTCGCGGTCTCTTTCTTGCGGGTAGCATGGAAGCCGAATAGCTAGAAGAGGAAGCTGTAGCAGAGGTAGCAGTACTAGTACTGGCCGAACCATCGTGGTGAGGTGGGGACTTCCGTCGGAGGTCATAAGGAGAGTGGTGGCCGCCAGCGTTGACACTAGTGGCATTAGAACTACCAACCGCTGCCGGTGAAGACAAATTCCCCGGACTAGACGAGCTCGACGATGCTATGGGAGCTGTCGAACTACTTGGTGCATTAACGGCTGCTGGTGTGCTCTGATTGGGTACTTGGCATGGTAATTCACAAGGTTCAGCTAAAAATAGAAGAAACAAGATTTACAAAAACAATTAGGGCATATAACAAATAGGGCCTAAATCTAATATCTAAGACCCAACACCTTCTTTTCAAACAGTAGTAAATGGTTGATAACCAGAAACTGTGGCACAAATTTACTTGCTCACTATAGGCCTACAATCAATTGATAAATTGATATTTAAGCCGAGTGGTGGCTTATATACATATACTGCAGAATGGCAGCACTCCATATGATTTGCCAAACGTATGCTATTTTTCAATCAATTTATCTAAAATACAACATTTCTTTCAATGTGTATGTTTTTTCTAGCAAACATTGTTGAGAAAAATACAGCTTTATGAAAAAATTATGGCCAAAAAAACGTTATATTAATCATTGTTGAACGTCCGCATCTTCAAATGCATTATAAAACCTACAAGCTGCTGAGCACCTGCAAGGCTGTGCAGACAATGTGTAATAGGCCTACACAATACACCTAACCGAGCTGCATGTACTGGTGCTCTCAGAATCGGTAGATAAAAAGATGTAGGCAATGAGAGCGCGCGGTGGAAGAAGAGGTGTGTTCAATTTATCTCCCGAATGTGCTGCATGACCTGATGTTCGAGAAAGCTCGAACTTGCCCGAACACTGCCGAATTTAAACCACGTTGAGTCACCGCACAGTATGGCAGTTGGGTGTAAAATTTGGCAAACAGCTCTGATAATCTTTACTATCTCAACTTCTCAAGTGTATTTTTCAGTCAGAACTTCAATTATCATCTACTGTGACTCTAAAGTTCTCCAAATTCAAGAAAGATAATAAATAACCACATCTGGGCCCCTGGTTTTCTTTTGAATCATCTCCCCAGCAGATATGGTATTTGATGGTAGGCCTACAGGCTCAAAAGGTAATGGGTACAAGCTTATTCCGTGCTACAAGAGAATGTGTGGGTAATACAAATATGGTTCAGAGGCCTACAAAATAATTCAGAAAACTCCACAGTATCGGTAGCTCAACGGGAATTAAATCCAGAAACGCTCGAAAAGCAGCACCTTACTTCTGTTCTAGCAAATACGGCCACTCTTAATTTGAGTAGGTACCAACACACGAGTTTAAGCCTATAACTCAATTTAATGGTTAACACAGCCTTAAGAGAGGTTGGGCTAACCATAGAGTGAAGAGTCTTAAACTCTCTTCAATCTATGGCCTAATCTTGCTCAAGTACCGGTACAGTGTATTTGTAAGTCACATTACATTCACAATAAGTGTATTCCTCTACCCAAAATATTGCAAGCTTAGGCCCACCGGTACTGCCTAATACCGTAGTTCTATTTCATAGACCATGTCTGTCACAGTGCTGGGAAAACTGGATCACCCTGAAACGGTTCAAGTATTTCGAGTAAGCCTTTCAGTATTGATCAAATCAGTTTGGAGATTGTAGAACATCCATATTTGTTTATTCACACTGCCTCGTTACTGGCTCAAGATTTGCGGGCACACCCCTCCAAACTGTTTCAGACTGTTATCACATGTAGGCCTAGGCCTGTATTCCAGATGCGCTTCTTGAACCGTTTTGGAACTCAATCGTTTTCGCCCAAAATCAACATGCATATGTTACAACGTTTGAACTGTTTCTGGCTGACTCGGTCTGGCTAAACAATCTCCAAGCTGTGTGATAAATGCTGTCATATTGGCCCAAGGTCTTTGCTACGACTTTAAATCCCAGACCTACTACTCTGTTTCATTTAAATGGCTATGTTCACTCAAGGCAAAGATCCAGGCCTATAGAGATCTAATTATATTCTCAAATCATCTAAAAAGTTGAAATAAATATAAAGAATAGCCATTCAATATTAGTAAGACATTATCTAAGGCTACTAAGTCTATAGATCTCTATAGTTATAATAATGTTTGACCTGTTTATATATTCTAATCTTTGACTAGGCCTACTATTTGTAGGACTATCTCGATGATATAAGTAGGCCTAGATTTAGGGTCTACCAGTAGGCCTAATGATTTTTTTATATGTCTATGTGCTTAGTACCAGAACCACTGAGTACAGAAGTTCTATGAGCACTAGAACATGAATATTAAAAATGATAGGCCTAGAGTAGCCTATTTCAACAATAGCGTAGGCCTAGGCCAGGACAGGGTTGGAATTCTATGAGAAAATGGTGAAATTTTCATTAAAAATTTGAATGTCAGGTCTACCACTGCAATATGTTACTGTTCTGTATGTTTTTTGTGTGTGTTACTAGGCCTAGGCCTATTCCTCTCTGCCTGAATTGTTATTGTTTAGGCCTAGGCATAGGCCAATGCCAAGGTTTAGGCCTAGGCCTACCTAGTCTATTAGGTCTATTCTTACACAGTTGAAATAAAGGCTTTTAGCTAGGTATGGGTAGGGCCTAGTAAGTTTAAGCCTATACAATATATCTCAGAATCACTAGACTATCAGGTTTATTGTAGGCCTAGCCTATTATGTCTACACAACTTAAGAGTGTTTTTTAAACATTGAGAAATAAAACTGGTTTGAGACTGGACCTGGATCTGGATGCACTTTAAAACCCAAGTTAGGCCTAATTAATGATGGGCATACATTTAGAATTAGATACATGTTGAAACTAATTAGCAGTGCATATAAATTCAAAGTATACTGTGATCATAGGTCAATGTTTTTAATCGTAACAAATAAAAACATTGAAATCTTTGAGCTAACAATAAACTGTCAATAGTCTCCAGACATGGGCTGCAGGACGAGTCCAAGCAGCCACAATCAGAGGGAAATCTGATCCTTTAAACTCACCTGAACTTGTTCTTGAGGGTAATGGGATCCTGTTGGCTCCTTTTCTGCGTGATCTTCTTACATACGAACGTGATGAGGTAAAAGAAGCACTCGGCATTTTCGTATTTCTTCTGATTTTTGCACCAGAAAGTCCTAAACAAAGGAGATCAACCCATCTAAGCAGACAACAGCCATTTTCTATTCAGTAGACAGAACACGCAGAACACGACAGAACCAGACGTAGCCAATCAGATGTTTCCTTCAAGTCACGTGATAGTAGGAAATGTCAGAATGGACGACGGCGAAAGACCTAGGGAATATTTTTGTTTTTTATCTGTAGGAGCATGCTTCATTCTTTCAGTCGTGTATGTAGCGAGTTTATATGTTTGGAACTCTCCATTAGACAGGTAAAACCTAACTGAATTCTGTATTTTAATGCTAAACATGAGATATATATTCCAAAATTCTTGCTACTATTTGCACTACTTGTCACAGGAGTACCAAAATTAGAATAAGTATAATTGGTAAAAATTAATTAATTCACTCATTCAAACTGATTAATTAAATTAATTAGACACCTCATATCAATGGGTACATAATTCTCTCATAA
This sequence comes from Brachyptera risi, assembly GCA_964007535.1. NCBI lineage: Eukaryota > Metazoa > Arthropoda > Insecta > Plecoptera > Taeniopterygidae > Brachyptera > Brachyptera risi. The sequence continues at coordinate 28,949,731 of OZ023326.1, forward strand.
CATTGAAAAATGTCGCGAATTTCAACCGGTAATACCGGTACACCAGTGTGTACCGGTATTTTATGACACAGTTTGGTCTGTACTATTAACATGTATACATTATTTTGCTTGCAGAGATCATCCCTCCACTATCAAGAGGCGATTTTTAAGTGTATTTGTTATGATGTTTATATCTCCACTGTTCTTATACTTCTTCTCTAGTGAGAAGAGTCTTCAAAATGTGAGTAAATATTTTCTCAATTTTCAAGAAGTCACTTACCGTACTTTTTCTTTAGGTATGTAGATAGACACGACTACACGTCACTGCTTCAGTCATTTTGTATTGTATGTCTTTATTCGAACGATATTTGTATATTATAATAATATATGATATGGTATAATATAATAATAACTATACAATGACAGTTCAACATAGGCGGGGTCATTGAGTTATAGACTCAATGGCGGGGTTCACCACAGCATTGATTTTGGAAGGTTCACAAATTCAATGACCACAGAGAGTGGTCTTCCACCCAAACCTTCTAGAGATAAGATATTAATAATAATTCAAAAAAGAAAAATAACAATGACTAGCATATAGGAATAATGGGAATATAAACTTTATATTCCTTAGCATGACTTCATATTATTTAAAATATTTAAATAAACTGTGTAATAAGGCTAATTGTTAGAATAGGTAGGGTGATGGTGATCCTAGGGAACTTGAGGAAAGAGTAAAGTAATGATAACGCTACTTATAACGGTGAGTGGTACAAGTGGGGGTGTTTAAAATGTGAAGTAGACTAGAGGGCAAATCAGAGACGCTTGTTTGAAAAATACTCATTTATATTATAGAAAGGATTTGAAATAAGAAAACTTTTGAGGTTGGAAAGAAAAGACTTGAGTGAGCGGGACTGGATTACGTGGGAGGGCAAGTGATTGTATAAGATAGAGCATAGGTGAAAAGGGCTGTTGGTGAAGGACAGATTGTGAGATGTGATGTGGATGGAGTTTTTGTTTCTGGTCTGGTAAGGATGGATTGAGGAGTTGAGAGGGAAGAGATCGGGATGGGTGCGGACGAAGGAGCTAGTATCTTGAATGAGCTTGGATGAGAGAGTGAGAATTTTTGGTCTATGAAGTGCTGGCGACAGGATGTGCGACGGGAGGTACCAACTATTGTGCGTAGAGCTCTTTTCTGAAGTATATAGACACGGTTAGCAGTGGGAGAAGCGCTCCAGAAGAGGATGCTGTAGGAGAGATGAGAGTGTAGGTGAGCAAAGTAAGTGAGTTTGAGGGTGTGAAGGCTGACGATGTGTTTGAGTCGTCTTAGAAGGTAGCAACTTCTGAGGATCTTGACAGAGATAGTGTGGACGTGGAGAGCCCAGTCGAGAGAAGGAGTGAGAGTGATGCGTAGGAACTTGGTAGAGGGTGTCGTAGGAATGATTTTGTTATGATTTTGTCTAGTCTGATGAGGGGGAGTGATTGAGGGTTGTTTGGAGCGGGAGTGAAAGTGAATGAAGGTGGTCTTAGTAGATTGAAGAGTGAGGCGATGATTGACACATTATGAGGACTTGTGAGAAGTTTGAAGGTTGGCCGTGGTGATTAGGGAGGAAAGGTCCTTTTGCGGTGAAGTGATCAGATGGCTGATGTCGTCAACATAGAGAGAGAGGGTAACTCTGTTGAGAAGAGGAGGGAGGTAATTTATATACATTAGGAAGAGAAGGGGTCCGAGACTGATCCCTGGGGAACCCCACTGCAGACGGAGCGGGGGCTCGAGAGAGTGGAAGTTGGGAATTTAGGGTTATTGGAATGGATCTTGACGATTTAGTTGCGATCCGATAGAAAAGAAGAGATCCAATTTTGGGCAGTGCCACGTATGCCGAGATTTTAGATTATCAGTCATATGCGTATGCATTTTTTCACTCAGCATCTGAACTTGGTGCATCAATTTACCATTTGATTTATTGTCAAGAAAGTCTGATGCATAACAATACTTTATTAATACTCTTGTATCAGAAATAGCTTGAGATAAATGTAAATCAATGTATGGTAATTATATACTACGCTATATTCCTACGCTAGGTTTTCATGAAAATAAAATACGGAAAGGAGTCAAATTTACGTTTGACTTTATTCCAGTCGGAACAACGTACAATAATGATTTGAGATTATTCAGTGGAATAAGGTTAAATGCAATTTGACTTCATTTCTATTCTAGATTTTCATGAAAATAGAATACGGGAATAAGTCAAATTTCTGTTCATGAAAACCTAGGATAGGAATAAAGTCAAATTGCATTTTAGGAATAAAGTCAAATTGCATTTGACTTTGTTCCACTGAACAACGTCAAATTAATCAGAAACGTTGTTCCGACAGGAATAACGTCATTTACAGAAATTTGACTTCTTTCCGCATTTTATTTTCATGAAAACCTAGCATAGGAATAACGTCAGATTAATATTTGACGTTGTTCTGACTGTAACAATGTCAAAAAGAAATCTTACTATTTTCCTTACTCAATTTTTTACGGAAAGTGAAAAAATATGTTGACGTCGCTTTTCGGAATTTTCTCATCCATTATTATATAAAATTTACATTTCATCAGAAAATTTGTTTGTTGTAAACAGGTTGTTGAACCATAATTTCTTACTGGATTAAAGTCAAATATGATATTTTGACATTAATCCAGTGGAATAACGTCAAAACACTTCTTGACGCTATTCCACTGGATTAACGTCAAATTGCATTTAAAACCCAAGTTTTGCAAAGAACATGTTACATAAATGATTTGACGTGTTTCCATTTGACAAGTTATTCCATCTCCTCAGCAAAAAGATCGCGGACGAAAAGATCGTGGCGACCATATGATCGCGGACAAAAAGACCGCGGCGACCATATGACCGCGGGACAAAAGACCGCGGGAAAAAAGACCGCGTCGATCATATTATGATCGCGGACAAAAAGATGGCGGGCAAAAAGATTGCGGCGATGATACCGCGGCGACCATATAATCGAGGGCAAAAACTCCACGGCGGCCTACTGATCGTTGAAAAAAGATCGCGGCGACCATACAATCGCGATCATTTGGTTGCTGCAGTCTTTTTACTCACAATCTTTTTGTCCGCGATCATTTCATCACCGCGCTCTTTTTGCCCGCGATCATTTGGTCACCGCGGTCATATTGTCACCGGGGTCTGTTTGCCCTCCATCTTTTCGTCCGCGATCATATATGGTCGCCGCGGTCTTATGGTCACCACGGTCTTTTTGCCCGCGGCCATATGGTGGCCGCAATCTTTTTGCCCGCGATCTTTTGTCCTCGATCATTTGGTGTCTGCGATATTATGTACCCGCGATGTTATGTCTCTCGCAGTATAATTGTCGCGACCTTTTGGTCGTCGACATTATTGAGTCGGTCATATTACCGTGAGCCCTTAAAACATTCGTTCAGCCGAGCGCCAATGGAAGCGAGTCATTTGACAATTCCAGCGTTGTCGAAGCTAGCCGAGTTCAGTGAGGAGACTGTGGTTGGGATCCTCTCAGCCAGTCGCCTAGCTTTCTCTTGTGTGCAATACGAAATTAACCAAAGTCTAACTGGGAAGAGTGATGATTTACGTTGAAGAGGAGTTTTTTTAGTTAATCCGAATTTTTATAAATCAAAATCATTTTTTGGGAGTCCCTTCTATTTCAGAGTAACGATGGTTTACTTGTAAACTGTGTAGGCCTACTTGTGAACTTGTTCACTGTTTTCTCTTTTAAAACTTCATAAAATGTCATTTCTGCATGACAATACGCATAAAACCATAACTTTGCCAAACACCAAAATTTGCAATTTATACAGATGCAAAAAACAGGACATCATAACACCATTTTCAAACACCTCTAGCTATGGACTAGTGAAGTGTAAATGTTATTTACTGTAACACAGTATTGTGTTGCTCAATGTACGTAGTTCAAGTATCATTTAACCCTATCATTCCGTACTGGTAATAAAATATATTGATTTGAATGAAGTTCTATACTGAACTGAGTAATGAGAACCAGCAGCTTACCAAGAATTTATTTACATCTATTCCAGGCTACATTATGGCAGCTCCTTGGTCTACGGCTTCCGGGACTTCTTCCAGCAACTGTAATACCGTTAGTACTTACAATGGTCCTCTTCCTCGGACCACTCAGTATGCAAGCCTTTAGCGGCCTGTGGAAGCTCTATGCTGGTACATGTATAAGTTATTTAAAATACTACAACTTCGAATTTGGTTTCTCATTGACGTTATGTTGATCTAATTATTGAACTCTCAATCCCCCAGTAGAACCCAGCCACTGGTTCTCCAACATACAGAATCTCCGATGGCTTCGAAATCATGTCGTAGCTCCGCTTTCAGAAGAATTCACTTTTAGGGCGTGCATGGTTCCGTTGCTACTTCAATGTTTTCGACCGATAAATGCAGTATTTATATGTCCACTATTTTTTGGAGTCGGTAAGAATGAATAAATATCTTTTAAAAATACTAGATTCCTGCAAATGGTATACATTTTTCAAGTTCGCTATACCCACACGATGCCTTACCGCCGTATCTCCCATTGGGTTGTGCGTCTAAAAACGAATTTCACAAAATTAGTTCATACCATTATACATTGTTTGAACTGGAACTGCACTTTTGCATAAACTCTCGTTGATTCAAACTATGATAATTTGAATTTTGCTGTAATTCAAATAATAGTGCCTGCCAGTCCCTGCAGATTTTTGACCCGTAAGCTCAATGTTGAATATTTCGATAACTAAAACTTATAGGCTCAACTCAGAATGGGTATCTTTGTATCACTTGAATTTTGAATTAAAGAGGTTTCACTGTAGTTGTTCATTAAATACCCGTACTTCTTCTTTCAAATCTTTCATCTTTCAAATTACAGCTCATTTTCATCACATGGTGGAACGAATGAGAACGGGACTAGACCTCAAAAGAGCACTGTTAATCTCATGTAAGTATGTCAGTAAGGTTCTTTAAAGATCAATTTAAAATGGACATTATTTAAGGAAAATTTGACGACTTTTTCCAGGCTTCCAATTCGCGTACACAACATTGTTTGGTGCATATTCAGCATTTCTATTCATCAAAACTGGTATGTAAGACAAATATTTGAACAAGATAGGACTATTGAACATAGGTCTATTGGAAAGATTTATTCGTACTTTGTAGTAAAATCGAAGTAGCTTACCATTTTATTCTATTTTAGGACATTTTATTGCTCCATTTATTGCACACGCTTTCTGCAATCACATGGGATTCCCTGACTTTGCTGAGATCTTAACATACAAGGATCCTCGGCGATCAATTCTAGTGGCACTCTACGTTGTGGGACTAATTTTGTGGTTAATTTTATTAACACCACTCACAAATCCTTTATGGTACAGCAATGATCTTTTTTGGAAAAATCATTGATATTATTAGAAATTGTAGTCTGACACCATGTAAACACCATGTAACAAAACACCATTACTCAATCAATATAACATCCAAACCTGCCTTACATTAGAAAAAAAGTGAGAACTTTAAACATTATCATTATAAATAAAAATTAGAAGTGCATGCCCTACAGTATTCATTTCCACTTACTTAAGGAAGGTAAATACATCTATATTGGAGGCATAACTTCATTTTTAAATACGTATTTGGGCTTGTATTCTGCAGATATTGTCGCGGTAGTGCAATATTATTGGTAGATAATCAATTGAGTGTACTACTTCAATTGAAATATTGTGTTGTTAATAATAATTGTACGCTAGAAGCATCACGTAAATTGCAGCATGATATGGTTGTGTTTGTTATTAATTTCAATAATTTGTTTCAAATATTACTTGAATTAGTATTATAATATGTGTAATCAATAGTACGGTATCAGTAACAGGTCTTCCGATGGCAGTCATGTTGAGCTATCATCAAATTGTGATTAGTTCATTAGTTGGAATTGATAAAAATTGTAACATATTATAATGATCATTCAACCTCAATAAGAATATAGGTATATGACAAAGTTATTGTTAATTACTACTAGACATAGATTGTTATTGGTTGCGTAATGATGCCATCTACAGCTAGGATATGTGGGGGTAACAATAACCTGATGATTGATGAATGATTTTATACAAAAACCTATGCCTTATACAGCTAAGCTTTAGCTGACTAAGCTAGAAGGGTGCCCAAGTATGTGTTTCATTTTTGCCAATTTCCAAAATTATTCATTTCCCCAAATGAAATGAATAAGCTATCATAGATGCTGAGTGTTCTCACAGTTAATATTGCTCCAAAAAATAATTCAGGTGTATGTGACTTTAGGCTAAGAAACTATGAAGTATTGAATTTTATTGTTGTATATACTACTCCCAACTCGAAGTTTTGATGTTCAGATATAAATACAAACGTACCTAAAACCAATTGACTTGTATGCTACGGAATATTTTGCTGTCATTTGTTTGTCATGTTCAGATATAAATACAAACGTACCTAAAACCAATTGACTTGTATGCTACGGAATATTTTGCTGTCATTATGTCTATTGTCAGGTTTAGTAAAAAATCATCTAAAAATGAACCAGAAGAGCTGGTAAGAATAGAATCATCAAGTTGCTGGTGCTATAAGTTTCCACAAGAAATGTTGCAACTTGACTGGGATTGTTGTGACTTGACAGTCAATGATGCTGAACAATACCTTGATTAATACACACTGGGTCATTTTAATGTTGACAGTGTGCTCATTTTGCCTAGAATAATATAAGTTATGTACATTAACTAGTCCTAAGTCATTACTTATTACTAAATAGTCTAATATAAGGTACCTATATATAGCGCCGCTGCAGAGCTAACATTGTGCAACTGCCACCGAAACGTATCAACAAATTTCCCAACGTGGAAATTACTATGCGTTTGATTGTTATGTATAATTTGACCAATATGCTACAGTATTTTTAATTCAACACCAAGTCTACTGTATGTTGATTTTGGTGTCAACATGAAATATGTATGAAAATTGACTACTATGAAAACTCCAAAACATAGATTGCACTTTGTATATTCAATGTTATTATGATGGTATTTGCCATACTAATGAGTAGTACTAATTTGTAACAACAGTATGAACAAATTGTTGGTATTTTTATATACAAAATTTTTCCATCAGATGTATAAATTTCATCCTTGTACAGAGTATTGTTGTAACTTATAAGTGATGCAATTTGATAACTTATTCAAATGTATTGTGTTGTGATGTAGCATGGCATTGCATTGCTAAAACAGTAGATTAATTTAGTTGCTATATGCACAACTATAACTTAGTGATGTGGTTGTTTTATTACCTCATAATTAAGAGGACTTGAGCCGATTTCGCAAAATATAAGTCTCAGAGTGATGATTCATTGATGGTTTCAGATATCAAAATTCTAATAATGGAGAAACACAGATATTTTAATTACATGTACCTTTTAAATGATGTGAAATAAAATGAATAACCTTGACTTTTTCACAATATGCAGCTATCAAATGTTTTTTAGCCATATACTTGAAAAAAATATGCAATCCAACAAGCGAATGATTGTTACGTTTACAATCTTGAAGGTTTTAAAAATTCCGTGTTTCTCCTGCATTAGAATTTTGATATCTCCTACTGTTCAAAAGTTATCATCAAAAAACTAATATTTCGCTAAAGCAACTCCCATGCGCTCCCATATCCAATAAGTTGACAAAAATTGAGGAATGTCAATATAATAACCATAAATGCTCTCGCCATTTTTGGCATGGTAATAAAAATTGTGATATGCTTGGACTTCCATGGGAGGCTTTCATACATTGACTGATATGTTTGAAAAATCTGTAGGATTTTTTCAAGTGAAAGGGTTAGAAAATAGAATTACTTTCAATAACAATTGGATTACATTTTCATGGAATATTATTTAAAAATTTATTTTTCAATCAATAAGCCTAGTAGCCTGTACATAACAATATAAAATACATCTCCGTACCTGACTAAGAAATGTTAAATTCGTGTTTTACATGCCAATAAAAATTAATAATTCACTACACAAACTTTTTTATTAACATCGAAACTAAAATAATCACGAATCAGATCCTCCGTTAAAGGCAATGCCTATAAAGTGTTTATATTTTAATTGTTTTATTTTATTTATATTGGGTTTAACGACGCACTGTACTGATGCCTACGATCTATTGGCGTCGGTGACAATTGTCATGTCATTGGCCATGTGCTAGATACCATTGTCATTGACTTCATCAACTTTGCAAACAAAATGTATCATTTTTAAAAAATGGAACTCTTTTATAGAAAATGATTTTTCCTGCATAGAGTTGTTATCAACTAGTCTGAACACAGTAAGTACATCTAGTATATACTAGTATATATCAGTAACTTACATCTATATATGATAAGTATATAGATGTAAGTTTGATAACTGTAAGCAAGCAAGATGTAAAAGCATCAAGAACTGATTATAATGTAGGCTTACTTATCCAAAATTGCAGAACTGATACAAAACTGAAGCCCTCGCAAAGCCTTCTAATTTTGAGTAGCTAGATTTCACATACACTTTTCAAGTGATTAATATTAAAATGTCATTCAACCAACTTTCAACTCTGGGTCAATCTACTTTACTCAACCACCATCACACCAATGCAGCCATCGAGTACCGGTATATAGTCTATATACCGGTATGTAGTATGTACTCGATGAATCATTGTAGATGGTACGAACCTGTACTGTATGTTACGGTTTGTTGATAAACATCATGGGAAAAACTTGATTTCAAACCTAAAAAACGAATGATAATGTGGCCATTCAATCAATTTTAGGCCTTTAATTAGCACAAAAGGCCCACCAATGAAAACTCGGCAAGCATTTGACAATTTACAGTAATACAGTAAAGGATAGTCTTTATTGTTGGTGTAAAAAAGTATAGTAGAATTTCTGTTATAAGTATCTCATTCATACATTTATAGTTTTATTTTTTGATCCAACCCATATGCTCCACATGTTGAATGGTTTTATGTTTTTCGTGTCAATACATTTTCAGTCTGGTCCCATGATAAATGTATAAAAGAGGTTCTACTGTATTTCTATTTAAATTATTGCATAGTCCTACATTTTTGATGTTCAATCTTAAAGTGGTGGGTACACTTGCAAGTCTTTGCAAGTAAAAGCGCGAGTGAAAAGGTGGAAGTTAAAAGTCTATCGCGTCTCGTTTTAGCGTCACCTAATGGTACAAATGGCTCACTGGACACGCTGTTTACGACAGACAGTCGGAACTACAAGTCAGGTTGACAGAAAATTGACATCGATCCTGCCGATTACTTTTTGTCAATGCAAATAAGCTATCCAAAACTCACTATCTTTATATAACCCATATGTACTTTTACGTGGTTAAAAATTGAATGGAGCGCCCGTGGACCGACGAGGAAATATTCAAGTTATATGATTTATGGCAATCGTACACCGTACTACGTCTTCTCAAATTGAAACATAACCTATAAACAGCAAGAAAGAAGACACATAATAGCAGTCAAATGTTGAAAGTATTATAATCAACGTCAAATAAATGGACCACGTTCGACTCTTCGGTTTGGCTTGCACTTTTTGCTCTCACTTGTAGAGCAATGCTCGACTTCTGAAGGACTTTCAGAGAGTCTTTCGAGTCGATCACGTGGTTCGCCGTGCACCAATCAGCGACGGTATTGGAGCCGACTTTCACTTCTCACTTGCAAAGACTTGCAGGTGTATCCACCACTTAAGAGAAGATAGGCCTATATTCTGGTTTTTCATTTACAGGTTAGCTTACTGCCAAAATTAATTCATAGCTACTAACAAAAATGCTTGAAATGGTCATCAAAGCTGAACAAATATTATATTCATACATCCTATTCGATGTTACTCTCTTCAAATCTATTCATATTTTGTGAAATGTAATGATGATTTTTCTCTCAATCATTGAGAACATTTAGCAAATAGAAATTGTGCATCAGCTACTGGTATAGTAATTAGATGCTATAGGGTCACTCAAGATATCACAGAAACTAGAGTTGCTATTATAGTCTCAAAGTTACATAATATAATAATTATAACTATCAAGACAGTATGAACTAATCTTTCAACCTAGAATCAGTTTAACAAGAATATGAAAACTTCTGGGTGGAATGTTGTCAAGATAAAACTGCAATACAACTTAACTAACTTTGAAGCACAAGTGGCGCTGCATATGGAGTTGCTAGTCATGGAGCGTCATCAGCTTCTTCATTGCGTATCCAATCACACATCAGTACTTATTCAACACCTCGTTCATCAACAATCGCTGCGAGTTTCTCATCTTAACAGTTACAATATATTAAGTCTCTGATACTACTGTAATACGTCATTTCAAGAAAACCTATGTTTTAGTTATCCCATGTGAATTGTGAATCTGCCTTCAAGTTCTAGAAAAAGAGAAATATAATTTTCTAAAAAAAAATGAATCAATTTACACTTGGTAATCAACTGTTGGACTTGGATGGAACATCATTGGTGTACACTTGAATGACCTAATACTCGGACGCACGGAATGAAATATACATTCTTGCAAATATCAATTAATCAACATGATAGTGAAAATAGGTGATCAGTTTCTTCTTGTGAGTTTTACATATAGATTGTGTCAAGACTGTAGCATAAAATTCTTCACTATATGCAAGAAGTCAAGTTGTATTTCACACTTTCTGAAGCCACCATTAAGAATGCAGTTTTTGAACAAATAAATAGACAGTAATAAGTATAAATACACCACAACTTTAGCCTATATATTCTACCCCATACATAATCAACAATTTGCAAATACTGTACATTTTTTCTGGGCTCTTAGCACAACAAGATGTATGCAAACACACACACAAATATATATATATATATATATATATATATATATATATATATATATATATATATATATATATATATATATATATATATTCCATGTACCTATTCAAGAACAACATTAAATTGGAGTCCCACTGCTGATGCCTCTTTCTGCTGCTTCGAGTGACTGGTTCAGGAATGCAACATTGGAGGCTTTAATTCGAGCATTAGTGGTGTTGGCAGCGCTGGTTGGACACGGGGAGATACACGGTGTTGAACAGTGGCTGTTGCTCAGGTCGCACTGGTCAAGGAGCTTGAGCAACTCGCACGCAGTCGGACCGCCAGACATTTGGGTGGCTGCAATTTCATTTCATTTTTATATAATTTTATTCTTATGTTCACATAAATAAAATCATATACACTGAAACCTTGATGCATCGTTCCCGGATATATTGTTTTCCTGTCTGTACTAGGGATAACATCGATTAATCGAGAATCGATTAAGAATCGATTCTGGTATACAACGATTCTCAAATCAAAAAATCGATTTTTCAAAAAGAAAAAAGAAATCTTTTTTTTTTTGGTTCAGTGCTGTACTTCTTTACGTTGTAATAAGTGCTCATTTCATTGTCTATATTATTCTGTATTGTTGAGATATTACTATCTGGACAAAAGCCATCCCTTCGGTTACGTCTGACAGCCGAACGTTGACGGAAATACCCAAATGGTACAGTACAGTTCAAAGAAGTCTCTAGCAGCCATTTTTCACGTGAACGCCTTGGGAATGTTGAAAAAAAAGTTTCAAATTACACTACTTTTTTGAGAATAAACTTTTTTTTTTCATTTTTTTTTTTGTCAATTTTTTTTAAATTTTTTTTTTTCAAAATCGATTTTCAATCGATTCTGGAGCATAGAGAATCGATTCCCGATTTTGAAAATCGATGTCATCCCTACTCTGTACCATTCATTTTTTCTTGCCCCACTCCCATATACCGGTAATCAATGTTAAATTTTCCTGGATGGATATGATTTCATCTTCCTGGTCCCTTGAAAAACGATGGATAGAGGTTTCACTGTACAGTCAAATGAGTCAATAGCAAATATATATTTTGGCCTAATACTGTCAACAACGAATAATAGGCTGAACAGTAAAAAGAATCCCATATGGGGAATGTTCACTGTGTGGGCTGAATTTTTTCCAATTACATCCTATTACCGTATATACAACAAAGCATATGAATTCAATACCGGTACGTATAATGTAATAATGTGGTGATCGAAAGTGATAAGGATTGGGTTGGTGAAAACTGGTTAGGCCTATCACTATTGTGTGCAAGAAGGTGCTAATCTAACGATGCTAAGAATTAGACTGGAGAACATAAATTTATAGAATTATAAAAACAGTAGGGCCTATATGTTAAATTTTGATGAATACTAAAGACAACTTTTGTTGTAAATTTAACAGTGATCAGTATCAGGCATAGGAGTAATCTTGATTACTGAATAGAGTTCAATATTATTTATTTATTCATTAGGGTTTTCACGCAGTGGGAAATACACTGTATGCAGGTAGTGAGAATAGAGCAGAAGGCATTATTGGATGCAACATTATTGGATTATTGGATCGTTATTTGCAGAGATTAATAAAATTGATATTCAAGATTTGAATAGAAGCAAACGTTACGAAATAGGTCATCGTACAGAGCTAGCTATGGCTTGATTTGGTCACAAATTCTGAGATTCGAATTCTGAGATCCCAACCTATAGGTCGCAGATTTCTTCTGAAAAACTTTTTATTGAGCAACAATACCTAGTCACCAGTGTCAGCTCAAATTATCTGCAATAATTAAATATTAAGAGGCCGCAGGCGCTCTACCCGGGCTCGTTGTTCGCTCGCTTCAGACTAGAGTTTAACATGCATCGTGTGCTAGGCGCAACCCATAGGCTAGCCCGACGAACTCATATTCTTGTAAACGCCGTTAATTTCCTAGTTCACACTTTTGATATATTTCACGTTCTATATATTTTTTCGGTAATTAAAAATATGTAGGGGCCTATCTAGGTTTTCGCATTCACGATATTTTTTCATTTTCATTTGAAAAATTACCACTTTTTTGTTCAAAATTCTGTAAATGCGGTAACCTCTGTTTTTCAATTATCAACAGAATGCAAAAACAATCATATTGACATCTCAAAAATTACAGCCGTGAGAGTTTGCGGCGTGATATACGAGCTCCTGCGGCCTCTTAAAGCTACTTTGAGAAAGAATGATAAATTTTAATTGCTTGTCTCCATCTACACCAGTGGTTCTCAACTGGTGGGTCGCGACGCTCAGGGGGGTCGCAAGAGGGTTATGGGTGGGTCGCGGATACCTTACATTTTATGAAAATTAAAGACAAAATAGCATTTATTCCTCCATAATAATGTAATGATACATTTTTATTTTCTCAGTCACAATTATTACAAATATTATTTTTAAAATATTATTATTGCCTTGATTCTACGAATGTATTTCGTTGGTTATTCCCAGATTTCTTCAAAAGACAACAATGTTTGGTTATGCACTACTTAGAATCTGGGTAGGGTAGCCGCGGTAAGTTGAAGTAGTCGAGATATCATCCCTACACCTGTGTATAGTAAACGAGTTATTTTGATCTCTCTCTTCCCTCACCCCTAACTATCCAACCAGATTGATGGAAAACACAAAAATATGACTATTCAGTCAGTCGTACACTTGAGAGTGATTAGGGAAGATGTTGACTTCGTTCGGGTTTTCTTCGCAAAAGCGAAAAAATAATGTTGTGGATAGTGGGTCAAAAAGTGTGTGCAATAGTGTTAAAAAAAGAAAATATGATAAGTCGTATGTTCAATTTGGTTGTACGGTAGACCACCCTTTTTAAATCTCTTCTACTTCTAGCAATAATAAGTTTTACTTGTAGTTTGATTGTTGTTAATACAGAGCTATATATTTTTCAAGTACCGGTAATTTGGTCGCCATATTATTTCGAAACACCAAGTGGGTCGCGCTACCTAAAAGGTTGAGAACCACTGATCTACACGACAGTATTACGATACAGGGTAGTAAGATTGTTAGGAATGATAGGAAAGTTGAGAAATGGTAAACAATAGGAAATGACTCAAATTTGAATAGGGAATAGAAGCTATTAAACCTCGAACTATAAGCCCAAAGTATGGAACAAAATTAACATAGATTTATGATCTAAGGGGGTCTCTGGGGTCAACACGACATTTTCTTTCTTGGAAAGGGGTCGTGATCAAGGAAGGTTGTGCCATTGTGTCACTCATTCGTACTTTTGATGGGTAAGAGAGTTTCAGATTTTCAATACAGGTGCTATTAGTGATAACACCGGTTCTGAGTTTTGAAGACCGAGTACCCGTTTGTGAAGACCGGGTAAGACTGGACTATAATTGAAAAAAACCCAGTAAATTACAGAAATTGCGAATTTATTATGTGTTTTTGTTTGAATTGATTCATTAGAAAAAAATGTCACAACTACGCTACGTATTTTATTAGATAAAATCCTCGATGGGCATTTTTCCCCCAACCTGGCCAAGGGTTTATACTTTTTACTAATGATGTGTCACATCCAAGATCAAGGTCAAGGTCAAGGTCAAAAACAGCTGTCAACTGCAAGTGAGTTAGGTTGACACTCTCTCTTTCTCTTATACTGTCAAGGGTCAAAGGTTCATCTGTTTTAATATCTTAGATTATATATTTATATATTTATATATTATAAATATAGAGAAAGAGATAGAGTAAAAGATATATGCTGGCAAACATCATTGAACTATGATTTATATTTCAGCATTAAGATATAGGCCAACCTCAGCAAATAAAAACCAAACATTATAAAATAATTGTTTATTTCGCAATATTGTTATTGATAGAGAGAAAAATGGATTAAGGAACGGATTGAAATAGTTTAAAGACACCCTGCCCTCTTCTTTCCTGCCTCACAAATAACAATTCCAATAGATAGAAAGACTGTTCCAGGAAATAGAGGACCGGTTACCTAGAGACCAGTCCAGATACCAGGTGTTATCACTAGGTGCTATTCAAAAGGCGAGAACCTCTTATTTGGATAAGAAGCATTGTTGAATATATTTCTTCGATTTGTCAATGATAGGCATGGTTGGCGCTGTGGAGAACCTACTGTAAACAGTTGCTGACATTTTCCAACCAAGTAGCACTGTCAGCACTACCAGACACTTCTTCACCATGCTTTCGACTATTTGTTCAATTTGATATCGAAACAATGATTGGCACCGATTGATAAAATGCTAATAACTGAAACAATATGTATGAAAGAAACCTATAAAGAACAAACCCCTTCTACTCACACTTTTGGTTATTGCCACCATGCAGTTGGCTACGTTCATCTGCCTAGCACCATTCAGTTTTCTGGACATGATTATAATATTTTCCAATTGAACATTTTCACTATCGATTGGAAATTGATCATTTCGAGATGTATTTTAGTATTTTCTTCTATTCAGCGTATCAAATGACAGCTGTATAAATAATCATCTCCTACTCGTCAGTATTTCCTGTAACTTATACCTGGTTCCCCCTTGGCGGCCAGGTCCAGTGCTGTGGTGAGATCCCACATCTGGATCGCCCCATTGCTGTGCCCAGTGAAGATGAACCTACGAGGCCGTGACCCCATCCTGCTTGACCCCTCGCACTCGTGGACACAGAACGACGTGATTGTTGTGCCGTCCACCGCTTTTATAATGCAAACTCTGGAAGAAACAAACGCGGATTTAGATATGAAATCTAATACCACATTTCAACTCCAAAATCAAAGGTAACTTTTAAATTGAAGTTTGAGCAATATTGACCCTTTACCTTTTACCGTTTGATGCAAGTCGCACAAACAATTGATCAGTTTCAGGAACCAACTTCTGCACAAACACTTGTTCCACATCCTGGTCCCCAAACGGACCTGAAATGAAAAACGTTTCCTAGTTTTAGGTTTAGACGTGGAGTTTACGTACAAGCTAAACATATCTAAAAACTCATCTTTGACACTCGAATGACCAACATATTTGAAAAAAAATCTAAAACAACTAGGTAGGCCCCTAGTTCACAATTTAGTTGAATGTCTTTTCAGTTCTACATGACAAGTTTGCAAACATTACTTCATCTCATAAATTTATTAAACATGAATTCATTTGACTGTTTTCATGTTGACCAGTGTAGCTGCCAACAATTTTTTAAATATATAAATATACATACAGTAGGCTACAACTTCTTCAACAGCTAGTTTACAATGTCTATGAACAATTGGGTGTGGCAGCACTCAAATATTTATTTTGGTACCTAATAAAAGCTAACTTTAGTTGATACTGAAAGTTGGCTACCGGTATTTGGATACTGAAAGTTGGATAGTCAGTAAACCCTAGATAATTTGAACTCGGTTAATTCGAATTCCGCGCTAATTTGAACCAGAGAAATGACCCCGGCCGCTGGTATAGGGATATCAATGTTAATTCATTTCGATAATCGAATTTTTATTATTTCGAATTTCGAACTGATGATTAGTCCAAACTACTGTTTTATTATTGTTTCGTGTTTGTTTAATTCGAATTTCAGCAAAAATTACGAATAAAAGTTCTCACAATTGGATATTTTATTACGTGAAATCCTTCGTCATCAACATTCCTGGCGACCCGGCAAGCTAGAGATACGTCATTACCCCGTTTACATTACTACTCAACTACTCTAGTAAGGTTACTGGTGTAAAACGATAGTAACTATTTTTGCGTTCACACTGTCAAATAGAGATTCTTGTTTACTAGAGGTTTTAGTTATATGTTTTACCGCGAGAGCAGATTATTTCGAATTACAGCCGTCTAACGAGCGACACTACAAGAATTACAAGGCTGTGTATTAATAGTTCGGCACGCCAGCTGCTTTCTTCGTCGCCATCTTCTCCTTGTATCAAACGGTAGTACCAACTATCGAGCGTTTACACTACTACATCTACTAGAGTAACCTTACTAACGGTAGTAAGTTGACTGTAGTAGCTTTTGTTACTAGTGTAGCAACTAATTTACGTTCACACACGGTAACTTATGATTGATCGTAGGTGGGGTTACTAGAGTAGTTGAGTAGTAATGTAAACGGGGCCTATCCACATGTGCAGCGCGTGCTAGCATGATGAGGGGTGAGGCGGGGGTCTTTTCAGGGTCACAGACAGACATCTGGCTGGTCGAGACACCCGAGCGGTAATGTTTAGGATAATGGATGTGATTGTGTCAACTTTTATTCGTAATTTTTGCTGAAATTCAAATTGAACAAATGCAAAACAATAATAAATAGACCAGCCGGCTAGTGCATGTAGAGAGAATAATTCATTCATTTCATTCCAGGCCCTAATATTTATATTTATTGCCTCGCTTTTTACTTTTTAATCCAAACATCCAGTTTGGTAATTTGACTCTTTCAACACTGTGAACTGTGATAAGTGTTACCTAATGAATGACATGATAATATATAGTAATAATGGGACTCCTTGCTGTGTTGTTAAAATTGCTGAGAAAACGCTTGACTTTGGCTGTCAAAGTTGGCTTCCTTAGAGCAAGGGGGAAGTAGGAGGGAACAAACAATGTGCAAGGCGCACATGGTCAACCACACTGCACGCACACAGTATACTACTGTACTATACAAGGAAAAACATTTTTTTCACAATTCGAATTTTGATTTTTGGGGTCCCTTGGAATTCGAATTAACGAGGGTTTACTGTTAATAGGTAACCACGATTGGTATGTCAAATTAAAAACAGAAACCATTGAATTTGTGAATACATTTAAATATCTGGGAGTAATGTTGGACTGTAATTTAAACTTTAAAGCACACTGTGATCATGTCCAAAGTAAAATACGGAAAAAGATAGGTTATCTGAATAGGATCAGTTCATATTTATCATTAGGCCTTATATACACGTGTACTTATCTACAATACTATAGTAAAACTGCACTTTACATTCTGTATAACAATTCTTTATCAGGCATTTCTCTCAGATATACAAAGACTGCAAATGTTGCAGAATAGAGGAATGAGAGCGGTATTAAGATATGGTAGAGGTGTTAGTACTGAGCAAATACTATCGGTTCTAGGCTGGCTTAATGTGAGGGATTATTTGACGTTGAATGGAATGTGCTTCATTTTTAAGATTAAGAATGATATGCTTCCCGAATATTATGGTAATAAGCTTACTAAGATCAATGAAGTACATACACACAATACTAGGCAGTGCAATCAATATTTTTTTGAAGGTAAAAGTGAAAATATTATAACTAAGTCCATTTTTTATTTAGGTATGAGACAGTTTAATTTGTTACCTACCAATTTACTTGAAGCTACCTCTTTAAGCAAATTTAAATCTAATCTTAAGCAAATGTATTTGATGTAAAACTGGATTCTTCAGTTGAATTTTGTATCTTATGTTGTATTTGTTTTAATCTGAAATCTGTATTCGATGTAGAATAGCAAACTATGCTAATAAAGAAACATTATTATTGGTAGTTGTCTGAAGGTTACCATAGTCACAATCTATTATCAACCTAACTTAATGACTGCCATCAACAATACTTTTTGAAACTAATGCTCTACACTCTTCGACCAAGATCAGTAAAACTTTTCATACTTTCAGTTGAATGAACATATTGAAATTATGTAGCTTATGTAGTTGTTTGCTTACCACAATCGTTGCCTGCTGCGTAGCTAATGTTCAGCTCGACCTCATCGAGCGAGACGATCTTAAACGAAGCAACCGGTGTGGAACCCGGCTGAGTAGAGATCATACCTCGGAACCGCGTTACACTCCACGTACGAACGTGGTTATACTCGCTACACACAGACACGAGGAACTTCTCTGATAGCGTAACCTGAAAATCAAACGTCGTATTAGATGGAATATATTAAAGCAGTGAAAATATTCATCAGTAATAAAATACAATATTTCAAAATTAATTACACTCAAGACTAGGCCTACTTTTGAACTACTTTGAATAAGAACAGCGTTAGAACAGCGTTGAACCATCATTTTTGTCTGGAATAAACAATCCATGTCAGGAACAATATAGATTATCAAGGTTCAAAAACAGACTGCAGTACTTTTGAAAATAATGAAAACTATTGGGTTCCAATCAGTATTCAATACCAGTAAGGCCCGGTTTTACCAATCTTAGTTAGGGTACTAATGGTTAGAGTACTAATCCACTAACTATTAATTAAAGGTAAGAAAATAACATATGTAACCAATGGTGATAACAAGTTAATCCGCTAACTATTGCTTAATCCAGTTTCGTAAAACCGGGCCTCAGTAGAGCTATTTAGAGAATAATCATTTACATAAACCCTAAGCAAGTATGAAAAAGAGAACAGGATACACAAAGATAACAGTTGACTATAATATACATAAAAGAGATTCACAAGACATTCAACAGTGTGAAGCTACTCTGGTTTCCTCCCATCTAAGCAAGGAGCACAAATGGTTCGAACTGGGCTGAGACGTTTTCTGAGAATAACCTTGAAAAACGATTACCTTGGTGACAGGACTCTGATGAACGGTGAACGTCTGGAAAAGTTGCGGTCCGTGGCCTACAGTCTCAGGATGTTGTACGATAACTCGAACTGTGCCTGCGCTCGTGCCGTACGCAATCTCGATCCAGTTACCGCATAAACCTGCGCGAGACACTTACACGTAGCCAAAACAAGCCATTACTCACGGACATTTTACTTTCATCGGGGATACCACCTGTACTCGACTGATAAATGCTTTCAAGCAAATCTTTGTGAAAATATCAAATACAAATATGCCAAATGAAGTACTTGAAAATCAATTGATTGGTGAAAACGATCCAAGATGTGCAATCCAATTTGGGCCTAATATAATTTCAAGAAAAATCATTCAAATTTTATATTCAATTTTATATCTATGAAGTTGTATTCTAGATGGATAATGAATAGTTATCTATCTGACAAACAAATGTGATTTTTTCAGGCCTACGCTAGATTTATATTTCAATTGCGTAAAATGAGTAATATTGAAATTTGTATCCTCATGATTACATACAAAAATGGGTATGAAAAAAATGTGAGGGTTAATATATGCCTGAATACATTTCTTAGTAATAAAAATACTACATATCTGGAAAAAAAATATAACCGTGGTCAATAAATCAAGCAAGCATCTGTACAGTGGTGTGATGGTAGGCCGGGTTCGAGAGATTATGGTTCAACACTTGGTTTATAAATCGTGATAGTGAAAAATGCACAGTGCCAACACCACACAACGGAAATATTCTAACAAGACTGCAAAGTTAGCCTAACGTACAATAATTGTGTCAAAAGATAAGGAAAAGTACATTTCCTCAAGAAGAAAGAGTAAGAAAATGATCAATGTGAGAATTACAGAGAAGTTTTGGAGTCAATAAAAGTGGAATATTTGGTGGTGGCAACTACCCGTACTAGCAAGATACTGAATGGAACCATAATCTCTCCTTCATCTCACATCAACAATTTCCCACGTACAACACGTCTCTCAAAGTCAAAATAAGCATTAGATTTTCTTTCACTGATTCCTCGCTGATTTCCTCACTGAATAGTGATTACTGAACAAAAAACTGGTTGAATTTTAAATTTTACAGGTTATAATAAATCCTAAATATAGTGTGAAGGTGTCAGTGTGTCAGTTTAATAGCGTGTAGTGTTGTGAAGGAAAAGCCATAGATAGGCAAATAAAATATGTGACAACTAATGTGGAACCATGGAGGACACATAAATTGGCAGGGGTATCCATGAACTATCCATGATGGATGGAAATCCATTCATTGGAGCCCCAATGAATATGAATGCTCATTTTGAAAAGCTCCAAGAGATATTTGAGTAAAAGAGTTTGATACTTCCAAGGCAAAAAGGCATGCAGTCTTGGTCCAATAATCATTTTATTCAAAACTTCAAGTATCAGTACGTACTGGCATTTATATTCTAGAAATTGTATTTTATTTATTATTTTGACTATTTACTTCACTCTTCGTGCTACATTGAGTTTCTGGTATATATATATTACATATTTGTGAGTTCCAGTAATGTAACAAATTCCAATGCACTTCAAATTCTACCCGTAGTTTCTAAGAGCTTTTCAAACGTTTTAAAGGTAGGTAATGAAGTAGAACTTGAACATATTTTGTGTGGCTGCAATTTGATAGCACTAAAAAAGCGTATATGTGTGAAATACAAAAGAAAAGCGTAAATATCTTTCCTCTCTCTCACACACACACACACACACACAGATGCATACACAACGTGTGGTACTTGACCAATAATACCGTGTCATATCATTCATGAATCATTACCTTCCCTCCCCCTCTCAGGTGCTAGCATGAAAACACAAGGGCTTACTGTCATATGTGTTGCGAACACAACAACACGCAACAAGTTTACACAATCATTCAAACATTCACAAGGTCAAATATAAGATAGATGATATGAATGATGATTGCCATGTAAAAGCAATTACAAGTCATGGGGCAGAACATTCTTAAACATAGCTCAACTACAATAACTGAGAAGTTATGCAATTATAAGTAGTTTTACACTACATTAATTAGTTTTTGGCTGCTCCTACATCTTTCATGTTAAATCTAGTCAAAGTATATTAGGAAATGCAATTACCATACGCAGTGTGGAAATAATTACATATACGTATAATTTATTTGAAACAACTTGATAGCTTGTGCTCGATACAAAAATTATAAACACTCATAATATCCTTTGAAGCTACATCAATCAATATAAGATCTAAAATTCCCAACAGGTCTAAGTACAACAGCTTGGGAATAATAGTTTGTTTTTTTGCCTCGTTTATAAAGTGTCAACTCTTAAGTTGAGTACATGAGTAAATCTGAGTTGAGTACATCTTGAGTACATGTATAATGAGCTTTCAATGCTGTTCAATCAAATGTCTGAGTTTATTTATAGATTTTTTTGAAATTTGAGCATTTCTCTGATTAAGAAAAGCTTATGGTTCTAATGACTATTAGATTTTGAGACTCAAAACCAGATGGTCAATCCAAAACTTGAAATTTCAGCTCATGACTTGATATAATTGATTTCACAAAGACGGTAATGGGTAGTACTGAAAAATTCCACGATAGGAATCATCTTGACCTACCTAGTCATGCAATCTTATGGCTAGTGAGAAATCATAACACCAACTATTCTAGATGGTTAACAGGCTCTAATTGTAATCTAAATGATTTATGCAACATATTGATCCATAACTATATTCAAAACTTGTTGACTTGAAATAATAAACATTGAAATGTTGCATTTACCCTCATTATGTTACCAAGTGTATTGTAAACGATATGCATGAAGAGTATGAATGACTGTATGTAATACATATACTGTCACAGTGAGACGATAATAGACAGACAAGGAAGATTAATTTAGCTTACTTGTTTTTGGAGTAAGATAAACAGAGATTGCAGTGATAGGGTCACCAGATGGATCCCGATATAGTTCAGTTACAAGCAAATCATTGTCTTTCATTCGAAGTGGAAACTTTTGCATATCTGAAACATGAACAAATATAATAATAATATATTGATTACACAGAGGATATTCAATATTTGATTATATTCATATATTTGTATAATACGGTAAATCTTCGTGAAACAAAATACAAAATAAAACTAGTAGTTTATTGCATTTTTGAACTGGTAAGAGCAAATAAAATACCTAGAAGGCTCACTCACAATGCAACACGACACCAACATTTAACACCAGCACCTAACATATGAGTGACGATAAGGTACATGAAATCCAAACCGTCTATCAACGAAACACACCAACACCAACATTAATGTAGAACATGGAAATAACAGCCAATCAAAATTCAAGGTTATTGACATTGATACTGCACCCCCAACCGTCAAACTAAATCTAGCAATCTAGCGCCCCAATGAGACTAACATTTCTGGCGTTGGTGTTACTGTTAGCATTGCATTGTGAATGGGCCTAGAATGTTTAAACCTAAGCTATCATACCTATGTAGTAGATGGAGCCGTTATTACAGCCAAGTAATAGGAACGATCCGGCCATGTCAAAGGACAATATAGGAACAACATCTTGGATCTGCCAGTGTTGAGTCATCGCGTGCCACACGCCTATCTTACCGGTCGTCGATAACGCGACCAGTTGGCTTCCGATGAAGAAAAGGTACTCCACTCGAACGTGCATGTTGAATGTTCCTAAACAGAAGTCAATGTTAGCTGCTTTAGTTTATAACAGCAGCGAGTAAAAGGTTTTCAGAAGTTCTAGACATGAAAGATCTAGATCACAACTTGGATTTTGAATCCCAAACGTGTAGGTACCCGGTAGATCTATGGTCTCGGGGAGAACGACAATTTTGTGATAAGTTATTTACGTAAACAATGGTGCTTGATGAAATGGATTATGCCTTTATTTTAAAAATTAATCTTACCAATATCAGTTCTGGTTCCATCTTCGGCCACCCCCCACAGTCTTACTTGACTTCCGTAGGAAATGGCCACCATTTTGGAAGCTGAGGCTTCTACCCCTCCACCCCCACTACACGGACTCATCTTGGCATTGATGGCAATGCGTTCAATGCAGTTCTCAATGTGCGGGCTCGTAAACGAATGTTGCCATCCACTCGAGTCCTTCAGCCTGCAAAAATGAAATTGACCGTTCTAACACAATGTTTCAATTTTTCAATTTTAAGCTCAAATATTTTAAATAGAGTAGATCTTCATACAATTATTATTATTACGGCCTATAGACAATACAAGAACTAGGCTTAGGCCTAAATCAATTAAAAATACGCCAAGCCTAGGCATATTCTTGCACGATATGGAAATCATTGATTTATTAAATTAACATACGCTAGCAAGGTCAGGCTTATCATTTACCAAGTTGGCCTCAACAATTACTGGGCAGTATTGAGACGTCAAATCACCAAATGAGACGTACAGGCATAGCCCATTCAAACTTCAAATATTTACCTATAGCAAGCAACGAAGTGAGCATATGCAACCACAATCCAATTATGATGAGCCTTGACAATCTGTACTCTTAGTGGGTCAGTCCAATTAGAGACTAGAAAAGAAAACACAATACACTAGTCAATTCACAGATAGTGAGACTTGATATTACTTCACTAATACTAACAATTATGCCTACTTTATTCATGTTAGAGATTCAAAGTTAAGCATGACATATGAAAGAGTAGGCCTAGGTATGTACCTATCATTACATTTCATTCAATTTTTATGAACCAGTCACACTGCAAGTGCGGGCCACGTATGTTTCATCATTTTATTTCATGAAAACTTTCTTCAACATTATTATTTTAATTTCAAGGGAATTTCAAAGGGAATTTCAGGGTTTCAACGTAAAGATAGAATATAGAGAGTATTCAGAATTGACTCTCTCCGAGTACCAGAAAGTAATTCGGCAGTTTTACCTTGATGACCTCCCAAAAGTACACCCAGATCATTACGAAAAAGTTTGTTCAAATCAGCTGACGAAGTCCTAGTATGTCGTAGGTCCAACGAAGCTGCCCTCGAGTGTCCAACACCTGATCGTACCGGCATATTACGAATATCATTGGAACTACGCGAAGCAACAGACGGATTAACGTTTGACGAGACTCGAAGCTCTAGCGAAGAGTTACGAGAATGACCGGCTACTCGTTGTGGGTGAGTTGCATGAGTATGTGGCCCAGGTAACAAGGTAGTACTTAATAGAATTGGAGCTGTACTAGATGATGACGTAATGATCGGAACAGATGGAGGGACAGTACTAGAAGATGTGGTTGTTGTCGAGTTGTTTACAGTTGAAGGAAGATTGTTGGTATCAGCAGGGACTCGAACGATGGAACCTGGGCGTGAAGTATGTACTGAGGCAGAGGTATCAGTTGGCAATACTGAACACACTGCACCCGGATCTTGAAGTGGTATACCTTGATACAAAAATTATATTAATACATTGTACTGTCACATAAACTTAATAATTGGCTAGTTCTCCTTACATGCAGCTGTGCATATTAATTTATGAACTCAGAAACAATCTTTTAACAAGTTAAATCATCACAGATTCAGAAGTCAATTATTTTTTGGCTTGCTGGTATACAAACTCCGACAGTTAGCCAAATTTTAATGTAATTAAAACGGAATAAACAGAATTTAAAGCCTTATTAATGAAAATAAGAAACATACATACATGGTGGAGGAAGATACCCATAGAAAAGAACGTCCCCACAAGATGATTGGGTCAAATCTTCACAAAGAGCTAGTCTCTTCACAAGTGGAGCTATTCCATAATATTCAGCCTCATGACGGAACGCTTTCATATCAACATTCAGATCTATATCTCTAGTTCTCATGTAGTTTAGAATGGTGGCAAAGATTTTTGGGTCTCGATCAATGAAAATGGCACCCATTTCGTCACGTAAACTAGATATCCGTCCGCTGAGGAGTGCTGTGAAGAACGAGTCTGGCACCCACATTAGAGTTTGACGAGAAGTTGAAAATCTGCAGGATCAATAAGTTTTCATTTGTAGTAATTTTACGCATAGTTTATTACCTGCCGGTAAGTTAATTTAGTTTATTGCACCTTTTTGAACCTCTGGATCGTACATTTAGGTTTAGGCCTATATATAAGTCTTACATTTAGGCCTACAAACAATAACATCAAAATTACCTGAATAAAAAAGAACATTTTAATTATTTAAATTTAAATAGGGCCTACACCTGGTAATTATTTCAAATTACAGGTTTTACGAAAACGAGTCGAAGGCCAAATCAAAAACTCAAATCAAAAAGTTTAATAGAAAATGATAATTGGTGCTTAATGGGACAGTGCTTAAGACCCTTCTTAATAACCCTAGGTTGTATGAGGGTGGAAGAAAAGTCATTAGATAGTCAACACATTTATAGTGGATATGCCTAGACCTGGACTAGACCAATGACATTAAACTCAATGACTGGACTAGGCCTTTGATGGCTAGGCCATTGAGTTAGTATGGTAGTATCAAATGGTAGTGTTGACTAGGCCATTGACTTTATAATACCTATGTTAGATACTAGGCCATTGAGTTTATAGTGTTACAGTTAACACTGTAAACTCAATGACTAGGCCTACAAATTCAATGACTAGGCCTAGTAGGCCTGGACGCAGAGCTTCAAAAAACGAAGTAGTGACATGCTAGTGAATATATGTGCTCATAAATATTTACATAACACTTGAGCCTAAGGCTGTGTATGTGACAGTGCACTGAGCCTAGGCCATAGATGCCTAGGCTAGGTCCATCCCTCAGGTCAAGGTTAGAGAGAATGGCCAACCCCTAGGCCTATCCTAGATAGTGTAGATTCCTCGTTTAATCTACGAGCTCCTCCCGAAAAATCGATTTACCTTGTACCACCAACATTGAGATGCACGATATCACCATTGTGTGATGGATGAAACACCGACATTGTGATGGAATTTTCGTCTTTTCGCTTGAATAAAATGTCAACAAATCATTTTGACAGTAGGCTAGATGACAGAAAATAATGCCTGATCGATGACTGACACCTCAAATGCACCGCTTGCTTCATTTGCTCCACTAGGAATGAAGCAATGGAATGAAAATCGAAGTTCAAAGCGTGTGCACTTGTTGCCATAGCAACTACGTGCGCACAATCAATGGCACAATGTCAACAAACGAGAAGAGTTTCATGTAAAACTGTTGCACAAAAGCAGTCTGTTGCACAAAAGCAAAGTGTTTAAAAACACAATCATGCTTACAGAAAGCATAATATCTATTAAAGATGGTGAATATACGAAAACAATTTACACATTGGTGAGAAAATATTCATCAAACTCGATTTAGATTATGCTTGTAAACTCAATGCTCAGGCGAGAAAAATTGAATGTTATTTCTCTTACATTGGGTTTAGACACGCACTGAAATGATAACTAAGATCTGATAATGAGATCTATTGGCGTCGGATAAATGATTAATGAGATGATGAGAAGTTGGAATGATTTTTTTTTGTATCAGGAAGGATAGTAGGAATGAAGCAGCCAGGGCCTGTATTGTTGGAACCAGGCGCGGACTGGGTCCAAAAGGCCCGGGGTGATACTCGTAAAGTAGGCCCGTAAAAGTTATAGTACCAGGAGCACGCAGCAGCCGCCGGAAACCACCTCGCTGATCGAAATTTTTCGATTTTCTATGTTTTTTCAAGCTGCTTTTCACAGATCTTGACACAAATCAATATTTATACTGTAAATATCTTTTTGCAATGGATTATTATTTGAGTATGGATACATTTGGAAGACATATCTTTTCCATAACTTTTCTGTAACTTCCTCACCTTGATGTTTGCCGTGTACCTGACGTAGATTTCTTTCTCATTCAGAGCTGCATGCAAGGCCTTGATCTTAGCCTACTACAATCTTATGTTTGCCGAGTATTCAAAGTTGGATTTTTAATGCATTTGCAGTTGGGTTAGGTTAGCTGGCTAACCTCTTCAACCTTGATGTATGCCGTGTACCTAACGTAGATTTCTTTCTCATTCAGAGCTGCCTGCAAGGGCTTGATCTTAGCTTACTACAACCTTATGTTAGCCGAGTATTCAAAGTTGGATTTTTAATGTATTTGCAGTTGGGTTAGGTTTGCTAGCTAACCTCTTCACCTTGATGTTTGCCGTGTACCTGACGTAGATTTCTTTCTCATTCAGAGCTGCCTGTAAGAGCTTGAGCTTAGCCTACTACAACTTTATGTTTGCAGAGTATTCAAAGTTGGATTTTTAATGCATTTGCAGTTGGGTTTGGTTAGCTGGCTAACCTCTTCACCTTGATGTTTGCCGTGTACCTGACATAGTATTTGTATATATTGACGTAGTATTTGTCCCATTTGTGGTGAGCTATTAATTTAATAGTAGGCCTAATTGTATTTTTGTTCAACCATTCTAATTATTGGAGAGCTAGACCTGTTTCTAGGTTCACTTTTATTTGGGAATGTTTTCCATTTGTTTTTTCTCTTCATTTAGATTCACTTAATCAGGATACTTTTTTTCCACCCCCTCAATATTTTGTTTATTCTCAGTTCAGTTCAACTTACGAATACATCTTTAGATAGAAGTTTATTTTCAAATTGTCATCTATATAATATTTGTTTTAGACGTGTAATTATCTTCGTTTTGTTTTGTTCTGACCTTGAATATGCTTTTCTATATTCTAAATTATTCTCTTAATATCACTTCAAATCTAAACACCGTACTTTTTGGCATTAAACGTGTTCCTTTCTTACATCTTAGTCTGAACTTTACATATATTATATATTCTTTGTTATTTTTAACCCATAGATAAGCCTTCCCAGGCTTTGTGGAAAAGAGTTCAATTTTATTTATATATGTATGTTCTTCTGTTCAATAAAAAAAAATGAAAAAAATTGTTTGGACTCATGACTTGTAGGCAGTTCGAAAGGATCTTTCTATCTATAATGAATTAATGGTAGAATTTGTGTCCTATGAAAATCTTGAACCAACAATAAACAATAAACAATGATAGCCCAGGCTATAGCCAGTGAAAAGTTCAAGTTCGAATTCGAAAAAACATGTTCGTTCAAAAATTCACCTCGAAAATTATATGAAAGAAAGGGTTTAAA
The DNA here is from genome assembly GCA_964007535.1 of Brachyptera risi. Taxonomy (NCBI): domain Eukaryota; kingdom Metazoa; phylum Arthropoda; class Insecta; order Plecoptera; family Taeniopterygidae; genus Brachyptera; species Brachyptera risi. The sequence goes on from OZ023326.1 coordinate 28,978,304, forward strand.
AATAATATATGTCTTGCCTGGTGACAAGTGGTCACATGGTGAAATCCCAAACAGGGAATATTATACATTCGGGATAGACCGTAAAAGAGACGATCTCATTCGTAATTTGGACGGGGAAGTACGGATAGTGCGATTGTGTCGAATAGGATTATGAGTGATCCAAAGTTATGAGCTTCCAAATGAACGTTTTATTCCGTTAAAGATCACCGGCAAATCGAACATGAAGAAAATTCAAGATCGTCGACTGTAAATGTAATGCGATCATTGAAAAGTTCAAAAAATATGATGCACGAACGCATTCATTTTAAAATTTCATTACCCAACACTGGCTATAGCTAAAGGTGTTTGAAAATTATGTTATGATTTTGTGTTTTTTGCATATGTATTTGAAAATTTTGGTGTTTGGCAGTTTAATGGTTTTTTGGCCTAATGTCATGTGCAAATGACATTTTATTAAGTTTACAAACAGAAAACAGTAAAGAAGTTTACAAGTACACAGCTTACAAGTAAACCATCGTTAATCCAAAATGTAAGGGACCCCCATAAAAATATTCTGATTCATACAAATTTTGATTGATCAAACAACACATTTTCAACGTAAATCAGCACTCTTCTCGGTTAAAATTTAGTCGATTTCGTATTGCGCGAGAAAGAAAGCTAGGTAGGCGACTGGCCGGGAGTACGAGTGAGAAATCGTCTAGAGGATCCTCAACTCACTGATCGTGTGAGCTCCGACCATTTCTGAACATGCACGATTGTCAAATGGCTCGCTTCCATTGGGGCTCGGCCGAAAGAATATTTCGTCTTGTGGTCATCAAGGTCTGAACACAAGCGCGCATCAAACAGTGAACAGCTCACGCATCGAATAGAAAAAGATGGAAAGTCATGCTTTTTCATGATGAAACATTCAAAAAACGTGTTTTTCGTGGAATATTTCGCAGTTTCAAGTTGATTTTGGTGTTATGAGCAAATTTAGCCATATTTTGCGTATTTTTGCAACTTGAAAATTACATTATCCGATTGAGGATTCTTTTAAACGTTCCTATACTGATGTTCATCATCATACACAACATTTTGCAATTGGACGGCTTGTGAAAAACAAAACACCTATAGCGTGTATAGTACTTCAAATTTTTTTAACTCGATGAAAGGTTCTCGTTTCTTGGAACAACAATCCCAGAATGGAATAGTATTAATAATGTGCTGAGTTCATGGCCAGACTCGGTCGAGACATTTAAAAAAAGACTGAGAGCTCTGAATGATGTTGTGGAGAGCTCTGATTGATTTATTGATAGATTGTTAAATTGTTAAATGATGGATGAATTCAAATAAATATATTGTAATCAAGTGAAATAACTTAAAACAATAAAGATACTTACATACATACATACTTTTTGCTCTGAAGTTTTATCGGAGCAGAGGTGGCCAAAATTGTTGGGAAAAAAATCCTGCCAGTGAATCTTGTGAAAATTTGTCACATTTTCAAACAATTTTTCAAAAGGACCAAATAAAAAATATTCACAATCCATGTAGTTCTACTTGGGATAAGTCTAAGTTCCCACAGAAAGGTTCAAATTTATCAGTCAAGCATGTGCCAAGAAAACAGGAAGTACCAAATGAAGGTCTAATAATTTTCCTAGTTGACCTAGATAATATAAGTTTTTAATATGATTATCTTATATGATTGATAACAATATCACATAATTAATTGACTTGAATTGCCTTTGTTTCAGATCAATGAACAGCGTTTTCAAGATGCAATTCAAATATTAACAAATGTTTTGGACACAAATCCAAATGTAAGTGTATAATAATTTCTAATCGATTAGTAATTACCAATTTCTCTTAGTTTTTAATTCAATTTTAATTATTACACTGCTAGAAATCAACACCTGAAATAGCTCATTATTAATAATAATAATTATTATTACTATTATTATTATTATTATTATTATGAAGCTGTTACTTTTTTCAGTCTCGTCCAGGACTTTCTCTTCTTGCTTATTGCTATTTCTTCACGCAAGACTTTGTGAATGCAGCATCATGCTACGAGCAATTGACACAACTGGTTCCCGAGGAAACAGAATATAGAGTTTATTATGCTCAGTCTTTATACCAAGCATGCATGTATGAAGAAGCAATGAAGGTTTCTTCACAAATTTCTGACCCAGCATTTCAAGGAAAGGTAAGATAAGATATCTTGGAAGCCATTTTATAAAATATAGAGTAAAGGTGGTGAATTATGTAATGTTACATCAATGTTCAATTTGCCAGGTAATTAAACTCCAGGCAGCAATAAGATACGGACAAGAAGATTTATCAGCAGCTCGAAATCTTGTTGATCAATGTTCCCCAGATGACCAAGACACTGAAATTAATCTTGGATGCCTCGATTATAAAGTGAGTGTAATATTAAAACATATCTTGTTTTCTGAGAAGCCAAGTTCAACCATACTATATTAATTATTTGATGCATTTAATTACTGCAGAGTAAGTATTATTCTTTAGTGCTAATATTCTTTAACAGTTATAATAATACATGCATATTGCATATTGTTATTACCATACTATTATTGTCATTATTAATTTATTATTACACCCATTATTTTGTTTTGAATACCAACAGCTTTTTCCATGAAATGAATCAGGAAACATGTTCGTATATGCGTATCTATTAAGTAGGTATTCAATTATATTTCCTGAAAAACAGCTTCTAAATTATTTTGTTGAATTCTATTTTGATTTATCCATCTATATTAAAGTCATGTTATATACAGTACAACCTCAATAGTACGTTGCTCGTTACAACAATGATCGCAATAGTACCGGTACATCGTTTTGAGATTTTGAGGTAGTCCCTGCCAATCCTCATAAGACCCAATGTTATTTTATTTTGATAGTACGACGCTTATTAAAACGACGATCTCGATAATACGATGGTTAAAATAGTCCCCACAGTATCAAAAATGCAAATACTAGCCTACGACCAATAAATTGCAAAAAATAACAAACAATAAATTTGTTGAGTGTCTGCTACGTCGAAAATATATCGCGATTGAAATATTTAGCGCTCTGTTCGAGATGCATAATAGAGAAACCCTTGCATTAGTTGCTAGCTGAGACCTGAGAAACAATTGTAAGGGGCCTCAACTAAACTTAACACTGTATGGCGCGATTTTATTTGCGCTTGGCCGTCCCGAGTCTGACGTTTCGATCTGTCCTTGACAAAGTGTGTATGTGTACTGCAGAGGGGGAGGAACTGAGAAAGTGAGAGAGAAGTGAGAGTGTGTGCGTGTCTGGTGGTTACTACGACTCAGCAGAATAGAACTCAATCGGACCTCGGAGTCTGTCCAGTGCTAGAGCCACTGACTGAATGAAATTATGCGCGTTGTAATAATTTAGCAATGATGAGGAACATACACAATAGTAGATAGCATTCACACTGAAAATAGCACAGTCACTGTGATGAGAATTGATGCATTTGACTTTCATTTCTGAAGATTTTTTGCGCGCGTATAAGTCGCACCCTGTTATGAGCTCTGAAGTTTCTAAATATACATGAGACTTGTATGAGAGTTAATACGGTATGTACATACGTAATTGTATTGACTAAAACATAAATGTTAATTGTTGACGACAATATCTCATTGTAATTCATTTTCCTGACTCCTTTATCTTCCTATATTTTAAAATTAAAAAAGTAATGAATTTCAATTCACAATGACGATTGCAATAATAGGACGATTTAGCTGTCGCCCCTCAACGTCGTACTATCAAGGTTGTACTCTAATGAACAATTGATATTTATCTCTGAGCTTATGTACTGGTAAATCAATGGAGGATTTTTATTACTTGAATTGTTATTTATTGTATTTCTACATTGTAGGAAGGAAACTATGAAGAGGCATTGAAGAAATTCAACACAGCTCTACAATTTCTTGGCTACAATCCCCACCTTTCGTACAACGTTGCTCTGTGTTATTACAGGCTAAAAGAAAATGCTCTGGCACTAAAGTTCATAGGTGTGTGTAGGTAATATCGTACTCTAGGTAACATTATCAACAGCTAATGATAAGAAATAAATCAGAATTAATTTCAATTGGGAAAATGTGAAGATTCAATAATTTGTTCAAAATTGGTTGAGCCAAACCAAACTGAATTACACTTTTTTTTAATAACCTCAAGAACTTGATATTGCTCCTATTGTTATCCATCCAAGCATTTACGAGTACATGATACACACTGTTTTAACCATGGTTCATGTGCTGTAGTGGTCTGGACTGCCCCAAATAATAGTTGAGCACATATATCAACACTCTTTTGGCACTTTTTCTCCATTTTTGTATTCCTTCCTGGTGCTTACAGTTCAGATGGTAGTTCTGTTCAAGCTGAAATCTTGCATAGCATTTTCTTAATTTCCAAGGCTTTACTAACCATTTGACAGGACACCAGTTGTTATGGTTTCACTATCATTTCATTTTCACAACAAGAACATGATTTTTTGCCAGCTGACATCATGGAGCGAGGTATCAACGAACATCCTGAGCTAGGTGTTGGCACGGTAACGGAAGGCTATGAAGTACGCAGCGTTGGGAACACGCTAAGGTTACATGAAACTGCTCTCATCGA
>OZ023326.1:28987932-28995432 GCA_964007535.1 Brachyptera risi
ATTATTTTTTTATATAGGGTTTTAACGACGCACTGTAATGATAACTAAGATCTATTGGCGTCGGATGAATGATTAATGAGATGATGGGATGATGAGATGAAGGTTTTCATGGGTAGTGGGAAGGATAGTGGGAAGGAAGCGGTCGTGGCCTATATTGTGGGAACCATCCCGGCATTAGCCTAGACTACAGAGGGAAACCACGAAAAACCCCTGTAAAGATGGACGGTGGCGGGGATCGAACCGGGTCCGATATGTCCCTTCACCTCCCGGTCACACGAAGCATGTGAGCTAACCACTCAGCTACTGTGACGGTAAACAAATTCTTGTTTTGTGAGAAAAAAATGTATTACAGTAAATGCCATATCAAGATTGACAATGTGAATTGCTATATTGAAAATGAGCAGACGGCTCAATGCACAGTGACACTGAATACTTTATTTCAGGTATGATTGATATTTTCCAATATTTTGAAACATGACTCAAATAAACATCCAAAACGTTAATTATTTGAAAAAAATCGAAAAATTATGAAAAAATGAAAATTTCACCTGAGCAACCGGAACTTTTATAAAATTCGCTTCATGCCAGTAACCATAACCAGGACCTTTATGAAATTTGCTGCGTAGCCGTAACCATAACCGGGACCTTTATCAAATTTAGTTCATAACCCTAACCGCAACCGGGACCTTTATCAAATTCAGTTCATAACCGTAATCATAACCGGGACCTTTATCAAATTCAATTCATAACCCTAACCACAACCGGGACCTTTATCAAATTCAGATCATAACAGTAACCATAACCGGGACCTTTATAAAATTCAGTTTATAATCATAACCGCAACCGGGACCTCTATACATAAAGGTCTCAGTCCTTTATATATATATATATATATATATATATATATATATATATATATATATAGACCTACATATATATGCATATATATATATATATATATATATATATATATATATATATATATATATATATAGACCTACATATATATATATATATATATATATATATTATATGATTTTTTTTTTTTTTAAAACTGTTTGAAAATTGCGACCTCCCCCGGGACTTGAACCCGGATCTCCAGATTGCCGGTCTGACGCGCTACCCATTACGCCAGAGAGGAAGATCTTCTTGAACAGTTTTATTTGTTGATATCTTTCGTACAGTCACACATTTCTAGACTTGTGGATCACACCCCAAATTGACAGGAAATTGTACTGCCTGATCGACATCTCCCAGCTATCCCAGCTGTTGGGTCATGTGATTTCAATAGCTTCCTGGTTGACCACCAGTAGGTTATTATAATTATATGATTTTTTTTTTTTTAAACTGTTTAAAAATTAGATAATTTCAATTTTTAAACAGTTTAAAAAGAAAAAATCATATAATTATAATAACCCACTGGTGGTCAACCAGGAAGCTATTGAAATCACATGACCCAACAGCTGGGATAGCTGGGAGATGTCGATCAGGCAGTACAATTTCCTGTCAATTTGGGGTGTGATCCACAAGTCTAGAAATGTGTGACTGTACGAAAGATATCAACAAATAAAACTGTTCAAGAAGATCTTCCTCTCTGGCGTAATGGGTAGCGCGTCAGACCGGCAATCTGGAGATCCGGGTTCAAGTCCCGGGGGAGGTCGCAATTTTTAAACAGTTTTAAAAAAAATCATATAATTATAATAACCTACTGGTGGTCAACCAGGAAGCTATTGAAATCATATATATATATATATATATATATATATATATGAATGAATTTATTAAAATGAATATATATATATATATATATATATATATATATATATAATGTATAATATATAATATATATATATATATATATTTGAATAAATTTATTCAAACGAATTCAAATTTTCACGGAGTTTTTAAAACATAAAAATTTAACGCATTGTCCCAAAGTTTTACGTCAATTAGATTGGCCATTTTGTAGGAATAATGTAGTTTTTTTAGATCAATGAAAATTCAAAAAGCTTCTAAAATCAAGAGGTGGAACCAATCAAATCGTTGAAAGTTTTAAAATAATCAGCAAGTAGAACAGCAAGACAGTGCATCAATGATATCAGAATCATGGTGTGTCTATAACTTTCCATTACATTTCACATGAATAGGCATATATCGCTCTTTTTACAACACATATACAGGGACTTCGCTTGGATTTGTGTATTGGGGGGGGCGTACACAAGTTACATGAATAAAATGACCGCCCAGCTAGACACCTGCTAAGCGTGAAAAGGGGGTCTGGGGGGCAGAAGCCCTTCAGCAAAGCCCTGCAGGGAAATTTTGAAATATGGACATTTTTCAAGAGAGTTTGGCAATTCACGAGAAGTTTTAGAGTCTTATAATTGCATCATCATGGACACTTTCGAAGCTATACTTCTGCGATTTCTGATGATGATTATTGTTTGCTTAACGACCCCACCAACAGCTAGGTTATACGGGGGTACGAATGAGCAGGTGATTATGAAACTATGATGCGATGATGAGTGAAAGGATGTTTACAAAAACCCATGCCTTATGCGGGACTCGAACCCACGCCCAACAGTGACTTCAGTTTCTGAAGCGGTGCCTCAGCTCACCGAGCTATCGAGGGTGGCTCTGCGATTTCTCCTAGCATAGCCCCGCAGGGAATTTTTGGAAATAGATCGACCCATGTTATTTTTCAAGTGATTTTTTTATATTTACAAGCGCTCTTTTGGAGATCAATGATTGAATCACTATGGACATTACCAAAGTTATTTTCAATTGTTTAATCATTATGGACATTTTCGAAGCTATTTTCGCGATTTTTCTCCCAGGAAAATTCCCACCAGTGATTTTTAAGAAATATGGTCATTTTTCAAGTGATTTTTGCAATTCACAAGTGTTTTTGGAGTCTTATATTTGCATCATCATGGACATTTTCCGAGCTATACTTTTGCGATTTCTCCTAGCAAAGCCCCGCAGGGAATTTTCTGAAATAGACCCAATACAGTATTATGTAATTTTTCAAGTGATTTTTGATATTCACAAGTGGTTTGGGAGTCCAATGATTGAATCACTATGGACATCACCAAAGTTATTTTTAACAGTATAATTATTATGCACATTTTCGAAGCTATTTTCGCAATATTTCTCCGAGCAAAATTCCCAGCAGTGATTTTTTTGAAATATGGTCTTTTTTCATGTGATTTTTGCGATTCTTGAGCAGTTTTGGAATCTAATAATTGAATCATTATTGAAAATAAAAAAGGAAATGTAAAGTACTAGTACAGTGTACACTGATACAATTCATATCAATAAGTCATCAACTCATCATATTTTATTGTGTGTTTATTCGTGGTCAACATTATATATTTTTAAAGGAGGATGAACTATTGGGGGGACGCAAATGACGATTGGGGGTGCACGCCCCCCCTGAGACCCCCTAACGACGGCCCTGCGCATATATTGAGTTTTCCTAGTAATTTGTAAATTTGATACATTTCAATGCGCTAGCTTCTAAGCATATGTATAACCTGATTCCATTAAACCTCAATCATTGAGTATGGTATTTACTATTTAATCGACCCTTGGTTACTTAGTTTACTTTTTCAATTAATTAAATGGTTTTTAAACTAATAATATATGATATGTCAACTGTAACCACTGATATCGTTTGATCTACACAGTTGAAGCTGCCCGGGACTGCGTTACAGATATGCCGCCACGATCTGAGGAAGAACTAGATGCAGTTACCTTGCACAACCAAGCGCTGATGAACATGGACTTGAAACCGACTGATGGATTTGCCAAACTTCAGTTCTTGCTGCAGCAGAACCCATTTCCGCCAGAAACGTTCGGCAATCTACTATTGCTATATTGCAAGTATGAGTATCATGACCTGGCAGCTGATGTATTAGCAGAGAATACACATCTTACCTACAAATACCTTACTACGGTAAGGATCAATTTACTCAAATTGTATCAAATTAATGAAATTATTAAAGATCAATATTTATTGTATTTATATTGATATTGGGAATTTGAGTTTGTATTGGGGTGGTGAGATCGCCCTTCTGGTGCCTTGTCTGAACAATCCTATTTTCAAACCATAGCCTTGACTGGGGAATAATAATTTTGTACCGGTATCAAGTTTCAACATTAATAAAACTAAATTGAATTGAAATTTAGCACATAAATTGTTTCAAGCTGTCTCAGTAGAGAATGTTTTTTAGATGTTTTCTCTAACTCATATAAAGTCATATAATAATTGATTCTCTAATGTGCATAACATACATGCTTTTCAGTCTAGGGTGGGTAACAAAAAATATCATGACCGTGTACGGTGTACGTAAACATTACTACATATATTACTGTACATAGCTGTCTACTTAATCACCATATTCTGAATCTCATCATTTATGTATGAATATGGATAAATAATGAGAATATTATTGAAGTGGCTCCACCTGATTAGTAAAGAAAGTGAGAGAATTTTTAAAACACTTCATACTTGATTTACAAACACCTGAAATTAAAATGTGTATAGGGGCACACAACACACTTTCGTAAACCTGTTGATATTAACATTTTATTAACACAATAGCAACATTGGCTCACAATATTTTTCATCACAAACACAATCTTGATATTAATGAGTGTGAATTGTGATTCTTATTTTTCAGTACTTGTACAATTTCTTAGATGCCGTTATTACGCAACAAACCTCTCCCGAAGATGCGTTCCGGAAGTTTGATGAGATTGGAGCTAAACAAACAGAAACTCTTCGCAGACTAACCAAACAGGTTCAAGAGTCTCGTCAAAATGAGGATGATAATTCCGTGAAAAAAGCCGTCAGCGAGTATGAAGACGTGTTGAACAGGTAAACTTGAAACTGACAAACATTGTAGAGCATTGTGAAGTATGTATATTTTTTTAGAAATTCAGACAACTATCTTTTTATTTACGAATAATGAATGATATTTGAGATGAATATGTTGACCAAAATTTGAAAACTGTAATGTTTGTGGAAAAATAAACATTGATCATAGTAGGTATTCATTTTTTAAAAATACATAAATAGTTGAATACATATACATTTTCGTGATAACAAATCATTCACATCAATCATTGTAGACTCAAATGTTCTGCATGAATTACATGAATGATGATGTAATGAATATCAAAATCAAAATGATCATGATGAATGATGATGGATGATTGTACATGAATGTTGGTTCAATCATTGAATATTGTAGACTCGTATGTGTAGGCTACCTCATTTTTCCATTAGGAACGGAATGCTGTAAATAAATGAGACACTTCACAGCACAAACTGGGTGTATTTATTTATTAGTCTATAGTAATTTAATAATGTTGATAATAATACCGTAATAATAGCGTTTATTGTCATATTTTTATTTTTAGAATCCTTTTACAGTGTTATACATTGGTTATACAGTGTTGAATTGTACAGACAATTTTATTTTCAGTTGTTTGTAGTACCAACTGAAAATAAGTACATAGTATAAATGATAATTAAGATTTCTAAAACTAGGCTAGACAGTATAATAATTAGGAATATGTATATATAATTATGTTGATCATTGAAAACAATACTCGTATATGTGAGCCTTAGATTACCTGTGAGTTTATCCACATACAAATTTTTGTTTGGTTTTCAAATTGATCTCTGAATTCACTTCTGTTAATTAGCTGATTCTGAGTTGTTTGGGTTCTAATTTAACTAATAATATTTAATGATGATATATAATAAAATTTGGTCATTTTTTGCTATACAAATAAAAATAATCAAAAGCCCAAGTGAATTGAATTATAATCATTTATTTGTCTGGAATTGTTCAAACTTTCATTTAAAATTGCCACCTTGAAAATGTAACTTGTACATGGATCTTTTGTCAGGTATATTCCTGTTTTGATGGCTCAATCCAAGATCTACTGGGATATGGAAAACTACGCTCAACTGGAGGCGATATTTCGCAAGTCAGTCGACTTCTGTCAAGAGAATGACACGTGGAAACTAAACGTGGCTCACGTACTCTTCATGCAAGAGAATAAATTTAAAGAAGCAACGGGTTTCTATGAACCAATAGTAAAAAAACATTACGATGATGTAAGTATTCTCATGATTGAATGAATGAGGTCCTCTTTATTCACAAGTTTGAAAAGGTGAAACATTATTGATAATTACAATAGCATATTAGAATTTACTAATTGACAACAGTTGAAGTATGTAGCCCTGTTATGAGGTAAAAATATCAGTACAGTATTAGTTGTGTGGCCATCAGGAGTGAAGATTTAACTTTTATAAGTGCATTGTTTTAGTTGGAATACTCTCTCTATGTCTTCTATGCTGAATTTTCTTATGTATGCCTCATGTTTCTGTATTACCATTATTACATATGTCTATCCTCCAGATCTTGAACGTCAGTGCTGTAGTTTTGGCCAACCTGTGCGTTTCTTACATAATGACGTCGCAGAACGAGGAAGCAGAAGAGTTGATGAGGAAGATAGAAAAAGAAGAGGAACAACTATCGTATGAAGATCCTGACAAAAAAGTATTTCATTTGTGCATAGTGAATCTAGTCATTGGGTGAGTCACATGGCAACAATGAAATTTATTTTTTGAGGTGAATGATTATTTGTTATTGTTTTTAGTAACTTTTAATTTTATTGTTTTGTTTATTGCATTGTGTTTATTGTTGGATTTTATGAAGTAAATTTGTCTGTTTAATACCCACTTTACACGATCAACTAAAATAGCAATACATTTCGGCAATGCATTCTCCGTCGTGTGTAGGATACTACAATTTTTATTTTCTACCGTAGCAGTGCCAGTAGCTTGAACCTTGAACTAGCAAATGCCAGTAGCGCAACCTATAGCTCAAATCACTAAAACATAGATCGACAGTTGCGATAAAAGTACTAATCGATATCACCTCTAGTACCATACTGTATCGATAGTGAGAGATTTGTTTACATTCCTCTAACCCAACTTTTTCACACGCTCACCATCAACATGCTCAAGTGCGGAGAAATCTTTCCACCCTGGAGTCATGAGGAAAAAGAGCAATTCATAACTCTATCCATTACATCTGTTTGAATCACTTAAACTTGGAGATCAATATAAACATGACCTAAAAGTACGAAGACAGCTGTCTTCTGTATAACTGAAAAAGGTTAGTCGATCGAAAATGGTCAGACACCAATCTTCGATTCTCCCACTCAATGATATGGCGTCAACAGAAGCTAAGCAGTCAATGGAATGTGACGTTACACTTTACTGTTCGCTGATTGGTCGACTACTAGCAATATTGCCTCGAAAGTAGAGCGCAATCCTACTCGAGACAATGCGTTGACAACAATAGCAACTTTTATTGTAGTGTAAACGCGAGATAGGAAAGGCATGTATTCTACTTGGTGGCGATACATTTTAAAAATGCATTGCTAGGGATAAGTTGATCGTGTAAAGGGGGTATAAGT
>OZ023326.1:29005432-29100432 GCA_964007535.1 Brachyptera risi
GAGAAAAAACAACAACAATTCGATGGCTTATCAACAATCAAAATGCAAATTTTGTTATTTTATAGTAGTGTTATTATGTTTATTATTTACAATTGTAACGTGTGCAGTGAATGAAGATACAAATGCAAATGAAGGTAATTCATAATTCAAATACAAAATCATATAGGCCTAAACCTATTACTGTCACATTATAATTTAGTTTCAAATGAATAAAATTGATTTGATTGGTGTCATTTATAAAATCAAAGTTCACTCTTAGTACGAGCTCACTGTCATTATAAGGGCACTGTTCTGGAAAGTCAATCTAGTCATGGATGCCAATTTATTTATAGATTGCATTCATCTCCCAGCCCCTCATTTGTACTCCGATAACCTAGCTGTTGATGGGGCCGTTCAGCAAATAATGATCATCGTCGTCAATAAATAAAGGATTCATTCACGTCAGAGTAGAAGAAATATATGTTTACAGAAAAGTGAGCTAAATAATCGCAGGATACAACGCAATGACAGCCCGCCTCCTTAATGAATAAATCAGCCGATATTAGGGTTTTATGGCATATAACTTCGGCAAACTAACCACATCTATGCATATTTCATTTATCGTCAAAGAATGATATATACATAATAATTACTGACAAGAATAAATATTTAAGAATGTAAATCATGTGAACTATCATCAAGTTGAAAAGTAATTTACCAAGAAATATATAGTTGCTATTTTTTACAAATACTTTAAAACTGCGTTTTTATTTTTGTATTTCAAGTAGGCCTAGTATTTACTTTCAGCAGTATTTTTAGCACATATTTTACCCTCTGGTAATTACCTTATGGTATTGCTCTGCTCTACCAAGATGCATTGAGGGTTGTGTTGATTCTTGATGATTGGTCCTCATCATAAAGATGAATACTAGACAGTCTAGATTACACCACCGTTTTGATATCTTCTTTCATAATGAGACAATCTCATTCATGCAGATGTCAATGATATGTAATCATCATTTTCACCATCATGAATGCATAAACTCCACAAATAAAAATTAACACATATTTTTTCTAGCAACTCGTTCTTTGCATAGCATTATTAGACCAACTTATAATAGTTTCATATATAGGTAGGTCATGCTCATCATTGCATTAGTAATTGGTTTTAAATTCTGCAATTCACGACTGTTTGAAGAATTGTATACACAAATGATGACACATTATTAAAATATAATCATTTGAATGAAGTAGGCCCCCTCTATAATTTACGATATTTATTTATATTTCAAAAAACTGCAGCAGACAATAAATTATTTTGCATATAATTACTCTTAACAATATCCATTTTAATTTAAATTTATTATTACTAGGAAAACGCGAGATGCGCGTTGTGAGATGAGCTTAGAAGTATGGCAATCTAGAATGAAAAATAACTTGTCAGCTCAATTTACATCTACAAACCTTGACTTACTTCAAACGTTCAAAAACTTGACCTGTCGCATAAACACTTTGCAAAACCAATTGATCCAAATATTCAATAAAATGTACACGTTTATTGCTTTTTCTTCATTATTTCTCATTCGATTGTTGTAAAAATCTCTGAAAAGATGTATAATAGTATTTTTCATATTCTGTGAGAATTTGAGAGCTTTTGAAAAATTCTTGTTTTTCAAGTATTTTTCCTCCGGGTTATTCTTATGAGCATTTTCCAAACTTTCCGATTATTTTCCGGAAAAACCTTCCAACCTATTCCTCTGAATAACAATCCCAACCTATTCTGGTATGACACCAACGTTCAGAAAAAGTTTCAAGTTGATTGATTCATTTCTCTGACCTGTATGCCGCGTACATAATTACAAAAAAAAAAACATAAAAACGAAGCCCATTTTTTTTCAGGGTGTGAAATGGAAAGCTTCGCTACGCTCATCTAATAATTCAATATCTCATGAATCATGATAGAAAATACCTAATAAATTACACGGCAAATGAGATAATCAGATTAGGTTGAATAAATTAGTTCTGTCCCGTAGAAATATGAAAAAATCACACTTCTAATACTTCTCACGCTCGTTGTTTATTGTTCACTCAATACTACTGCAATTCGATTATAGACAGTATACCAATATGTATGGAGTAATATAAAATCATAGCTATGAGATGATATTATTTATGATACAGTAATGGAAAGGAAGCGATCGTAGGCTTAGCATAGAATTTTAATGTATTCGACATTCTAATTTGAGGAATATAATAATACTTATCAATTCATTTCACAATATAAGCAGTGAAACACGCGAAAAAAATAAGAAAACCACCAATGGTTATAATAGCCTTCAGTGGGTATCCATCCTCATGATGACCTATACGTATCTCTAACAATAACCGTCTTGACAAAAACCTTGAAAGGAATTTAGGTCCATGTAGTAATAATTACGTCATTGCTAGGTGTACATAAAAAACTCACGTCGGTTCAGTTTTTTAGTAATTACCAGTTTCACGTGCACGGGCACAGCCTTTGTCTTGCATGGATTATTCATTCAAACATAACAGTACCACGGATGCATTTAAAAAACCTCAAATACGATTTGAAGACGATGAACAGAACATCTATTCCTATGCTATGCTTTGAATATTCTTATTATTTTCAATAGTTGTTTGCGAATTATATCATGTTTTGACATAATGAAAGGGGCTTCAAGTGTTTTAAACTTTTCGAGCGTTGACATACTTACGATTGTTATATTCTTATGTCTGAGATAATCTTGCTGTATGTTTGGTCTACTTGTGGTTGGCAAACTTGATATCTCGAAAAATGTTTTATTGATTTTAAAATTAGAGTTGAATATTTGTCGACGTCTTCGTCTTAAAAATTGACTTATGAATCAAATTTATCGATTCGATTTCTTTAAATTATCAAATCAAATCGGAACTCGAATGAAAATCGAAACTTGAGAAAGAAAGAAATAGAAGATGAAATGATTAATTTCGATAATCGAAAACATATTGTGCAAATAATTTCCAAGTTATAAACGTAATATTTCATTTTCACACGCGTTCAATAATAAAACACATTTAATTCCTGTTCGTTATTTGAATGCTAAGAACATAAAAAATACAAGATTAATAATTTTATTATTTTCATGACATGACCGCAATTGATACAAGTATAGAACGATTCCCAGGATTCCAGGAGGGTGTATAGTCGTAGAGAAAGATTCGCAAATAATTAAATTTGAGTAGCTCAATCAAAATGAAGAGAATCATTATACGTAATATAGTAAGTAAGTAATGTCTTTATTTAGCATAAATAGCTATATGTCAGTACATAATAATAATAATGATATAATAAGAAATATATAATATGAAGAAGAGGAAAGCATTTAGAAATGAAAATAGGAAATAACTCTAACAATTCTTGGTTAGAAAAATATTTATTATGTATTACATGTATCGTTCGGCTTATCGGATATGAGATTAAATCTAGATGATAATCAGCGAAGTGCAATTCGTGCAAATTCTTCTTTTTTATTCAAGTCATAAGCTTTGTAATTGGCTGAAGCTCATTTTTGTGTTAATATTTCACTTTGATCTAGTCCACTTCAAGTTTCTAGTTGCATATCTAGTCATCACTTGTTATTACATGGAATTTAGTTTTACCGGCTATATTGATTGTCTGCTTCATTTACAGTAGGATTCTTTTCTATTCAATTATTTTATTTGAATTGTTTATATTATTTTAACACTGAAGACAAATTATTTTGATAGAATGTAGAATTTGTTTGTTGAAATTAAACCAATATGTATTTCACTAACTATTCTCAATTTTATTGGTATTATATAGAACTACCGGTATAGGATTCTTCATTCCTAAAACTAGGCTCAAGTCAACCTAGCTATAGTAAACAAATTACATAAGTTGATGCAGCTGCAAGGTCTTAGCTCAAAACAATGCAATACAGGTCTATTAGCAGAACACTTCCATGTAGATTTACCAATTCTTTCTTCTGGGAATATTTTGGAATTTCCTTCAATAATAAAGTGTTGTTGAGTGGACCTACATGAAGTAGTTAATGGTTAACATGTGCAATGGGAGAAAGATCGGTATAAACTGGGTAAGTACATGTTGCTCAGTTTTTCGCGACTCCCTCGACACCATACCACCAAAACATTATGCACTGCACACGTTGATTGCTACGCTTGTTTTTGTTCGATTTAAAGGCCACAGAAATTAAGTCATGTTCAAGTAAAAACCAGTTTCATTTGGGTCACTCACTCACACGTTATTACCGTCAAAATATAATTATTTTCACGGCGACTTCTGAAAACTTGAACTGACTTCATAACGTATACGAATAATTATTTTGAATAAGTGATTGTATAATTGGATGAGCGAAGCGAAAACTCAATTTTACCTTATTTAAGAATAATATTTTTTGTCGCGCTCCATATATCAAACGAAGATATTTTTTAATGAAACTTGGCAAGTTGGCGTACACAATGTGTCATCATCTAATGCGAGATTGAACCGCAACCAGTCAGTCAAATATGGATTTTTTAGAAAAATAATTTCGAAATTTTGAAAACCTTCATAAGAATAACCCAGAGGGTAAATTATGGAAGAATATTTTCCGTAATTCAGGACACCAAAGTTCGATTCCCGCCATGATCGACCATCCTGACAGTTTTTTTTTTTTTTTTTTTCCTCTGTCGTTCAAGACAATACTGGGATAGACCAGACTGATTCCTTAATACCACTATCCAAAAACACCCACTGAAATAACCTTTCATCTCAACATCCAATTATCTCATATTTCATTCACCGACGCCAATAGATCTTAGAAGCTAATAGATTAATCAGTATAGTGCGTCGTTAAACCCAATTTAAATAAATAGGAATATTTTCTCTGAAAAAATAACATTTAAGCGGAATTTATAAAACACAAATGATACACATTAGGACTATTCCAAAAGTTTACATAAATCGGATAATGAAAATCATTATGTCCGCTTTTTTAGAATCAATTAAAGCTATATTTAAGAAACCTATTGAAAGATGATCAACAGGCAGAACCAATCAAGTAGTGAAACGATTAAAATTATCAATAGGTGAATCAGGTAGGCAGTGAGTTAATAAATCAAAATCAAGGTGATACTTCATAGTTGGGCAAATATCGAATCGAGGAAGCAGTGATGAGTGAATCTCGGCAACCTAAATCTGCTTTTATTTCTATAATATATTTGAAGAATAAAAACAGTGAATTTAATTTTTTTCTTCAAAACGGCCGGTTCGAATTGCATTCAAAATGGTGATAATGTGTATCATTCATGTATACATATTCAGAGAATATAATATTTCATCTCATTTGGAGAGATTTATTTTTCAAATTTTCTTGACCATCCTAATCTTATGGGGTTTTTACAAAATTTGAGATGATATTTCTCAAAATTGGTTCAACCGATTCATTCCAAAAACTATACAGTTCTAAGTTCGATGAGTTTGCGTGTTCAAAAAAAAGTTTCATGTCGATCAGTCAAACCCTGCGACCTATGGCGTAGGTGTCGGTACATGGTTAGATGTGTGACTGCATGAGATTACAAGCACAGCAATCTCATCGAAAATATAGATACTTGGGAAACCGTGGGAAAAGTGGCGTGAAGAAAGTAAAGTACACCCTATTGTATTGCTATGAGCCCCTTCCACACAGGGCCAACATAAAACTATAGGCAAACGCAGCATATAGACCAGGTTCTAAGATGAGCAAGATACTCGAAAACTCCACACACCTTGTCTTATTACATACCTTGGTGTAAACTGTGAGTCTACAAAGCCGTGAATCACCATACGCAAATTACTGAATAAATTATGACCACTATTTCTAGCTATTTGATGAAAACGTATTAATTGAATAATTATTTTCTTCAAAACGGCTGGTCCAATTCCAACGAAAATTTGTAATTATGTGCATAATATTTGTATTTATGTACAGTAAGAAATTTAATTATTTTGAAGATTTTCATTTTCAAAATTTTCCAATCTGGCTCAATTTTTTTTCTTCAATTGTGATGGCGTTTCTCAAAAGTGATCAAACCGATTTGGCCCGAAAACCAGGCCTAGACTTGAGAATCCAGCGCCCCTGTAGGCTGAACCTAGTTTAGCGCCCCCATACTTATTTTCAGAAATGTGCGTAAGAATAGTGTGAAAATAAAAATAATAAAAGAGTAAATGTAAAAAATATTTCATTCAATGTGAAAACCACGTGGCACGTCAACGTATTTCCGATCGTTACTCGACGTCACCAATGATGACTTACTGAGTAACGGAATATTTATACGACAGGGTGCTACTTTCCCGGGATGAAGTTCCTAGAAAGAAATACCAGGGCATATTTCAGCAATATTTCAGTTGATCCAATAACCCCGCAGTGAATTTTTGGTAATATCATTCTTTTGGATTATATTTTGTAAGTTAATTGTAGATATTGGCCAATGTTGTTGTAGTGTTAATATATTATATAATAATGAAAATGAATTCGTGATACTTTTGGTTTCATTTTTAACTACATTATATAACTTCGTGTTGCGACTTTGGATACCAATTCATTTAAAACAAAAATATGGAAGCCCTGAAGAGCCCAAGCGCCCCCTGGGCTCTTGCGCCCAGGCTTCAGCCTTGTCAGCCTGTCCGTAAATCCGGGCCTGCCGAAAACTACACAATTCCGAGTTGGATAATTCCGCGCATTCATCTAAAGTTTCATTGATCAGTCAAACCGTGCGACCTATGAAGTGCTGAGTGCATACAAAAAACGCACAGACAAAGCTCCAGAAGGGTAGCATGGAGGGCTTCGCATTCGCTTATCTAAAAAGATTGATACATTTCAATTTTAATCATTGTCTGAAGTACCTACTTTATTGCAGCAATACAGATATACCATAAACAATTGAACATACAATATCTGAATAATTAACTAAGCGAAGTTATTTATGAGATACGAAATATCTGAAGGAATCAGGACAGCCTAGGATCGAACACGAACTTCCCGGTTCAAAAAGCTATAGACATTGTGCCTTAACCATACTCTATGGTCTTACGTAACACCATAATGAGTATTTCATTTTCTTCTGGCCTAAATAAATAAATATGAGTATAATAATTATGTATGATAGCACAAGTGAGATTCGTGATCAATTTGAAGAAGTAAAAATACAAATAAATTGGATAAAATATAAATAAATGAATATACCAGTAGGAGTACGATAAGAGGATAAAATTGATAATGTGCATTGCTGGATGAGGGCGACACACAATTGTTGAAATTAAAATCAATACATTGACAATTGGACCGGCTATAAGAACGACATACCATTGTCTTATCACAAACAAAAATCAAATTGAATTTCCTGTACTTTCTAAATTAATTGAATCTTCAAATATTGTGTTGAATGTTATCTCAAAATTCAAAAAGTTGGAGAAAAGTGTAGGTAGTTAACATACCATTCATCTACAGCGGTGATCTATCTACGTAACTGAATAAACACAACCATGCACAAACACAATTAAAAAACCAAGTCCAACTAGAATGGAAATAAAAGTATAACATTTTCGTTAACTTGGTATTATAATTATGTGTTACCTTGTATATACATATACATTGTACATTCCCGCACATCAGCCTAAATGCAATTATATTCAATTAAAAGAAATTTTACTGATTATTAGCCATTCAAATGAGCTTTCAAGTTTCAAGAACCTGTGAAGTAACAAAAGTAGTAATTTAACTATTACATCTAATGAAGAAACACCCAACTCATCCTCCCCACTCCCAAATTATTTGAACTACATACTACATAATCTCATTAATAAATATACATATTTACACGCATCGTGTCAAGTGAAAGTGATGTAGAATGTCATCTTAGCTTTATTAATCATAAATACTATTTGTGGTGTTTAAAAAAACATCCCGTGTGCGATGCAACATGATACTTTCTCTAGCTAAAGCATTACAAATCATCTCATTCAAGTATGCTATTTAGTCATCTTCGGTACCTATGTATGTGTAAGGTCACATTTCAGAATCGTATTTAAATAATTATTCACCAGTACCAATGTGAGAGATTAATTTAGCATACAACAATGAAGATGCAGTTACAAGATTTGACGTTATAGTCTACCGTCATGTTATGTAATTTACGTGATGTCTCTGCAATCTATCAAACGAAATAAGTAACAGTAGTTATTATTAATTTGAATGAAATAATATTAATAGGATTTCCCGTGCACATGCAGTGAACTCTGACTCATTTTTTTTTTTAGGGGTCAAAGAATATAAATAATAACCTTCGCCTATAGGCCTACTTTCAATTCCAACATGTTTCTTTCCCAACACTCGAAGCCATCTGCTATGTCTATGGCAGGCCTATTACTTGTTACTTCATCGAATTATAATTATGTCTGTAAAAGAGAAAATACGAAAAACCTCATTGAATGTTTATACCAGTTTAATTAATCAATTGTAATGAATTCAGGTGAAATAATGAGTTTATCATTTTGTTTTTAGTTACACCACCAAAAGAGCATCGAGAACTAATATGCCCGGATCCACAAACGAGAGATCTCCCCTACTTTACACTCGCTTGTAAAAGAGATGCAGATTGTAACATACTTGGCGAACAATGCTGCAAGGAAGATGGATTATACAGGTGTCGGAAAGGCGTGCCGAAACCAAAGCCGGAACCGAAGCACGCACGTAATATCATTCGAAAAACCACACATTATTTCTAACACGCGTGAATTATTGGATTGACTAATAATGACTAGTGTTTGAGCGAAACGCCTCAAGGCATTAGAAGGCCTAATACGAGAGCGAGGAGGTAGATTTTAGTTGATAATTTAGTTGCGAACAGAAAGCAAATTCTTTGTATGGAATTATGTCTAAATTTAAAAAAGTGTTATATAATAAATGCCAATAGACTGCAGCAATTATGACGAAATTTTCTTTAATTAAGCTACATATTATTAGTACTGTTCGTATCAAGTTTTCACTTGGATGAGGCAAAAAATCCATCTCGTTTGGGTAGCTAATAAATTGAATATTTGCAAGTAGATAATATAAATTTGATAATAAAAAAGCGAATGGATTTAGGCTACACTGTAGAAAATCTTTCAAAATTATAGAATGTACTAGCGTGGAAATGGGCAACCATAATAAAATTATTGAAAAGTAAAGCGATAAATTGAAATGAGGATGTTTCATTTTGGCAGCTTTCTTGGGCATACCACGTGAGTGTCCGACTGTCCCCGTGATGGAATCATTTGCTGTGAGAAACTGCACAAATGACGCAGATTGTTGGCCTAGGTTGTGTTGTCCGGATGGGGTCAACAGTTACTGCAGAACATCGTCGCCCAAGTGGGAAATGGTCCCACGATTATCGCGTGAGTGAAATATCTCATGCCTCATATAACACATGGTTACAAACCATTCCTTTCACACTGTATTCAGCCTTTTCTTCTAGTTTTTTTTTAGTAAGATATGAAATGTAAACAAAAATAAATTTATAACACTCGGTGAGCATTCATCTACGACAAACTGATTAGTTGATGACACTAGGAAAACGCAATATATGCGTTCTAGGATAAGCTTATATTCATTATGAAAATATGTCAAGTACCAAAATGAAAAGCTATAAACACTCTAATTTTGTAACTATTGTCACAACCTTCCTGTTTTATCTTCGATTATTTTAATCATTTGAAGATATAATTGGTTTTACTTGCTGCTCTTCGTAATAGCCTCATGGTCTTCAATTGATTTAAAAGAACATTACATACAAAATATAATTTAAAAAGGCGATCTGATTTATGTAAAATTTTCAGATCATGTGCTATAAGCTATAACATGAAAATTTGCATTAATTGGAAGAAAAATGTTTTGCACTTTTTTCCTCCTCTGGGTTTTTTGTGAGATTATCAAAATTTCAAAATGATCTTTCTGTAAAGTGGTTCAACCCATCGCATCTCAAAACTATTCAATATCAAGTTAGATAGTGGAATGCTATGTGGATGCCAAGTTTCATAAAAAAAATGTGCTTTCGTTTGACCTGTCAAGATTAGTGTGGAAAAAAATCAATTCAGGTAAAATTGAGTCTTCGCTTCGCTCATCCGACAAAGCTTCACTAATATTTAATGAAAAAACAATGTATATTAGCGCTTGAAAAAAGCTTTCCTCGCTCATTTGATAAAGTATATGTGCACTGCTTTTCCATTTAGTTTTAGTACTATCTTATGATCCTATTTCAATTATTTGGATTGTGTATTTTTATTTAAACGTCTAGCCAAAAATTCTCTGACAATTCAATTGTTGGTGTGAAATGATAGCAAATAAATACTGAACTAGTAATAGCATTTTTGTAGCTACTATTAACATGAATGTATATTAAAAAACTGTGATAGGCCACGGTGAATTGGCAAGATTTATTTAGGCCCTACAGTTTTTTCACACCATATCCAGAAATTTTGGGAAAAATGCGATTCAGGCAAGAATTGAATACTTGTGTTCAATTTAATATTTTGTAGGGTGTGTTTGGAAAATGCAGCAATCCAACAATGCATTAACCTGTTTCTCTTGATCAAGTCTTCACCCCCAATATAGCATTGCATGGAAAACGGGGAAAATGCAGGAAAATGAATGAATGAGGAAGTGAATGTCTTCACCGAAAGGAGACTTGACAAAGAAAAGTGTTAAAACTGTGGCAGTCATGTACGTATAAAATCAGAAGCGTTTGTTCAAGTTCACTCCCACGAATTGATGAACCAGAAATCTTCGTACCGGTATCTGTATACGCCTGTATACAGTACAGTGAATATCCATTCATCGCTTTTCAAGGGACCAAGAAAAATAAACCATCCATGCAGGAAAATATAACATTGGTTATTTGGAAGTAGGGTGGAACAAAATTAATTATAGAAGCGGGAAAACAATTGATGGAGAACTATGCATATTTCACTGTATTCACTGCTGAGAAGTTATATTAAATGATATTTTGTAACTATTTTCCAGCACTCAAGAACGTGATTGCGTATCTACAGTGTACACCGCCACCGCCACTCATCTTCGACTTGTTTCCAAAAGCCTGTCGCACAACTGTCGACTGTTTTCCAAACCTCTGCTGCCAGGAAAAGAACAAGAAAGTGTGCAGGCCTCCAAAGAAATCAATACTAGCTTTAATTGCATCGGTTACCAGAGTGTAATATGTTCCAACTTAAAAGTAGGAGTGGATAGTCTGATAATTCTCATTTCCAGATTGAGAGTCTAGTAGGCCCAACTGCAAAATACGGATTCTGAGTTGAAGACTGAGCCCTAGATGGAAATGGGAAATGAATAAGTGAGCAGGAATAAAATCAATAATATAGTAGTCATCAATAATAAATCCAAGTATTGATAGAATAGAATATGGAAATCAGAATAATGCTCAGGAACAGTTTTCTACAGAAATAGAAGAAATATTGACTTCACGATCGATTGGATGGAAATGGTAATTAGAAAGACATTTACAACAGTTAATTAGGTTTTCAAATTATTTAAATTTATTTTGTTGATAAAAATAGTTCAGGTTACACATCTTGGACAAGTTTATACACACTATCAAGTCAGATCTGAAACATATATGTGATAAATCCAGCGCGAGTGTTGTTCTGAGATTGTGCCGTTGACCTTGGGTGTTCCAAAAACCACATTCAGCAACAAAATAGGGTGTGGAAAGTATGACTTAATCGAGCTGTAAAGAGAGTAAGTTACATCTGTTAATTACTTCAACGATCATGTATTTAATCCTAAATTATTGTCAAGAGAAATGTATCAAACGATTCCAACCATGTAACTATAGAGCACACATTCATCTAATTTATGAATAAATAAATATGTAATTGGATTTAAAATGATTTACTTGGTATAACCACAGAATAGAGCTGGGGAGAATATTATAGCCAATGTTAAATTCTCTTCACTTGTTTTTGAAGGTTAGTGTGTAGGTCAGCAACAAATATCATCTAATAACATCCGAATCCTTTCACCAATGAATTTTGCGCAATCAACTCAAGTAGGTACATGAAGTAGATTTTTCATAGTACCGTAGTGTATTTACAGTCGAAAGACGAGATCTAGAGAGAGCGCAATAAAAATGAGATTTTTGTAAAGTAGTCGCTGCGTGCATATTAGATGCTACAGTTTATCTGGAGACGTCAGTTGTCTAATTTGGCGCATATCCCAAGAAATTCTTCCCTAACTCTTAATTCTATGGTACAGAATAACTATTGTTTGTTTATATTTAACTGATAAACTATTGTTTGCTCAAGGGGACTGAGCGCAAATAATCTTTTCTCATTTTTTTTTGTATTTTATTTTATAGCCCAATTCTTCAATGATTTTTTGTATCAGAAAATGTACATACCATATTGAATTATGTTCAAATGTGAGAAATTTGTCTGAATAATAATTTCTGTTGGATTTCCTGCCATGAATATTCTTTCAACTTGATTCAGTTATTTACAATTTATTCAATCAAATTTGAAGGAGTAGCGGTAGACAGACAATTTTTTGGGGGGAATTGTAGGGAAATGTTTGGTTTTTACATTGGTGCCAGTACCAGAATTCTTGTTCTAGAGGGCAGTGGTTTATGCCCTAGAAAACATATTGCTACCTTCGAGCACTACGAGCCACATTTTTAAATCAAATTCAAACTTTCAATGCGATTTACACGTAACCATTCACTTTCAAGGCTAGGAACATTTATTTAAAAAATCATCTGTCCTAGAGCATGATTTTTGTTGGACATTTCTCATAGTATTTGCAACAACATAGACTTGGAATATCAATGTGTGTAGGCCTACAGCACTTTGGTTTTTAAAAATATTGTTCAATGCATACAAATTTCTTTTCCACCTCACAATAAGAAAAAAATGATATCTCAACAAATTATGTCCTGAGATTTTTTTTTAAGTTCAATTAGAAAAGTGTGTTAGAAATATGTACAAAAGTGTGGTAAAAATTTGAAGAGTGTATCTTGAACAGTCATTGACAAAAATATACTTGGGTGGCATACAAAACTATATCTCAAAGCTTTGCGCTTTAGTCCCCTTAATGACCCTGGGGGTACGAATGAGAGGATGGATGAATAATTGAAATGATGTTCACAAAAACCCATGCCTGTGATGCCTTGGCTGACTCGAGTCAGAGAGGTATCAAATTCAAATTCAAAAATTCATTTTCTTCTGTTACAGAAATTACATTGTTCATTTCATACATTGTTAAAGGCCTCTTGAAAGGGCAGAAAAAAAAAACAGATACAAATAAATACTTGAAGTTCAAAACTAAAACACAGAAGCAATTAATTTTAAAAGTAATGAACAGTATACAAAGAAGGTAACAGTAATGGTCAATGAAAAAAAAAAAAATTCAAATGGTAATAGAACCCATTCAATAATCAGCTTTTATAAATGAATATTGTAGATAAACTGATGCATACAGATCAATAACATTATTGTTTCCTCCTGTTTCCATGATGCTGCTTCAACGTGAATGAACTACAGGAAATATCGATTTATCTACCATTATTAAAAAGAACTCGCGTGGGCTCATCATGTACTCTTCACTTTTACGACTGAAGAGCCTTACCGCCGATTACAAAGCTAGGGGAAAACTAGATTACAGAAAGAGCAATTCTTCAAAATTTCAGGTCAGGGTCTCAAGATTGCAACCAGTTAAATGGCAGATGTGCAGGAGTTGCTTGCTACCATTTTCATGATGACAAGCCTACCAAAATAATTTTTTTCGTGTGAAACTATAGAAGAAGTCAACTTCCAAAGACGAAAAACTAGACCAATGATCGGGAGGCGGCCTATGTCACGAAACGTCAGTAGATAATCTGGATAATCAGGAGTAGATAATCATTTATATCCCCGATTTTTACATCTCATGGTTCTAATAATGAATCCTTTTCATATCTCGGTTTTGTTTTATAGTTGTCTTTCTGCTGACATAGACCTAGGGCACTTGTGATCTGTCACCAGTCAGATAACAACTAATGTTTGGGAATATGTAGAATGAATTACCTTCTTGAATCCAATGTCATTGGCATATTCCCTGAAACACTGTCGGCAAAGATTGAGACCGTATTTGCGGATCAATCCATGTCCATTGGCGCACGATCGGCTGTCATAACAGAAATTACATTATTAGATGAGCGTAGCGAAGTCTCCATCTCACTCTTATAGGGCTTTGTCTGTGTTTTTTTGTTTGTTTGTTTGTTTGTTTGTGGGCACTGCACAGGTCGCAGGGTTTGACTGATCAACATGAAACTTTTCGTTTTGTACGGGCCAACTTTTACGACTTAGAACTGTATAGTTTTTGGAATGAATCGGTCGATTAGATTTTGAGAAATATTATGTCAAAGTTTTTAAAAACCCCATAAGATTAGGCTGGGTGAGAAAATTTGAAAAAATGAAACCTCTCCGAAAAAAATAAGATTTTCTCTGAGTGTTCAAACATAAATGATACACATAACCACCATTTTGTAAGCACTTATAACCAGCCATTTCGAAGAAAAAAATTCAAATAACTGTTTTTATACATCAAATATATGGAAATGAGCCAAGATTCACTGCTTCCTAGTTTCGATATTTGCCCAAGCATTAAATATTCTTCATATTCGTCAAGGTGTGTAGAATACCAGAGAAGATATAAAGTAGCAATAGCATTAACCACAATTCTATTATTAGACACATTCGGACAAGAAAATGTCCGGAAACAGTCTTCTTGATTACAATATGTCATTAAAATTCACATTGAAGAATCTTAAAATTCAATGTGGCTCTGATATTTGACGTCACCAAGTGGGTAATTGACAGATGTAGATCGTCCGCCCTCGTGATGTCACAAAATATAAAAACCAATCAAGTGGACAGTGAAGCAAGGAAAATAAGGAAATAGCCAATCAAGGTATCTAAAATTTCCCTTACTTCGTATAACCACGCCCATCTACATTGGTCAATTGTGGTTAATGCTATTAAATGAAGGACAAAGTGTGTAGAATACCAGAGTCGATAAAGTAGCAAATGTAGGACTGTTATTATACCTTATTCAGATATCTCGCTTATCTTACAATGCATATATACACAATACACATGTACGCAACAATACACTGATTTCTTTGTCGAGCTACAGCTAGGCCTATCATCAAATAGTACGGTCTGTGGGTACTATAATTGGAATGTGATGTAAGACAATACATTCTAGGCCTAACTCAACTATGATTTGATAAACAATGAATAGATTCAACTTGACCAAAGAACGTGACAGCTCGCTGGGCTCATCCCACTTTCTAGGCAATGAACAGCTGATGATACAATTCCAGACATGCACATTAACTTTATGCTCAATTTACTTAATGAACCGAATTGAAATTTTTACAACATGTCATGAACATATTCTCTCACAGTTTGGGTGATCATGAGAGTTCCGAATGCAATAATAAATTAATAATTGCAAGTTAAACAAATATCTCCCTATCTCTACTGTGTTATTTACTGCATTTTTTGACCTTCAGGTGCAGCTACCTAGCGGTGATTTCAAATCTATTCGAAATGAAGTTTTATGGCGATTGGACAGGCTGTGTGTGTAAATCTAGGAGGTTGTGGTTTTAGGCTACCGGTTTGTAGTCATATGACCAAAATAACACGGTAAAGCTATGTAATCACTGAAGCATAATGGTTTGCACTGCTGGCTCGCGTGTCAGGGAGCCTCAGTTTACATCCTAATGGTGACATTTGTTTTACTTTCACAAATTGGTGTTTCTAGTGCAGGGTTATGGGTCAGGTCATTTTGGTTCTAGAGTATGTTTTTTAAATCAACCAGAACGAAATTAACTAAATAAAAGTAACTTGCACCAATTTCGTCAGTACCCGGTGTTGGGTGCACTCTAGCAATGTCAATCACAACTAGTTCGACGTATTCCATTTCTCCTGAGTGTGAGAATCACTTCTAAGAGCAGAAGCCCATTTGAATTTTTCAATAGCGTAAAAGCAAAAATACGAAAACCACATAAATTATGCGAATAAGCGGGAGAAAAGTGTCTTGCCTGATGTCTCAATGAGACGCAGGTCTTCGAAGTATAAGGCAGGATTGTCCCGCTAAGAATTGGGACATATGGCAAACCCAGTCTTCATCTTCACTCCACACAAACCTCACCCTCCAGTAGCCTAGGCCTAGGCCTACCTAGCCAACACCCAAATATCTAGGGAAGTTGACCTAACCCTAAAACAAATCGGCACGACTTACGGTACAAAATAAATTTACCAGTACTTAAAACGGTTCAAACTAAATCGTTTCTCATCTGTATAATAAACGTAGGCCCCTAGTCCTAGCCTATGTTGCCTTCTGGAGGCAGGACTACGCTTAGGTCTAGGCCTACTGAAGCCCAAACCATTTCTCAAGCCTCGTCCTCAGCCTGTACTTTCGACACCGGCCTGCAATATGATAGTAGAAAAGACTCTATGCCCAGGCTGTCCTCTACAGCTTTTGATAGAATAGGTAAGCTAGGCCTAGTAGGTGAAATATGGCTTATGAATGGCACTACGTGCCAAAGCATGGCGAGTTATTCTTAGGCTTAAAACCACGCATGTTTTGAATTTTCCCCGCTTTTAAAAGGCCTATCCGAATGAGTATTGAAAATTTATGGAAATTAATATGGACGAAAACTCACCATGATCTAGAGCCCTGGCCGTAATTGCGGGGGTGAGAATACCAGATATTTGCGAAACCCATTTCGATAATTTCTCCAGTAAGTCAGTGGCAAGCACTAAAGGATCGTGGAACAGAAAGCGGAAATACAATTCCGTGCACCTTGACTAACTGGAGAGGAAACATACTAGCGCTGCGAATATAATTACGATTTTTCCGTAGAACTAAATAACAAGTGTAATTTCCGGGAAGTTCGATTCCCATGGTTACCAACAATGCGTTATAGATATTTTCTTACAGGTTACAGCCTACAGGTGGTTTCTCATGTCAGGGTCAAGTTCATTTTATTGATAATAACAATGTGTACAGTTTTATTTCAAGATACGCATCTTTCATTTTATATTGAACATTGAGTTGTGGAGTTCCATTTTTATCTGTAAATAATATCACTTTTAATTATGCAGAGAATAATCTCTGCTGTTCGTAACAATGGAAGGGCTTTAACCTACATACCATTAGAGGCAAGTCTGGAGGTCTAGCCACTCAATAGGTTTATTTATTTCTGTATCAAATACTATCATCTACTAAATGATATTATCATTACAGGATGACGATGTGCCAAGGCGTAGGCCGTCGACGTACAATATCACAAAACTAAGTACCGTTCGCAGCCTTAGCACCACCATCGGTCTTTGCGTTCTTGGTGTGATTTTAGTTTGTACACTCTTGACAGCTTTAAACGTCTACGAGCTACATCGTGTACAGACACAACATAATACACTTCATGATGCACTTGCAGAAAAAAAAGAAGGCAAACAGGTTGTTGCACAGAAACCCATGTTCATAGCATATGGAAAACGAGTAAGTAGCACATTACCGTAATTAATTACTGTATTCAACAAAAATTATTATTTTATTTTCTTCCAAGTCGACTTGAAACGTTATCATAATTTCATCATTGAAATTAAATTGTATTGTGGTGTTCATAATTTTTATAATATAGGCCTACAGCATTTGAACAAATTTAATAAATTGTAAAATTTAAAAATAGTTGGTCCTATAGGCCATCGAGTTTACAGTATAAACTCAATGTATAGGCCTAGATGGTATACAATTTCAAGATATTTTGAATGATCAAGTCTTATGAATGTATCTTAAAAGGAGTAATAATATAGGGCCTACTTGTTAAGTTGAAGAATAAATCTGAAAACTATTCAGTTTTTAATTGATTTTTGATGTTATTTCATCAACTTTGTAGGGCTTCCAGCTAGTTGACACATTACAGTTTTTAATCAAAGCAGAATAATTTGGTTACGAATTTACCTAATAGTAACTGATAGGCCTATTCATTATTGTTATAATATAATGTTTACTTTATATGCATGATATGTGTACTACTTAGTGCCATTTGTGGGTAGGCAAATATGAGACAATTGTTATAAACAATAATTAAAATTTCAAAACTTGATGAATAAATATTATTGAATTAAGAAAATATAAAAGAATGTATTTCTGATATCAAATCCAGTTCAAACATCTCATGAATATGTGTCCTTTCAAGGTTAGAACAAGCAATGTCTTGAAAATAATGTTTTTTAGGTCGAGTCTGGTTACCTAAGACACGTTTTTGCTGTATTCGAACGACTTGGTTATCAACGAGGAGATAATGAATCTTCGTGGGACGTTCTTTGGGCTCACGATTATCCATTCAGAACTATGTATTCACAACTGAATAAGCTGAAACCACATCAAAAAGTAATTGGTATTTCGTTTTTTATTCTTTAGCAACAATCTAAGATTCTATTACTGAGATGGGTGGTTGACTGGCTAGCACACTGAACCATAATTCAGGAAACCTGGGTTTGATCCCCATCATACTGGCCATCCTGACAGAGATTTTTCGTGGTTTCACTCAGGTGTTCAGGTTGATACTTCACACCTTGCCAAAAGGCCATGACCAACTCGTGCCCACTATACAAAAATATCTGATAGAATGTCCTCTCATCTCATTCATCATCCACTGATGCCAATAGATCTTCACCATCATTACAGTGCGTCGTTAAATCCACTGAATAAAAAAAAAAAAAATTGGTATCACAATGGATGAAAACCTGAAATGAAATGAACATATTAAAGCATTGAGTAAGCAACTTGACTCTGGTTGTTTTGCAATAAGATCCATAAGACTAATATCTGATATATTAACTAGTAGACTTGTGTATTTCTCTAACTTCGAAGCCCATCTTAGATATGGGATTACACTCTGGGGAGGTTCGACAAACAGTAACAAAATATTTACCATACAGAAACGAGCCATCAGAATAATAATGATGGTCAAACCTACCACACACTGTAGGCCACTATTTAAAAAATAACATATATACTTACATCTCATAGTATTGTATATACTCCAATCTATAATGTATGTAAAAAGAAACTTTTCAACAATTCAAAAAAATAACGAGCTTCACTCACACAACACAAGAAAAAATAATGATGTGCATGTCAGCAGATGCAACACTAAACATGCTCAAAATAATTCGGACTTCATTAAAACAAAATTGTATAATAAATTACCGAATGCATTAAAAATCGTTACATCCATCACAAAGTTTAAACTCGTATTAAAGTCTTTACTTCTAAACAAAGCATATTACTCAGTAGAAGAATTCTTGGAAGACAATATTAAAGGCTATAACCCCAACGAACATCAAATTCAACAAGTCACCAAAAATAAATTTAGAGATCAATTCAGAAACAAATATAACATGTAAACTCCACCATCCATAAAACATGGGATAAACTCACATGCCATGTAAGGCTCACATGTGTGAGTAATAAAGAGTATTGTTCTGAGAGTGTTGTTATTTGTTCTGAGTAATGAATGCCTTCATTGAGTATTATTCAGTATTATTAAGTATTATTGTATTAGTATATTATTGTATTTATATATAGTATTATGAGTAAACCTCACTACATAATTATCTATGTTCCTAACTTACATCATTGAGTTTATCTTATAAGTTATAATGTTTATCTTATCTTAGAAAAGAGTCCTAGAAAACATTACTTTACAATGTAATTATTATTTATACTTTTTATATATTTTCAGTTGATACAATAATCAACTGAAAATAAAAATGTCTGCACAATCCAGCATCATTGATGAGCGTAGCGAAGTCTCCATCCCACTCTTATAGGGCTTTGTCTGTGTTTTTTTTTGTTTTTGTTTTTTGTTTGTAAGCACTCCACAGGTTGCAAGGGTTGACTGATCAACATGAAACTTTTTTTGTACACGCAAACTTATCCAACTTAGAACTGTATAGTTTTCGGAATGAATCGGTCAGACCGATTTTGAGAAAAATCATCTCAAAGCTTCTAAAAACCCCATAAGATTTGGCTGGGCGGAAAATGTTGAAAATAAAATCTCTCCAAATGAGATGAAATTTTCTCTAAATGTGTATACATGGATTTTACACATTATTACGATTTTGGAAGCAATTCTGATCAGTCGTTTTGAAGAAAAAAATAAAAATAACTGATAATATTCATCAAATATATCATACAAATTGTGACAGAATCAAGTTGTTGAGATTCACTGCTTTCTAGATTCAAGAGTTGACCAACAATGAAGTATTTTTTATATGCGTCAAGGTATGTAGATTACCAGAGTCAATAAAGTGGCAAGATTAGAACTACTTCAACGACTTTTATAGCTTATTCAGATATCAAGGTGTGTAGAATATCAGAGTTGATAAAGTAGCAAGGGTAGAACTACTTCAACGACTTTTATACCTTATTAGGATATCTCGCTCATCTTACAACGCATATTTCGCGTTTGACTAGTTAATCACCATTGATCAAATCTTCACTCTGCTCATTTGGGCCTTGATAGTATGTCAAAGTCCTAACAGGAGGCCAGTTAAAGTCCTTGTCTGGGAGAGTTGAGGCTGACGTTAAAGCTGTTTTCCCCTCATCGTTACCACCTCTACTACCCCCTTGGGGTGAGAGGGTCGAAGCTCTCGACGGAAGCGTAGCCGAAAAGGTCCTTTACCTGCACCGGAAAGAACAATAGAAATTGAATGACCATTAAAGAAATAAATTAGAATCGTTGTCCTAATTCTCCGACAACGATCCTAATTTATTTCTATAATGGTCATTCAATTTCTATTGTTCTTTCCGGCGCAGGTAATAGACCTTTTCGGCTACGCTTCCGTCGAGAGCTTCGACCCTCTCACCCCAAGGGGGTAGTAGAGGTGGTAACGATGAGGGGAAAAGGGCTCTGACGTCAGCCTCAACTCTCCCGGACAAGGACTTTAGATGATCCAATTTTTGCTGTTGGTAGCAATAATAGCAATAATTGCCCAAAACAATTTCACTCTATTCAACAGCCATAGTTTTTGTTACAAAATTGAGTATACACTACTACTTCCTGCTGTCATTATCTTCAAACTGAGCTAGTATTAGGCGGTGTTATTGTCAATTTTGATTGTGCTCTCACATTGTGCTCGATACTGGCCTAAAAAAGCTGCAACTATACTAGACATACTACAGTAGAACCTCATTTATACATTTTTCAGGAGACCAGACTACAAAAGTGTATTAACGTCAAAAACTTATTAATGAAACTATCCAACATGTGGAGCATATAGGTTGGATCAAAAAATAAAACTTATAAATGTACGGTAATAAATGTATAAACGAGAAACTTATAACTAAGGGTCTACTGTACAAAATTGAAAATAGATTACATCGTTTCATCAACCCATTACTTGACTGCTTGCAAAATTGCTCAGAAGTTGAGCATTAGACAATTATCAATTGTTAGAATTATTCAACTAAGTATTAGTCAATTCTCCAGCAGATGTATAACAGCACTACGTAGGCGTACTAATCAAGTGAATTATCGATGTAATATTATGTTTATTATGAGTAATCGGTGTCTATCAATTGTTAGCAAATGAATAGTTGTCAATACCTAGTCTTTACTAGTCTTTAGTAATATTTTTCTTATAGGTCAAACAGTGTTATGGTAATAATTTAAAGATCCAAAAGTTATCTACTGAAATCTAATTTTTTGTAGGTAAACCACTTTCCTGGATCTGGCTACATCACAAATAAAGTGGACCTCGCCTTAACAGGTCTTCCTCATATTCCACTTGCTTTTAAAATACCTGCTGACAAAGCAAAACTACTGGAGCATGTAAGAAATCACGTACATTATGAAGATTGAGAAAGTATCTGCTAACCTCATTAATTACGAGAAACTTGATTGGAAGTATTTGAAATTAAAATTGGCGTTATTCTTTGTAGGCAAAGAGACATCCGGATAGGTTATTTGTCCAAAAGAGTAATAACCATCGTGGAATACATATCCAAAAAGTTGGTGACCTGGACTTGGAAACGGAAGGCAGTTTTGTTCAAGAATATATTAGCAAACCATTACTTGTCGACGGATACAAGTTTGACATCGGCATCTACACTATTCTTACATCAGTTGATCCCCTTAGAGCTTATATTTATAATGGGGATGTACTTTTTCGGTGAGTTCACAAATGCATTCTATCATGAAAGAATCTGTGATTAAAATAAGAAAATGGTGCAGGAATAAAAAATGGAAGTGTTGATAGAAATTTAAATCATTTTAATATAACTATAGGCCTATTGATACATGCAGTTTATTATTTCCAAGTACAACCATCAACTTTTTATTTTTGAATCCATGTTGGCCTGTATATTTTATATTCTGCCTCACCTGAGTTGATTAGACTTATTTTTCAAAAAGTATTGTTGAATAGTTGACCAAAATATTGTGATGAGTAGGTATGCACATCAATAAAGATACATTCAAAACACATAACAGCAAGTTTGTTGAGTAGTATCATTGAGTTTGTAGTATATTCCGTACAACAAACTCCATCACAACCATTAAAATATGCCTTCTTTGAATATTGTTATCTGTGTAGGCCTAGGTCTAATTGTATTCATAAAAGTTTATTACACTTTCAGCTTTTGTCCTGAGAAGTACCACCCGTTTGATGCAGAAGTGGTTGGTAAATATGTAGTTGAAGATGAATACCTTCCCACATGGAATGTTACTTCATTAAAGAAATATTACGTTGATTTAGGATTCTCGATGAAAGAATCATTCAATGCTTACATTCGAAGCTTGGGTAAATAACAAATATTATGCATTTTTTTCTGTCGTCCAGACACTGATTTTCCAAGCCTATTGGTGATTGTGGTTTTTCTTACTGAAATAACATGGCCAAAACAAGGACAAAAGAGTTCAAGCGACAAAATACGGACAATTCACTTCCGTCTACACTCTACAGATAGGCAAACCAACTAGAGAAAGATGCGATTTTTTAGCGCTACAGCATTTTATAGTATAATTTTTTCTAGCAAAAAAAAACACATCTAGCAGCTCATCTGTACCCTCAAAAATAATGTTCTCCTTTTGTGTACGTGACAGTATGTCACAAAGAAAAATGTCGTAATTCAACACTTGATTTAATGATGAATTGGACTACAAATGATCAAAGTTATAAAAGGGTAGTTGAAACATCCAACACGGGCAAAAGACAGACAAAATAGAAACAAACGACAGACGAAATGAGGATGCTTTGCAGACAAAATGGAGATAATTTAGGGTTAAAACACGGCCATTTGAAGTAGAGGCGAACAACAACCAAAACAAGGACATTGTGCGGAAGAGACAATTCAAGGTTAAAACAGGAACAAAATACAAACAATGGCTGAAACAAGGTAATTTTACAAACAAAATCGAGACAATTCAGGGTTGAAACAGGGTTTTTTGAAACAGGTTGAAATTGTATTTCAGACAATTGCTGAAATAAGGGTTGTTCTGGTCTCCGAGCAGCTGAGTTTTGTCCGGCCAAGAAAGAGACATTTTACGACTAAATTAGGGATGTTATTTGCCGCCCAATTTCAGTATGGGTTATCAATCAATGTTGTTTAGACATATCTAATAACAATATAACCCAATGATCATACATACTTTGGAAATAGAGGTTAATGGACTAATATACTAGCAATCAGTAGAAATTAAAAATATTGATCAAATGAACAGCACCACATGTACATTACTGAATTTCATCAATAATTCAGGGCGTGAGTCAAATTAATGTTAACAAAATAGAATATTTAATGAATACATGACAAATATTATTGTTTACAGGTAAAAACCCTAGTAAAGTGTGGGAGCAAGTAGATGATGCAATCCGACAAATTTATCTTCTGAAAGAAGCATTGATTGTAAAGGCTACTACAAATTACAAATCAAAACGAAACTTTTTTGAGATGGTTCGTTTTGATTTTGTTGTTGATGAAGATCTCAATGTCTTTGTAATGGAGGTATGGTATTGTTGTCTAGTAATAGTAGTAATTTGTTAATTAGCAAGGACATGTTGATACAATTTTAACAACAAAAAACATTGGATATATTATGCACAATGTATAACCAATTTCACAATTGTACTGCAAAATATCACAATTTTCTCTCCAACTTGTTGAAAACATCATCGTAGATATGTGAATGAATAAACACGAACATTTTGAAATTTGATTGAATATTTTCTTCTCGTAAAATCACAGATAAAACCAAATCCTATTATAAATCATTTCAAAAAATACTATGGGAAATGTCTCAAATACTAGTACTGCCACAAAATATATGGAAAATAAGCCCAAAAAGGTATGTTAGGTCTATAATTACGCTCAAATCATTAATATTGAAAAAAATCATGAGAAATGAAGAAAATTACAATAAAATAAAGTTCCAAAAAAATTACCGAAGAATACAAAAATTGTGGGCCCTCCTGAAATTTTATTTGTATGTAGGTCTACAGAAATCAAATTTTACACCGACTGAATTTAAACAAATGATAATGTCTTATTCCAGGCCAACATGTCTCCCAATTTATCATCAGCTCATTTCCCACCCAATCGACTTCTCTATGAACAAGTCATATTCAACATACTCAGTC
This sequence comes from Brachyptera risi, assembly GCA_964007535.1. Classification (NCBI taxonomy): domain Eukaryota; kingdom Metazoa; phylum Arthropoda; class Insecta; order Plecoptera; family Taeniopterygidae; genus Brachyptera; species Brachyptera risi. The sequence continues at coordinate 29,030,157 of OZ023326.1, forward strand.
TAGTCGGAGTTGGACGAAGATTACAAAGCGAATCACTGAAAACCAGGTCAGCAATGTAGAACTTTTCATTTATTTTCGCAATCTTCAGAATGTTACAGATCTTCTTGTAGCATAAGTAACCTGAACATGACAACACTGCAATACTGGTACTGGTATCAACAGAAGTTTGTGTACCAACTATAAATAATTGTAAGCACTGCACGGTAATTTTACATAATGGAGGTGCAACTTCCAAGATCTAGCTTGTAAAGTTGTAAATTGTGTTTCTAATCGTAAAAAACCTCGTTCTGCAAAATGTTGATATTTCTACCCTAAAAATACCACAGCTTTTACATACAACATACTTTTACATACTTTTTATAACAGTGTTTGCGTTTATTTTGTTTGTAGACCAACTTACTCTTTCGTGGAAACAAGTATATCCTGGGTATTGAACATTTTCAACTGAATTAAACTGATACTTTTATACAGTAATATATCACTCGACACTTTTCAGGTCAAGTGAGGAAAAGAGCATGCAAGTTGCAGAGAAGAATCTTGTGGTATATCCAGATGTTTGTGCCAATAAGCAATGCACAGGAAGTTGTACTCCACCAGAGTGTCAACTATGTAAGCCCTGTCTCACGTTGGATACTACGGAAACATTGGTTGAGGCTTATTTAGAGCACGTAAATAAGATGGATTGCAAGAGAATATTTCCCCCTATAATGGTGAGTTCAGCTGTCCTTTCGATAAGTGTTTTATTGAATCTAAGAGCGGCATCCACAAAGTGAGTTTCCCTGGGGCCAATTACAGAAACAACAAAATTTCATAGAAATATGTTTTGCAACAGATACAGCAATTGTTACGCTATTTTCAGACCGTGGAGACTGCAAAAAAGAGATTTGATCTTGAAGACTTCACACCTGAAAATCAGCTAATGTACAGATGGTTCCAAGGAAAGTGCCTTCTGGACCCTACATGGTGTTCATGATGCAATTTAATGATGAAAGTGTAATACCTAAACTGCGTAAGGTTTGGGCCCAACTGCCAATTTGGTGTTCAAACTATCAAGTTTTCTGCGTGAAACATTTATGTATTTGTAATGTATCTGTATCTGTCTAAAAAATGGTTCAAAGTTGAACACTAGTATAAGTCTCCCGTGGATAATTTAAGGGCAAACAGTATTTTTCACGTAAGTGCAGTCAGTTAGATAAAGGGAACAAGGTACTTCCTACGTAAAAGTACACTCATTTCTTGAAGACCGTAGCAAAAGAATGCTACTCAAGCCAATATTTGAAACCAAGTCACGGGTTTTTTACTGTTCAATCAGAGTTTGAACTATTTATTCATTTTATAATTGTTGTATTAATATTTAGATCTGATGTTATTTTGATTGATTGTTTGATATTCATTACACTGAGAAGTACTATAACTGATGACCAAGTGACAGATCGTGAAGTTATAAAAAGTGTGTGACAGCTATGTGCCAAACGTTACAACGAAGATTCTAAGATGTACCTATTGTCCTTCACAAATTTTAGTTAATTGGGTTCATGTTGAATGCTTCAGCTAAATTATGACAAGACGCATCAGCATAGTAAAGACGTTGTGATTAAAACTCCTGTAAATTATATATTAATTTTTAAAGCCGAAGAGACAGTTTCTTGAACGAATAAAACTTGCCTAGTACAAGTACATGGTTTGTCCAATTATAGACAACAGATAAATATACTGCCAAGACAGTTCGTGCTTATGTTGTGCTATGCATGTTATGTTATAAAGCTGTTGTGAATAGTTGATTCCCAGACAGGTTTATTAATTTTTCTAGTGTTTAAATTATACATGCAATAAATGCCATTTTCTTTTAACAAAACTGGTGTCACCTCAGATTCAGTTTGGAGTTTCCTCGACTGTAGGCTGAGTGTCTTGGGCGACTTCGGACTCAGCGATTGTGTCTGCAGGTGGTTCATTGGTTTCTAAATTACCCAACACGTCAGGATCGTCTTCAATTAGTAATTCTCCATCTACGGGGTCTATTTCTGGTTCAACTACCACCGGCTCTGGCAGATCCCTGAGCTCCAGACCGTTTATCAACAGGTCCACTTGGTCTTGTGCAATAAGCTCAGCCTCGGCTCGCAATTCCATTGCTGCAATAAGCCTCTTCTCCTCTTCAATTCGCTCCTGTTCCTATTAATTTTATAACAGATTTGAAAGATCAGTAAGTTGTACGTTCTATTGGAAGCTTCCAGTTCCTTACCTAAGCAATGCATCAAATTTGTTTTAATTTATAAATGTTAGTTGAAAAGGCATCAAAAAGTAATAATGGAAATATATTCAACACCGATTTAGAATATCAAGTCGAAAACTATTGTTTGAGTTCTCTACTTATCAAAACAACTGTGCAAATAGGGCCTATGCTATTAGACATTTTAAACTGTAAAGTTTCAACGTAAAATCAACTTGAACTGCTCTCAGGCAATTGATCAGAAATTTGTAATTGACTGAAGATGGTTTTATACTTAACAGAGAAACTAAACTGTTTGAAATTAATATTTGAGTTTTTCCATATATGAAATTGATTCAAACCCACAGAAGTGATTATTGTCAATCTTTTAGAATTGTACAATGATTATGAAATATTTTTTCACCATGTGAAATTGTCTTTTTCATCTCAGACCTGGACCCTCGTTTCCAACTGGACCTTGGATACAGACCACTAGTATATAGTACTCTATTCGGACATTTTGTCTCATAGATTGTAGGCCTATGGCGTAACAACAGGCAATGGTCAAATAAATACTGGTATAACAAATGTCAGAATTTTCACTAACCAGTATATCCTCAGCAATTCGCACGCGATCAGCAATCAAACTCAGGACTTTGTCTTCTTGTTGTTGCTTTTGCTCTTGATTCCAGCGCCATTTCAAAAGCCAGTGACCCAAGTAATGTATTGGGTCGGATGGACGTCTGGTTAATATCTCGGCCAGAGCCAACGTTAGAGGTATTCCAAAATGCTTTTTGACATACTCGCTATCCAAAGCAAGGAGTTCAGAAGGTATACGACCTGATTCATATGACTGATAAGATTCAATGGATTTCTGTGACGATCCCGACTTTTGACTTGACAGTTCATCAAGTGAAGCCAATTTCAAACCTTGTGAGAGTAGGCCTAGTTGTGAAGTCTCAGATTCAACTATTGGCACAGCATTGAAGATGTTTCGAATCATAGACTCGATAAACCGTAAATCTGACATCTTGTTTCACTGTTAATTAATTTCTAGAATTTTAGAAAAGTTATCAAAAAGAATGATTCCTTTAGTGGTAGCAATCTTCAACTTTTTCAATATTCACAATGCTTAGGAATCCAAGTGGCTCTTACAGAAAATTACTATAAATAACTACTAAATAAATAACCACTATAAATAATGCAGTGTCTCAATAAACCCACGTCATAGAAAAATTCATTCAAAGAGCGAATGGTTAATAATTTTAATATCATTAGTGAAACATTTATCAAATGTGTTGCATTAGATTTTAGAACCCCATCAAAAGCTCAACGTTTGTATGTATTAATTACCAATTGAATCCTTCTATACACAAGCACAGACAGGTACTGGTAACCTACCATATTTATCAATCACAAATAGGAAAAAAAAAATAGTGGGAGATGATGCCAATTGCAAGTGGAAGATTTTGAAGTCCACAGTGCAACTAATTGTTTTCTCTTATAAATAATTGACGTGACAGACCAAAATAGTTTAGCTCTATTGGGGTGTAGTTAATACTTAATAGCATCAATCACTAGTAATGTGAGCTGAGAATATTCTCCAAAAGAATATGCTCAAATATGCTGGGGCATTTTTTGATTGTTTGAGGTTGTGTGATGGCTATTCACAGGATTTATAGAGTAATATTTTGAAGTTTTATATCTCGGTAAGTTGAAATCCTATAGATCTGAAATCAACGCCCATTATTCACTCATGATCGCTCTTTAGAATAAAATATTTTCCCAGATTGTCAGACTACTTGCTTAGAGATGTGTCAAGAGTCTACAAAATAATTTCGTAATCGATCTATATCGTTCACTGTTTGGTAGATACATTTATTACTGTCATCTTGATGTTTGTTTCGCCTCTTTGCATACGGTGCTACATTTTTATGATTTGTTATATGTATTATTGTACTTTTAGATATCTACTAATCTTCAAATAAATATCATCCCATATTGTGGCGTTGTCACACGACGTAACCAGGGACTACAACGAAATAGATGATTTAAGACCACCCACATACACAAGGCCAAATTTAACATATTCTGGTTTGATTCACTCGACGAGCTACTTGATATGACTCACGTTAACATTTTTTTTTATCTATGTTTAGCTTTGATCTTTCCAGTCGGCATTATTTTCTCAAAGTAGGCCTACGTTATTATTGAATGAATGGATAGAAGCAAGTTTACACACTAATTGTTTCTGATACTAGTCAAACGCGAAATATGCGTTGTAAGATGAGCGCGATATCTCAATAAGGTATAAAAGTCCTTAAAGTAGTTCTACCCTTGCTACTTTAACGACTCTGGTATTCTACACACCTTGATATCTGAATAAGCTATTAAAGTCGTTAAAGTAGTTCTACTCTTGCCACTTCATTGACTCTGGTGTTCTACACACCTTGACGCATATAAAAAATACTTCATTGTTGGTCAACTCTTGAATCTAGAAAGCCTTGAATCTCGACAACTCAATTCTGTCACAATTTTTACGATATATTTTATGAATATTATCAGTCATTTTATTTTTTTTCTTCAAAACGACTGATCAGAATTGCTTAAAAAATCGTAATAATGTGTAAAATCCATGTATACACATTTAGAGAGAATTTCATTCCATTTGGAGAGATTTTATTTTCCAACATTTTCTGCCCAGCCAAATCTTATGGGGTTTTTAGAAACTTTGAGATGATGATTCTCAAAATCGGTCCGACCGATTCATCCCAAAAACTATACAGTTCTAAGTTGGATGAGTTTGCGTGTACAAAAAAAGTTTCATGTCGATCAGTCAACCCTTGCGACCTGTGGAGTGCTTACAAACAAAACAAAAAAAAACAAAAAAAAAAAACACAGACAAAGCCCTGTAAGAGTGGGATGGAGACTTCGCTACGCTCATCAATTATCTACGAATGTATTCCGTATTTATTTCACGGGGTTTTTAACCTGTATTTTATTGTTTTCAATCTATTTGAAAACCTTGAATGTATTATTGGAATAAACTGAATGATACATTATTGGTTTAGAATTATTAATATCTGATATAATATCGCATATTTCTGTACACATATTTCCACGTGGGCATGTCATAATAATATCGCAGATTTCAGAAAGAAAAAGAAGTGAGACCGTTGCACGTGTCAGCTAGCGGTACTTTGAACTATCGGCAATATCTCATTTCCCAAATAACCCAAGTGTTTGTGGGGTGAACAATTATCTAATCGGCAACGAGAAAATGTACCTCGTATCGGTTTACTGTAGGCCTATTAGGCATCAATCCGCATCTAAACATGTTTATACTTCGCCTGCGTTCTTCCGCAGAAATATATTTAAATATGTATAGGCCAAAAATAATTAGCAGTTGAGCACCAACATCTCGACTGCTACGGACAGCAACGAATTTTGGGACTTTTATTGAAAGTGATTTGGGATTCCTCTTGCACGTGCCTATATTTAATTATTATATGAGTGTAATGACGACTTCCAATCCACTTACCAAAAAAAATAAATAAATAAAATGAAGAAATAAAAAAATGAAAATAAAAATAAATAAACAAATTAATGAAAGACAAAAGAAAGATGAAGAGAAAGAAATGAAATGGAAAGAGGAGAAAAAATGAATCAACGAATAAAGGAAAAGAGAGGGAAAAAAAAGAAAAAGAAAAAAGAAGGAAAATATATATATATATATATATATATATATATATATATATATATATATATATATAGTTTGATATATATATATCAAACACTACAAGAAAAGAAGAAAAGAAGAAAAGAAGAGAAGAAGTTGGAAGAAAAAGCTCAAGACCAACAAACACCTTTTTTATCCATCCTGACTTGGTTTTTAGTGGTTTCCCACAGTCCTCGAAGCAAATGCTTGGATGAAGTACTAATTGGCCACGACCATTAATTAGTAGAGCGATAGGCCTAATTATAACATTATAGGCGTATCACTAATTTAATTTGTGCATTTTGTATAATGATCAATTTGACATCTGCTGTCAAGGAAAGAAGTGATCATTGCCCAAGAGACTTAGTTCAAAGTGGAAGATATCAACATTCGTGTGTTTATACTGAAAGACTTTTATCTACGGCGAAAAATTATGGTCACAGACAGCGCAGTCCTGGTGAAGATCATTAGTTTCAAATAATCGAAATGGGGTGGTAAGATCGCCCTTGTGGTACCCCGTCCAAACGATCCTATCTTTCATCCATAGCCTTAATTAGGGAACAATGACTTTGTATCAAGTTTCAATGTTATTAAAAAAAAAAAAAAAAAATTAACGAAAAAAATCAAGCTTCGTTTTTTTTTTTTTTTTGTGCGCGGCATATGTAAAAGTGAGCCATCGGCTTGAAACCTAAATTTTGGATATTTTTGGATGTATTTGGATGGTTTCTTGAATAAACTTCTCGTAACACACTTGATTATACAATTTTCTCGCTCAAAATTTGTTTTTTTGGGGTTCAAAACGTAATATTTTAATGACCGCCAGTGCTTGAAAAATGCCTAATGAAGAGAAAACCCCGTGAAAGTGGGTTGGAGGAAATACGTTCTATAATATACGTTCAATATGTAAAGAATAAACGCTTTAATGAACATACAAATATATTATCATGAGTGCGTGTGTATGATCTCAACTATTTTCACCAGGTTTCAGAAAAAAAACAGGCCACAATGTGGATTTTTTTCTATGCCCATTATGGAGTAGGTACAATCCCAACATAGTCCAAACATGATGAAAAAATCATTCTATACTACGCAAAAGGACACTCCAAATTTCCGGAATTTAATTTCTTGTGGGGCTGGAGCCCTTTTTTCTCCCCCTTGTGTGTTGAGTTTCATTTTCGATAATGATTCAATTATTAGATTCCAAAACTGCTCGTAAATCACAAAAATCACTTCAAAAATGATTTTTTTCCCGAAGAATTCGTTCAATCGCGAAAGTAACTTTGAAACTGTCCATAGCGATTAATTATTGCAAATAACTTCGGAAATGTCCCCAATGATTCAATGACTCCAATACTGCTCGTGAATCGAGAAATCACTCGGAAATTGACCATATTTCAAACAATCCCCTGCGGGGCTTTGCTGCTTTAGTATGCTTATTATTATAACTTATTTGAAAAGCCTTGATCGTAACATCGTTCGAGAAAAAAAAACATTACCGTTATTATTATTACATTATTATTTGCCCACGATTTCGGTTCGATTGTTAAACTCCCTAACCCGACTTCTGTTGGATATGAGATAGAATTTTATTATTCATCAGGCCTACATTATCACCAATAATTCAAGCACCATACTTTTTACGTATATGAATTATTATAATAGTGTTTGTCCTCTTGAAGGAAACTCTGTAGTTGAACTCCTGTGTTTACCGAGACGCGTGGCCGAGTCGTAACACACCGAACCGTCATTCGGGAGACCGGGGTTTGAGTCCTGCCATGGTCGTCCATCCTGACAGGGGTTTTTCGTAGTTTCCCTCTGTCATTCAGGTTAATACTGGGATGGTTCCTTAACAACAGGCGACGACTGACTCCAATTCCCACCATCCAAAACACCTGATAAAATAACCTTTCATCTCATCATCCTATCATCTCTTTCATCATCCACCGACGCCAATGGATCATAGCCATCAGTATAGTGCGTCGTTAAAACTCAATATAATAATAATAATAATAATGAACTTCTGTGTTGTACCGAAGTTCTCTTACAAGTAAAACTACCCGTACTTGGCATCAGCTAGTTTTGTTATCAGCAACATGCCTACAGTCAAACGTTGATGATAATTGATAAGAGAGACGGTCGTTCGTTTGAGCTGTAGATGTGTTCTGACTCGGAAGCACCGAAGAACCATGCGGCGACAATATACAATGAACAATGAGCAATATCATCCATGTGCCGATGAGTGTGATGTAATGGAGAAAGAACCGGTTAAATTTCTAAATTGACAAAATTGTATTGCTTAATGCTTATTGATACATATTTTGATAGTATTTTTATCAATACGATTCTCAATGCTGAAAGCTGTACATATTTTAATGGAACGATCAACTTACGCTTAAGAGTTACAGCGTTATCTACAACAAAGGTCACCCGCCCGCTATAGTAGTGAGATATAGTAAGACAGTCGCACAAATTCGCAAAATATGAAGACTTGAATCACCCGCGCGTTAGTGATGTGGATAGTGGGAACTATCGGTCGGAACATTGTTTTGTAGCAACACGTAACAATGGACTTATGAAATGTATTGCCAGTTGTAGTGATTGGTTCTGTCGTTTCTCCCATCAAACAACATTCTCGTTCGGAAATGTCGAGCTGGGATTGTAACGAACTGATAATAATGATAGTTTGACGACACATTATATATTTTGCTCATTATTGACGGTTGAAACACCCAATCCTCAATATTGATTGATGGAAGAGACGACCAATCGTCCTGTCCTAATCTTGGATCAAAAAATACAGAGGGATGCCTACTGACCTTCCCAGGCCACAGTGTGACTGTATTAGTATATTTCTTCATTTTATGGTATCGGCTACTTGACACAATTCATTCACATCACTCATCACTTAGTTCAGTATCAGTGTGGGGGGATGTACCAGAAAAAATTTCCAGCCTTATTATTGGTTGATATGAAATTGGGGCGAGACTCCAATAAGATGGTTCAAATTTGTCCCTCAGAGCCCAAAGTTACATAGGTCTGCTCTCTTCGGCGATCTCACGCCAAATAAAGCAAAGCGTGGTCTACTGGCAGAGTTACACATCATTTCGTCGCATAAATCCTCAATCATTAATTCATTATTCTTGACCATATTTTAAGTACAATGAGCATATTTACAATTCGAAAAACCCAATTTTATTGTTTAATAATCAAGTGTTAGCACTGGCCAAATATGCATGTTCCTGCCAAATATATATATATATCTCAAACCCAGATAACCAATTAAATTGGGCCAGGGGTGTTTTCACCAGTTTTTCTAGGGCAGACTTCTCATATCAATTAGTCCTGCCAGTTCCGACTTCTTTCCTCCTGCCAAATATAAATATAAATTAATTATTAGGTAAATGGAGGCATAATTTGAAATGGTCAATGGCTGTCAAATCACGAGTTATCATGTTCCTGTTGAATATAAATTTATTAATTATTACTATTTTATAATTATTAATATTTTATTATTCCATGTTCCTGCCAAATATTTTGTGATTTATTTGATCATTAGGTAAATGTTGAATGGACACAAAATTTGCGTTGCTTTTCATGTACGGTGTAGCTGAGTCGTGGTCGCTATGCTCGCTCATTTTTTTTTCATTTTTAAATGAAATTTTTAGATTTTTAGATTTACATTTTGTCAATTATACTGTTTGATAACCTGTTGCCTATGAATGATTTGAGTACAGATAATTACTATTGTTAGACATAAAGCTGATGCATCAAGTCAATAACACACATGTTTAATATAGGCCTATGTGATATATTTTTATTATTATATTTATATATATGGACCTATGTAGGCCTTTACATGAATTATAAAATTGTATATAACGTGTCAAAAAAAAAGTCAAAAGAAAAAGTCTAAAAAATTATTGATTAACCCTTTGAAACTCATTTTATGAAATATGCTTAAAATATGCTCCATCATAAGAATATTCTCGAGAAAATTCTCAAAAAAAAAAATGCTCGAGCATTTTACATCACTATTAACCACGATTACCTACTTGGTGGCATCAAATATCAGAGCCACATCGAATTTTAAGAGTCGTAATGTAAAGTTTAATGACATATTTTAATCAAGAGGACAGTTTTCGGACATTTCTTGTCCGAATGTATCCAAAAATAGAATTGTGGTTAATGCTATTAGAATTCATAAAATATATTTTGATATTATTTTGATATAATGCTGGTGATGTCCGGATATATATCACAGAAACAGTTTTTACATACTTATAATATGTTCCGGACTTTTGAAAACTGAAATACTTTCATCTGCGGCGGAAAGTTATGGTCACCAACAGCGCAGTCCTGGTGTTGAAGTTGATTGGTTTTAAATAATTAAAATAAGGTGGTAAGATCGCCCTTGTGGTGCCCCGTCCAAACGATCCTACTTTTCATCCATAGCCTTAATTGGGGAACAAGGATTTTGTATCAAGTTTCGATGATATTAAAAAATATATATATTCTATGAATATATGTATTATATTATATATTCTATTAAAAATATATATATTCTACATACATATATTCTTCTATGAGTATGACGTAGGCATGCCATTTAATGAGTATCATACTCTTTTTATTCTAGATTAAAAATATTTTATTAAAAAGGACATACAAATTTTCTTGGTAAACCTATTGGTTCCATATTGCAATAAATGTTCAACACATGGAGCACTAGTTTTCTCAAATTAATGGTCAATAATAATGAGTTCATCAATACCCCAGTCTTCATAACTGTGGTCTGGAAGAAAGCGTCTAATGATGATAGGAATTTTACGTTGTTTGAGCTCTTTCATGGCAATTTGAAGGGGATCCGTTTCTCCTTCAAGTTCAACCTAGAAATAAATAATAAAGACATAGTTCTAAAAATAAATTCAAAATAAATATACACAAAGAATGAGCTCTAAAATAACTTGCACGGCTATGTGAAGCTTGCACCATAGTGACGCGGTTCCACGGTCTTCTCATCTTGGTAGGCCACGTGTACAAATCGGAAACATTACTGGTACGTAAAGTTTCCGATTGGTTCACATGACTACCAGGATGAAAAATAGTGCAACCATGTTACTATGAATGGGTTAAAAAAGAGTGGCTATGACAACCTTCTGAGGACTTTTTTATAAAGGAAGAACAAAACTGAAAGCACTTCACCATTGAAACCATTAAATAATCAAACAAAATTGTATGGTAAGAGGTATGAGCTGACCTTGAACAAAATCTAGCATTGCAGTGAACAACCTTTTATAATAAATTTGACAGCATGAGTTGGGCCTTCATTTATATTTTAAATTTACATTTATACATTATACCAGGGCTTCCCAACTGGCAGCCTGCGGGACCTTTTCAAATGGCCTGCAGCAGGATCTTATGAGCCAATGTAAAATCATTGCAATTTATTATAACATTCTGTGTAGTCAAATTGAGAATGTATTTGGCAAGGGTTGAACTGTTGCAACAAGCCAAACAGTAGGGGTGGCATTTGAACTGACATCATAGTTGATAATTTCTGACAAAATACAGTCGAGCCCGCATATAACGAATTTCAAGGGTAATAAAAATCTGTTCGTAAAAACAGAATTTCGTTATAGAGATTTATTGCTCTTTTTCATAACAGCACTTGAATTTTAGAGATTTATAAAGATAGGCCTACATTTACGACTTAGGCCCTAGTATAGTACTGTATTAGGTGACATATTATCATCGCATCGTATCATCACTTAGTATGTTTGTAGAAAGTAATAGAAAACAACAATGTCCTTTCTTAAAGAACTCATCATCTGCCATCACATAACACCACCACTCCCCACTTCTCGTGTTTTATTTCCTAGGTTACAGGACACTATCACGAATGGAAATGAAGGAATGTGAACAAAAAATAGATAAACGAAGTCATTGAAGATGTCACCATCACGTTATTATTCAGCGCGCGTTGAGCGAATGTTTGGGTTTATCCGTTCCACTTTTCGTGGAACGGGGAGGGAGGGGGGTGCAGCAAGAGTTATGACCACGTGCTGTACGCGTCACCAGCTGCTACGATGTAGCCTACAGTCCGTTCAAAATAAATGTAACCTGAAAATAAATTCACGCAAAATGCTCCGATTTTCAAATATTTTGTTGGAAATAGCTGAAAATAATGAGCAAAATATGCTGTAAAGTGACAAAAAATTCGTAATAACCGAATTTTGAAATATATTTCACTTCGTTATAGGTCTTTATTTAACATTGTAAGGATAGGAGATTTGAAGGGGAATGGTAATAATTCGTAAAAAACGAAATTTTGTTGAAATCGAGTTCGTTATATGTGGGCTCGACTGTATTCGTATTCTGTCCTAACATTTGGCTTGTGACAGCAGGCACACCATTTGACAATATTGTGAGCTTTCCCTCTTCCACCATATCAGTAATATAGACCGAAATGAAGATATAAAGAAGAGAAGTGCAATTTAAGTAATTGAATTTTGATTTGAGAAAAAAAAGGTTATAAAAGGCTTGAAAAAATATGTTGTTTGTATACCAGCGTACCATATTGAAAACAATTGAATAATGAATGAAAATTCATTCAGAAATCATTTGTGTGGCCCACCTCAACTTTTTCCGTGAAAAAATGGCCCTTTCAGCTATCCAGTTGGAAAGCCCTGCATTATATAATACTAGACCCGTAACGGTAATCAATTGAATTCATTATGGTTCCATGCTACTGTAATTTACAAAATACAAAAACTTGACATGATTATATACCATAATTCTGGTGAGGCTATACAAACCTTTTAAACCTCGTACAGTTATTTAGAATAACAAAATACAGAAAAAACTGATTTATAAACAGATCACTTACGGTAGCTATTCATATATCTAAAATTGAAGAAAAAACTTCAAATAACTTCATTTCCAATCAACTAATACAGAACCACTGAAGTGGATTGATACTGAACTGATGAAAAAATTATTCACAATATTTTGAAATATATTTCCCATCGGCAAAATGAATGAAAATGCTTGTTTAGTACGGGAATTCCACAGCAATAATTGTAAGCACTTGAAACTTGCCAAAGTTGATGTTCAAACTAATAAGTAAGTCATCAGATAGTTTTGTAATTTCCATAAGTCTTGCCGTTTGATTATTGTCGAGGTTTTAGTTGGCAAGAAATGTTCACAATATTTTATGGGATTCTAAATAAATCTGTATCAATAGAACGGCAAGACTTATGAAAATTCTAATTATCTGATGACATGCACATTAGTGTGAACAATAACTTTGGCAAGTTTCAAAACTTGAGACCATCATTTTTGTGAAATTCCTGCATCAAATGAGCGTGTTTTGTTATTTTGCTGATACATGGGGAAAACGGGAAAAAATATTTATATATTTTTTGTCATCAGTCTAATATCACTTCACTTCAATGCTTCTTCATTGGTTAACTCAAAACCTAGTTATTTGTTCACAAGTAGATTTTCTCATTTTTAGATGAATGAATAGCCTCAATTCTTAAGCCAGGGAAGTTGCTGGGATGGTTACACTGTCAGTCACGCTTGAAAAGGGGGTCTGGGGGCAGGAGTCCCCCAGCATAGCCTCGCAGGCAATTGATACATTTTCAAGTGATTTTTGAGATTCACAAGCAGTTTTGGAGTCTAATAATTGAATCAATATGGAGATTTTTGAAGTTATTTTTACGATTTCCCCCAGCAAAGCCCCGGATGGAATTTTTTGAAACATGATAATTCTCCAAGTGATTTTAGCGATTTACAAGCAGTTTGAAGTCGAATAATTGAATCATCATGGACATTTCCAAAGTTATTTTCGTAATTTCTCCCAGCAAAATTCCCAGCAGCGAATTTTTTGAAATATGGTCATTTTCAAGTGAGTTTTGCAATCTACAAGCAGTTTTGGAATCTTATAAAATTGAATCATTATCGGAAAAAAAAAGGAAGTGTAAAGTAGTAGAGTGCATACTGATATAATTCATATTAATAAGTAGCAATTTTTATAGTCTGTTCATTCGTACATCAACATACCTATTACCTATATTCTTTTTAAAGAAGAATAAACTATTGCTGGGGTGGGGCGCGCACCCCACATTGGACCCCCTAACTAGGTCCCTGTCTGAAGCTCAAGTCTGTATTACATGGGGAATGGTTGCAATTGAATGAAATCAATTGGTTCCTCAAGGTCACTCCAAACAGCCGAATGACCTATTACACACAACCAAATGGCCAGGCTGGTTGAATGGTTCACAGCCTCCTTGAGGTACGGCCTGCTTGTCACGTTTTACAAAAAGTCAAGAATTGTTTGAACAAAATTGTCCAGAATTAATTTTTGTATTTTATTTTCATGAATAATTTCGATCACAAACTGCAAAATAAAGGGAATTTTCAACTTCAAACGTCACTGATGATAATATTGACTGTTGATGTGATTTGACAAAGGTCAATGTTTTGACATTTAGATCAGCTGTTCGCTATTTAGTTTCCTATTGGATGAATCGGATCACGTGGGCTCTATTCAGTGAATGCAACCCGAGAATATAGAACTATTTCCAATTGCGTCAATTGAACTCTATACAAACAGCCGAATGGAGGTGAGTCATGTGCGCTTGCGCGCATCAATTGCAACCAACCCATTCGGGCTATTCATTCCCTGTGTAATATGGCCTTTATGAATCTAACTTGGTTTGGTTCCATAACACCAAACTACAATGTTCTACTTTTTAAATCTAGATTTGGAAATTATCTGAAATTATTAGGTCACGTTCAGATTAAAGCATAAAGGATACTTTTTTAAAGTAACATCAACGGAATATAATTTATTGTAGGCCTATATATGTCACCTACCATAACTGGAGCACACATGGAGATCTGCAAAGCTCTAGTCCCTAACACACGTGCCCTTTCATACTTGGTCATGTATGGTGTTGTTATTCTCTTCGCTTTAGGTACACCACCTCGACTATCGCCCAATCCAAGTAATTCAATTCGTTCACCATCTTCATCTGGTTGGTCTAATTCTTCAATGTTCTCGTCTTCTTCAACATCATCGAAACCATCATCCCCAGCATCGTCTGATCAAAAAATTGGTATACCGTAATTAAATTTGTAGCGCAGCTTGACTATTTTCGATCCCCAGCTAACTAAGGTAGGCCTATGATAATTATGAAAGTATGATGTCTCAGATTTAATAGCTTGATATTTTACCAACTGTATGGACGAAACGAAGACTCAATTTTACCGTACTCAAAAACAACTATTTTTTTACCCGCTCCACAGGTAAAAACCAAAGATTTTTTAAAAATAAAACTTGACATGCACTTAAAACTTGACTTAAAAAATCATATAGGCATAGATACATATAGTATCTATAATAAGTTAATAATAAGTTATAGGCCTATATGTAATAAATGATACCCAAGTTAGATATGTATCTAACTTGATGCTGTATAGTTTTGAGGTTCAATCGGTTACATCACTTTTGGGATAAATGATTTCGATAGTTCGAAAAGACCCCAATTTTAAGTTTTAATAGAACCTGACATGCACTAGGTCTATGTCATTATATCTAACTTGATGCTGCGAAGTTTTAAGGTTGAATCACTTTTAGAATGATTTCAATATTTTGAAAAACCCTAATAAGAATACGTAGTTGTGCCTAGGAGGGAGAGCATGAAAAACAACTAGGCCTTAATAAATGAATTCAAATTTCTCCAAAATTTAAACACACGAATTCTACACATTATTTCAAAGTTTGTAGGTAAATTGGATGAGGCGTATTAAAAATATTTGTTTAAATTTTAGTTATTAAAAAAAAACTATCAATACTACGTTCAATACCTGTTAGTAAGCGACTGACTTCAACGATGTGATGTGAATGGAATGCATTTATAGTAAATGTCGTATGTGAAACTGGTCTGTTCAAGGTTGTATTTTTTTATATTGGATTTTAACGACACACTGTAATTGGATGAGCGAAGCGAAGACTCAATTACACTATACCGAAAAAAAAGTGCCTGTTTTTTTTTTTTTTTTTTTTTTTTTTTTTTTTTGTTTTTTTGTTCGCGCTCCACAGGTCAGACAAAAATTCAAAATCAGTTGAAACTTGGCACACACATGAACCCCTATCTGACTTAATGCTGTATAGTTTTGAGGCGCGATCGGTTTAACAACTTCTGAGAAAACTCATTCCAAAGTTTTCAAAAATCCCATTAGAATAAGCCAGTGGAAAACATTCGTGAAAAATATTTCATCTGAGAGGATTCAAATTTTTAGAGAATTTCAATCTGATAATGATACACATTATTCCGAACTTTCACTCAAATCGGATCAGCCGTTTCGATGTAAAAAAATATATAATGTTATTTGTGTTAATTATTCAAAGCTATTAAGATACCTATTAAATCAAAGCAACAAGTGTCACCACTTGATTGTAAACGATTAAAACAAAGCTTTCTTGATTATCATATAAATTATTAATGTAAAATAAGATAGCAGTGATGTAATGGTTTGGATCTCAAGGTGTATATATATATATATAATAATCAATCCAAAGATAAGTTGATATGTTCCAGCTCATCCATCAACGCGGAAACACATAACGCGTTTGCCTAGTGATAACTAAGATCTATTGGTGTCAGATGAATGAATAATGAGATGATGGGATGATGAGATGAAGGTTTTATGGGTAATGGGAAGGATAGTGGGAAGGAAGCGGTCGTGGCCTATATTGTGGGAACCATACCGGCATTAGCCTAGACTACAGAGGGAAACCACGTAAAACCCCTGTAATGATGGACGGTAGCGGGGATCGAACCGGGTCTGATATGCCCGTGCTACCTTTCGGGTCACATGAAGCAAGTGTGTTAACCATTCAGCTACATGTGCCGGTGTGTTCAAGGTTTATTTGAAATTTAGGCCCTAAATGTTTGATAGATTTGTAGGTTGCTTAGTGATGGTTAGGGTTAGGTATGGTAAGGTTTTGTAATATGGTACTATATACTATATATTATATGTTATTAGGCTATGAATTATTTCACAATTTGAATGACAGTCAATTGACCGATGTAGATCGTCCGCCCTCGTGATGTCACAAAATATAAAAACCAATCAAGTGGACAGTGAAGCAGGGGAAAATAGCGAGATAGCCAATCAAGGTATCTAAAATTTCCCCTGCTTCGTATGAGTCACGCCCATCTACAATTGGTCAATTTAACCTCACTATCTTAGTTTTACTTCTTTAGAGACTGTTTTAGACAATTGGGCAAAAGTGAACGTCATTTCGCGTGTATTTATAAATGCAGATAATTTATAAAGAATCATACATGATTTATAATAGATGATTTATAAATTTTATTATGAAATTAGTTCCTTTTATCAATACTACAGTATGCACGATCGTTAGTTCTGAAGATGTGTCCAGTAAATTCGTACACATTTTTAACTTGGGAGGGATAGGAAGTGAAGTCACCATCTCCAATGGCCAATCGGCAAATGCAACCCCCAATGCATCTTGGCCCATGCCATTGAGTAAACAAGTATAGGCTTCTGTCACGTAACAAATGACAAACAATCGTTACCATAGCAATACATCGAACTGGTGGACTACCAAACATTTTGATTGGTCAATTCCAACTGGTGGACATTGTTGTCTGTCTCTTGCAACAATGAGTGACATCACTTGACAGAAGCCTATAGTGCCCTGAAACAGTCTACAGACCCTGGTAGTGCTACGCCTGGTAATCCTGCTAGGAGCGCTGTGATTGCCAAGAAAATGACATTTGCTAGAGCACTGTTGCGAGTGAATGCTGCTACGAGCGTCGTGATAAGCCAACTTTTTCATTGTTTGTGAGCATAGGCGCTAACGTAGTTATTATAAAGTCAATGGTATAGGCTCTGTCATACAGCATTGCCTATCTAGAGACTAACCTATCACTGCCCATGCCCAAATCACGATGTACTGATACCAACCCATTTTATCATAATATGAAGAATGTGACCCAACATGGGTCTTGAAAGTGAAATATTTCCAGAGTCAGAATCTGAGTCCAACGTCCCGATTGCCTGTAGCGAAACTATCGCTTTTATATCGAACTATTTAAAACAACAGTTCTCAACAATGCTATACACGGCCAGTAGAATTAGAATGTTTAGCAGTTGTGTATTCGTTTTGGTAATTTTACTGATCAACTTACCATGGCCAATTTTTGTTTGATGTTTGCGTTTTTGGTGTTTTCTGATAGATCTTGTTTATATCTATGGTGTATAGTTCGGACATTTTACATTTTGTTTGTTTTAATGTTTTTTACTCACTTGAATTTGATGCTTTGTGATCTGATGCAGGTGACAAAGGTGACAAAGGTGGACAGTGGTTTAGGTTAGGTAGGTCAGGTTGGTGTATAAACCTCGCATACACTGCCGGCAGGCGGAACGGAGCTTATATACTAAAAAAAATGTAAAAAAAATGCAAAATCATGAAAAAACGAGAAAAAAAATCAGTGTGTTACGTTAATCAGTAAATTTACCTTTGTTTTTTATGAGAATTATAGATTTTGTTAGATCAACAATGCCACCGGTACCGTAGCTACTCTATCTACATCTAGTTCACAGGGGAACCCGCTAAATCGTGGCAGGCAATCGGGACCTTTAGCTCTGAACTGACCGCAAGAAACCACAAATGCCTTCTATGTTATCAGTATGGGAGTTGGGTTACCTTCTTTTGTACTATGATAAAATAGGTTGGTATCACTACATCGTGCCCAAGTAGGCCTAATCAATGCCATAACCCAACAATTTGCAGTAGGCCTAGGCCTAGGCATTGATTTTGTATTCAAAATTACTAGGCCTAGCAATGAGTTTATAACACCATAACACTAGCCTACGAACTCGATGGCCTAGGCCTAGCTTACCATTCTCCAAACTGGGAAGCATAGGGCCTAGTTAGATAATACTAGGCAAACGCGAAATATGAGTTGTAAGATGAGCGAGATATCTGAATAAGGTAGGCCCTAATAGTCGTTGAAGTAGTTTTACCCTTGCTATATTATCGAATCTGGTATTCTACACACCTTGATGCATATGCCTTGATGGCAAATATTGAATCTAGAAAGCAGTGAATCTCGGCAACCTGAATCTGCTTCAATTTCTATAATAATATTTGATGAATAAAAACAGATAATTTAATCATTTTCTTCAAAACGGCTGATCCGAATTGCATACAAAATTGTGATAATGTGTATCAATCATGTTTACACATTTACAGAAAATTTCATCTCATTTGAAGAGATTTTATTTTTAAAATTTTTGTACCCAGCCTAATCTTATGGGGTTCTTAGAAACTTTGAGATGATATTTCTTCAAAATCTGTCCAACCGATTCATACCAATAACCATACAGTTCTAAGTTGGATAAGTTTGTGTCTGAAAAAAAAGTTTCATGTTGATCAGTCAAACCCTGCGACCTGTGCAGTGCCCACAAAAAAAAAAAACACACAGACAAAGCCCTATAAGAGTGGGGTGTAGACTTCGCTACGATCATCGGTAAATTTACTGATTAACGTACCACGACATTTTTTTTTCAATTTTTTTCAATTTTTTCTTCATTTTTTTAAAAGTATATAAGCCCCGGTTGACCTGCCGGCGGTATACGCAAGGTTTGTACACTAACCTGACCCTAACCCAAGCTACTGTCCACCTTTGTCATCTTAGTCAGATCACAAAGCATCAACTTCACGTGAGTAAAAAACATATTGAAACAAACAAAATACAAAATGTCCAAACTACACACCATAGATATGAAGAAGATCTAGGCCATCAGAAAACACAAAAAACGCGAACATAGGACAAAAATTGGCCATGATACGTTAATCAGTAAAATTACCCGATCATCTAAGATAATAATGAGAACCATGGCATAACGCTTCACCATTCTCTTGAGCCACCTTTATGGAAATGGTAAGTCAATAAAATATATAGCCCACCTAGGCCTACTCTAACACTAGGCCCCTATTTCAAATTGAAAATTTACATTCAAATTACCATCGAATTCGTCATCTGCCATTGTGGAGTTTTCTTGTTTGAAGTGCTCAACGTTCTTTGTAAGTTATTATGTGCTACTAGGCCCTACACTTTGCTATTGCATTCACCGCCTACAGATGAAATTGAATGCAATTGCAAATTGCAAAGTGCAAACCAAAGAGGTAGTTACTGCAACTTACAAACAAGTTAGGTGCAAACCGAGGTGCAAACTACACAGATTTTACCACGATGTAGGCCTAGTAACACCATACGTAACACCAACCTATTTTGTCATAATATATTATTATGACAAAATAGGTTGCCAGGTTGGTAACAACACCTATAGCCTGTAGAGTAAGCTTGTTGTCACAAGCTAAATGATAGGATCAAGCTAAGATCTAGGATTATAATTCTAGCTAAGATGCATTGAGACTTTGGCTATCAATAACGTAATTTTAACGTGATATATTATTGATATTAGTCATAATTGATAGTCAAAGATTGAGGGTTTCATCATGGAGTTAATGGTTGCATTGTGATAAAAGATAATTTGCCTTGTGTTAACAGACGCATCCGAAATTATGTGTTGTGATGTGACGGTTGTGCATTGATGAAACAGTTTCTGATAATCCCATAATCACTACTTCGCAACTGCTGTCAAATTCTCCAAGTCTGAAAATGGCGATCACTAATGTTGTGAAAAATCCAAATGAGAATAAGAAACGGCGCAGATCTAAGAGAACCAAACTATCGTGGCGCAAGCACTGTGATGTGAAAGATGTTGATGCATTTTTAGAGGAAAAGCTATTGGAAGAACGTCTAGGGTAAATAAAATATCAATCTTGTAGAGATGTCCACGGCCTAGACCTAGGCTAGCCCTACCTCACCCATACCTCCACATGTCATTTTCTGCCACATGTTGGGTAAGCCATGTTTGTATTTAACAGGCAGGCCTACCCTATTACTTTTAAAACAGTAAGTCCTTACCCCTTTACGTCTTCTAAGGTATCCTATTATTATTATTTTCATTACTTTTAAAAAAGGATTGGGCTAGGGTGGAAGATCACCTTTTCAAGTGTGAACCCCACCTAGGCCCTAGGCCTAGGCGTTACATCAATTGTATATTTACTATTATATTATAAACTGTCATATATTACTATATTATACATTATTGTAACAATAAAGACTGATACAGCTTCTTCCTAAATTGTGTGGAAAAAGGCCCAAATAGACAAAGATATTGCAGGCTAGGTCATGCCTGCTTTATGCAAAACACTCCTCACTTGGAGTCCAAGTATTGAGATTCACGTTCAGATATGTGGTGAGCTGAAAACGCGATCTCAAAACGGAGTGGGTAGCTGTGTACAAAACGCTAGTATTGAAAAATGACCTTCCGCAGTGTTAAATCGGTTTTGCGGTTAGTCCTATGAGGTAGTTCTCTCTAAGTTATCTGAGTTACTCTAGATGACAGTAGAAATTCGAACCACGAACCAATCACGAGCCAAAATTGTGCCGCGCAGCGCTGAGATCAAGGTATGAAGGAAGAGGAATTAAATAAATAAACAGCACCATAACCTCTTTTCACAACACGTTGCGTTCACTCGTAAAATGAATCCTAATTAATATGTTGAAAGTTTGAAACTTATTGCGGTAACGTCAGTCAAATCAGGATAGCCTTATTGTGTAGGTGACGTTTGGCAGATACTCCAACCCAAGTAGGCCTAGAGCTTATTTATTCTTTAATTGAGTATTCGAGTGATGTATTATCGATTAGAATCGAAACATCCAAGCCAATGCGTCAATCAAATGGCGAATGCATCAATGCCTAGGCCAAGAAATTGAATTTATAACCTTACAAAATCAATGGCCCAACCCAGCGTGTATAAAAATCGTATAATGATGAGGCTACATTGACATACCAGAAAAAAATGTACGTCAATTGCCGAGCTCCAACTACGGGGAGGATTGAATTTGGACAATTCTTCTATCAGTTCTCTCGCCAATAGCTTACGAAGGCGAAATAATTTCACACATTTTGAATGGATCAATAATTCTCACTTGGAACCGATCTCCTATCTCCAAAAAACCTCTCCTATCTCAATAATTTCCAGATTGATTATACCGTCCGCCATTTTTAGAATTCTGACAGATGAAAACGTTGTTCTCGTGATGAACCCCCGAGATATTTGTTCGTGGGGAACAACGGAGATTTGAAAACGTGTTTAGGTTCGTTCAGCGCTCAATACTACCAAATTTAGATGAACTACGTTTTCAAGACGAAAACGTCATCGAAAACGAAAACGGAGTTGCTCGTGATGGTTCAATACTTGGACTCCTGGGGGTGCATTCCTGTACAATTGGTTTTATCTAGATAATCCTAGTCTAAGTTAATACCGTGTTGATACCGGTTTTAGAGAGGTTTAACTTCGTATTCCTGTACGAGTTTTATAGTAAGTTTTAGGGAAGCGTAGGTTAGTACGTCGGTAAAACAGTTTTTTGACTAATGTTGTTACAAATCAGCTGAAATGTACCTGAATCTCATCCAATTTCAACGAAACTTGAACTAAATCAAATCTCAGCCTAGAGCACAATTTTCAATGAAATTGAATAGAAAACAAAAAGTTGACCTTTTAGGGATCGAACCCCGTCCGTCTTCCTCTGAATGCAGCCGCGCTAACGATGCAACCGATCTGCCAGTGTGAAATTTTGCTCTTAGAACAACATAAGTATACAAGCTTCGAAAAGAATTCTGGCAAATAAATTATTACTAATAAAACTGATGGTAAAATTATTTAAATACATTGCCATTCAGTTGCCTTCAGTTCTTATTCTAGAAATCGCATTTCCGTAACGATATTAACTATATTAGATACCGGTATTTAAATTAATATTTGAAATCTTGAGGTGGATCTTAAAACACGCTAAACCTGCTCTTTGGCAGGTTTAAGTTAATCCTGCTTTTCTGGTATTATTTCCGGGTCTATCTTTTTAGGAATACCAAGTTGGTACCAATATCACTAAAACCGGATTAAATCGTACAGGAATGCGCCCCCTGGAGGCCTAGTTCTTGGTCTAGGCACATATTGATCATAGACTTTAAAGTTACACCAAAGAAAATTCACCCAAAGTTTAAATTAAAATTCCTTTCCACTCCTTTCCTTTGGCTAAATTTGTAGTACCGTCGGCATTGATTTAAGTAGTCTCTAGGTAGGCAGCGCCGTAAGTCAGTGCATTGATAAAGTAGTCTCTAGATAGGCCTATGCTCAACAATTACTTGCCAACAAAGAAAAAGTTGGCTGATCACAAGGCTCCTAGCTGGATTCACTCGCTACAGTGCTCTATCAAATGGCATTTGAATTATTTGAAATATTTGAAAAAACAAATATCACTCCATATAATCCTAAATATAATGAACCTGTGTGGTATTCTATTTCAACAGGACGCCGTTTGCAGAGCGAAAAGATGAAGATTTGTTTCAAATTGATACTCAGCCCGACACATCACAAATTAGACATGTGTTATCATCCAAGTCACTGAAACGAAAGGCAGCGCAGACCAAACCGCTGAAATGCTATCAAGTGCTCAAATCACAATCAGCAGTCTCAGATCCAATTTCAAAGAGGTAGGCAGAGCCGTATTTACGCCTAGGCAATCGAGGCAGCTTTGCCTAGGGCGGCAAAGTTTAGGGGGGTGGCATTTCCTAAATGTTTTAAAGACTGTATTTTCTATATTTGCACAAACATCAGCAAATGAAAAAAAAATTGATACATCATTGACTTATTGCAAGAAATAAGTAAGTATTTACTCCAAATGACGCTTGCTAGGAGACGATTGGTAACGGATCTAATATTTCTGTACAAAGTTGTAAATAGTTATGTAGATTCATCTTACACTGTTGGTCAATTGAACTTCCATGTAGCACCTCGTGTAACCCGAAAACAGTTGAAATTTCACCCAAATAATAACAGAATAGATATCAGTAAACACTCATGCATAAACCGGCTACAGAATTCATTCAACTCTATTTCTCACCTTAACACTAGCTTAGACCTGCATTTCAATAATCTCTCACAATTCAAATCCATTTTAAGATGTATAACAGATAGGCCAACTTAGTGTACTACTTCACGCTTCACGTTCAATTATTTAATTATTGTACCTATGTTTATGTTTATGTTTGTGTTATGTTTGTGTTTATTGTTTGTGTTCATGTATGTGTTGTCCATTTATTAAATTAGCACTAGTGGAAATGTATTTTTCTGTTGCTAATAAATACTAAATCAAATCAAATCAATCAAATCAAATAATCAAAGATGAGTCACGACTAGCTGTTATTTCGAAGTTGCTTTCTTCTATTCTTCTTTCTTTTACACTGTAGCGCGGGGGTTTATGATCATTAGACACAGCTCATTTGCGCGTCCTGCATTCAGGGACGTCGTTAGGGGGTCCAAGGGGGGGAGCACGCCCCCCAACCAACATTTGCCCCCCCCCTGGCCTCCCAATAACTCATCCTCCTTTGCAAATTTATAATGTTGACCTATGTATAAACGCAATAAAATATTATTTGTTATTGATATGAATTGTATCAGTATACTCTACTACTTCACACTTCGTTTTTCCTTTTCGATGATGATTCAATTATTAAATTATGAAACTCCTCGTGAATCGCAAAAATCACTTGAAAAATGACCACATTTAAAAAAAATCACTGCTGGGAATATTGCTGGGAGAAATCGCGAAAATAACTTCGAAAATGTCCACAATGATTATACTATTAAAAATAACTTTGATAATGTCCATAGTGATTCAATCAATGGACTCCAAATTTGCTTGAAAATATCAAAAATCACTTGAAAAATGATATGGATCTATTTAAAAAAATTCCCTGCCAGACTTTGCTGGGAGAAATCGCAAAAGTATAACTTCTAAAATGTCCATGATGATTCAATTATGAGACTCCAAAACCACTTGTGAATCGCAAAAATCACTTGAAAAATGTCCGAATTTTCAAAAATTCCCTGTGTATTATGGGCCTACATGCAAGTCGTCACAATCACAAAGTCGTAAAGTAGATTGCGATGAGACTATTGAAAACTTTGCTGCGAGGAAGGAGCGACGTCAGTAGTTCAGACGCCTATACTTTCAAGTGATCTAACCACAGCATCGACTACATTAGTTGCTACGTAATATAGGGGGGGGGGGGGGGGGCAAAATCATTTGCCTAGAGCGGCGCAAAATTTAAATGCGGCCCTGGAGATAGGGATCTATTGGGTACTGGTTCATTCAGCTTATCACTTTTCTTTCAATTAGGGCCTATTTTTGCCATACAATGCCATACTAATTATAAATCAATTTTTTTTGTTCATCGATTATTATACTCTACAACTAGACCGATCAATTGGATTGATTGTTCCGATTAGTGTTGGGATTGATAACCGATCAATTGATTCATTCAAGAAAAAAATGGGCCTTGGCCTACCTATACTGTAACAAAAAAATCATTGAATAAATGTCACTCTCTTGCTTCCAAACAACTTGGCCTACTTGAAAATATACAAATAAATGTAGGTGCATACACATGTAGCAGTGCTACTTTGATATCAACTCTCAAAATATTGATACACCTTAAATAATGGAATGAATAATCGTTGGGGTATCATCGTTTGGTACCATAGTTGATTAATTTTTATTGATTACTATCTGATGCATATCGATTAATGTTCGAATATCTAATACCGTAACCAATGATCGACGAAAAATCTACTTCCAATTAAGTCGTATCTTCAAGTACTTGAATATTTAACTCGAAGGGCATACTTATGCCCTTTAATTTTACTATAGGTGTTGGTCTTAATTGTAAACTTGACGTTCATAAATATTTATAATCTATATATATATACAGTATATATATATATATGTGGTATTCACAGAAATCGAGTGCTAACAAAAGAAGAAAAACATCCTCTGGTCACTCGGTTAAATGAAGAACGTTTGAAACAGGGTGTATTGAAGGAAAAAGAAATGATTCAAATAAAAAACCAGGCAATTGCTAGAGCAAAGAAGGAAAGCAAACGGAAGAAAGATGAGGTGACAAGTGATCTATGGGGAGAGGATACAAAACGCCAAGCAAATCCTTTTGGCAGTGATGGTGAATGGCTGTATGAAACAACATTAATGCATACCCTTAAAAACACTAGACAAATGCAGAAGACTATTCCTAACTCCATCTACAAAAAATTGTCACATTTATCGGCTGTGGAAACTCCCCATCCAGGTACGTACCCTTTGGAAAAGTCAATAAGCATTACTGCATTACATAAGTCTTTACAGAATATAATTGTCAAAATAACCAATGTAGGCATACAATTCTTGTGACCTAATGTTTTTATCAGGGCCGTGCATTCCAGGTATGCGGGGTATGCGGCGCATACCCAATCATAATTACACATTACACATCTAATTGAATTGTGTTCTCTGAGATTATCTAGTGAATTGTTTTCGAAATTGCGGGTCAATATTTTCGGTTAAGAGTATAGTTTTGCTAACTGCAAGCTCAAGAATAAGAGTAACTCGTGTTGGGTATGCCGTGAAAACATCGCATCGCCAGGGTAGCGAAGGAGTGGATTACACGCGCAGATTTACCCTTCTAACTTGGACTTATCAAGCGGGGGAGACATCGCGAAAAGGTAGGCTTGGTATGCGATGAAATGATCGCATGCCGTGGATTTTTCTCTAGGACACATCACGTACAGCAGTCTTAGGCCAGGCCTAGTCACGTGTGAACTTGAGCAAGTGTTTAGGTATTGCATTTGTAGGTTATAAATGAGAGTAATCATAAATGTAAACGTATGAAGTTTGGTGATTCATGAACAAGTGAGCTAAGTTCATATTGAACACTGAACAGATTGTAATAAATTAATCATCTTTAAATTCAGTGTTTTTCAATTCTCCTATTAGTATGGAAGTAACCGTCGACCACATAGAGGTGACCCCAGTTACTGTGGCTAATCTCTAGCTAGCCACTACTACATTGATAAAAATAATAATCAACGTTATGACGTGTAAATCAAAACAAAACAGTGTATCAAAAACAGTAACACATGCGAGACCGAACACGCGCAAAAGGCTAGCTCGCTAGGCCTACCACTATACGCTACCGGTGAGATTGGAAATGGAAGCACAAAATCACATTCACAGTGAGTGAGTGAGTGAGTCCCTTGGTCACTTTCAATTTTATCATGTGTTGTGACGGCAATTAAATAAAGATGTGTTTCGTAGCGAAATTAACATTATGTCAAAGCGCCAAGCAACCATGCAATAATGAATGTCGATTATTTCAGGAAAAGTGGAGAAATATGTACTTTTTTTTTACCCACTTCCAAGGCAAATCAGTCTGTTGTCAGTGATTTTGCATTTAAAAAATTAAAATACTCTGAGCAAAAGTCTACCATAAAAAATGTAATTTTTTTCCCTTTGTTTTTCCATCTGAATCCATTCATACGTTCCATCAAAGGTCAACAAAATACACCTAAAATTATGGTTTGAAAAAAATTACCTGCGGGGCTAAACCCCCCGCGGGTCACCGGCTTCGCACATACTACCCTGTATGTGGTAATCGTTCTTCTTAAGAGTAGCATACCCAGCAAAATAATCACCGCACGCCGCTGGTTTTTATAAAATTTGAGGGCCTGTGTGCTAATATGATTTTTTTTTTGAAGGTATGTCTTATAATCCTTCATTTGAAGATCACCAAGCATTACTGAAAGAGGTGGCAGAATCAGAAGCTAAAGTCATAAAGGAAGAAAAACATTTGGCACGAGTTACATCAAAGATGTTTACGCGATTAACCGAATCTTCAAAGCAGGTAGGCTGCAAGCAGTCAGTTTATTTATTTGATTTAGCTATTGCTTGAGGTCTAGGCCTAGTTGAAGGCTTATAGACAGATGTGGAGAATGTTCTAGAAAAGGAATTCCAAGTAGGGCACTGTTTAGTCTAGATAATTAGTGATTCATGATTTTTTATTTTTTACAGAATAATTGGATGACTGAAATGTCGGAAGAGCTTCCAAACAAAGAGGAACAAACCTCTGGTGAAGATAGCGATTATATGGCAATTAATCCTCCCGCCAAGAATGCCAAGAAACCATTGCAAAAGCGGCGTAAGATGAAAGAAGCCAGGGCTGAGGAAGTTGAGCGGAAAAGAGCCAAACAAGAGAAGAAGAAAATCTCTGATCTTCACAGGTTGACAGTGTTGCATAAAGAGATGGTAGTCGTGGATGAGAAGATTGAGAAACTTCGCAATAAACGAGCAAAGGTGAAGAGTCTCAGAGCGTTGGAACCTCGGCAACTTAATCAGAACAAGTTCAAAGCTGCAGATCTTGAGTTTAACATGCGCCAAGACATCAAGGGTAACCTACGCAGTGTTAAGACCGAAGGAAGTCTAATTGCCGATCGCTACAACAGCTTACAAAAACGCAACGTTGTTGCACCGTCTTCTGGCAGACAACAGTAAGATTTATTCATATTATATTAACTATATAAACATTCCAGGTTCTGAGATTTGTATAGTACTGGTTGAAAACTATTACCAACATGGTAATCTATATCATTGTTTACTTTCTCTTCCAGCGTCAAGAAGGGTAAAATGAAGGAGTTTGAAAAAAGCACTTACAAGATGGGTTGGGAACCAAAAGGATACTAGATGTATTCATATAAAATGATGCCAGACCTACAGAGTTCTCAACAAGAAGATAATATGAGCCTACACGTCTAGGATAATTTTACACATTACAAATGGAGTTCCATAATTTTCCTGATAGGTTTGAATGAAATGGCTCTACTTTATAATCCAACATTGGGTAATTCATTCATCTTTTAATTAAAAGCAAAGTATAAGAAATATATTCATTGGAAATTTAGTTTCTTCTACCATTCAGTCTCCTTCATCTTTTGGCTCATCCTCGGGAACCTTGTTATCTATTTGTTCTTGGCTTGATGAAATGACTGACCCTTGTATTTCTTCTTGGCTTGGTGATAATACCCTCTCCTTGGTTGGTTCTTGATCCGAATCCAACAATGCCCGTGCTGAATCTGTAACTTCCTTGATTGATCCTAGTGAAGTCTTTAGTTTCAAAGTGGAATCAGTCTTAGGTTTCATAGACGTTTGTGAATGTCGAGACGAAATTGACCCGGTTACAGAGGACTTCGACTTAATCGAACCCAATAATGCCGACTTGGTTGATTCCGCAAGCGACTCTGTATCGGACTGGTTCGACACAATGGTTGCAAAATCAGTGTACGAGTAATTACCGCTGCCGACTGTATGAGTTGAAGATGCTTTAGCAATAAGACCCAGATCACCAGTCTCGTATATTTCAGGTTCAAACACAGATCTGGAAAAAGTAACATAAGGTCAACCAAATACCAGTGGATAACATTTCCATACTTATTAGTTATTATTGCTTGCTTTATGACCCCTTCAACTGCTAGAAAGTGGGCATTAGATGTAGGAAAACAATTTGATTTGGTACTCACTTTTCTGCCTGCGTTTCTTCTGGTAGATGAGCCATATTGAGTAACGCAAGCAAGTTATTCAATAAACTTTCTCTGCGACTGACATTGAATGCTTCGTCTTGGCTAGGCGTTCTCTGCACCTAGATGCAACCCAAAACAATTCAATTAGTAGGCCTACATTAAACCATTACAAATAATAAAGCAGGTGGCTTATTATACGATTGTTGGTCTCTCTTTAGGACATGATTTCTACTGTATCCAGCTTTTGGTTGTGATGTTGAGCGATTTGTTTTTTAACTATTTAAAATTATATTGTGGTAGTTGAATGTTTATGTGACTTCAAATTACAATACACTCAAGTCTAAACTTCCTCTCTCTCTCTCTCTCTCTCTCTCTCTCTCTCTCTCTCTCTCTCTCTCTCTCTCTCTCTCTCTCTCTCTCTCTCTCTCTCTCTCTCTCTCTCTCTCTCTCCTCTCTCTCTCTCTCTCTCTCTCTCTCTCTCTCTCTCTCAACTAGCAGGTGCCATATTACGTACAACAAAGAAAAGATTTGCATATAAGCTATTGTAAGCAGTTTTACTTACATTCAGAGCGTCCTTGACAGAACCAACTGTTTGACGCAGTATCTTCTGAAGCCGCAATGTTTCTTGCTCTGCCGTGACGGTGCTCATCCTCAACATAGATTGCTCATAGTTACTACTATCGAGTCGCTGCTGCAGATTGGTTATGTGTTGGCGTAGAGCAGCCACATCGGTCTGGGAGTTTTTCAATTTTCTGTCCATGGTTTCAAGCCGGTTTGCCTTTTCTTGAAGGCCGCCGACCATCTCTTCCATTTCTTCGTGTTCGTTTGCAAGAGTTTCTATTATCTAAAAAAGTGGCTTCATTTTCAAAAACTCTCCAATTGAGGTATGTCTTCATCTAGATTTCGTGACACTTTTCTCAGTACTGGTTATTGATACCATAATGCTGTTGATGTATTTAGTGTGCTGATAATGTTGCCCTACTATTCAAGTCATCAGTTGAGTAGATATTAAATACTACAGTACTAGGTTTTACTCTTTAGCTAATAATTTACTTGAGTAGACACCAGCTTATCTAGCAAGTATTGCTATCATTGCTTATCTAGCCAAGTACGGTAAATGCTCAGAATGAGGGACAATAGAATATAGATAATCCCCCCCTAAATCCTTATTTATTTTCAGTAAAATAAGATATGAGATACCGTTTATTGATGCTTGGAATAAACTATCCATATATAGTACTTCGAATCAAACGTGCATTACCTTATGTTGTACTCGGTTCTTGGAAAGAACCATATTCTTCTCTTGTTCATACAACTGAGCTTTCAACCTATACTGCGCATCATCGTGCTTTATTCGAGTGTTTTGGGCTGTTAAATGTTTGGCTGTTTCCAACATCAGATCCAGCTGAAATAAATCAATAGTTTAGAATACATCTTCATTAAGTTCCATCTGTATGGAACATCAAAAACTGTACCATTCAAGATGATCTTTTCCAATTTCATAAGGTCACCATTTCTATACCTTCATTCTCAGTTTTTGAAAGTTAATTGACCATTGTAGATGAGCATGACTTATACGAAGCAGAGGAAATTTTAGATACCTTGATTGGTTATTTCCATATTTCCCCTGCTTCACTGTCCACTTGATTGGTTTTCATATTTAGTGACATCACGAGGGCGGACGATCTACAATGGTCAATTTGCAGGCTTTGGGAGGCGAGAGTTTTCAATTTATTTTACAAATTATATTTTTGTTTTCACACCACTTCTTATCCTAGAAAATTAGGTGAGAGTTAATTTCAGAGTTGGGTAGGAACGTAACGAAAGGAACACGTTTCTTTTTATAACAATTAACTTTGTCAGGAACTTTGTTACTATTTTGATGGAACGTGGGACCGAATTTGCGTTCCTTTGAAAGTTCTTTTCAACGTCACTGTACTTGTTGAAGTCATTTTCACAATACGTGTGATTGTTATAAATTGCTATTCCCGGTTAATTAGTTGTCATCAAACCTAAGTCGTGAGTCAAACTACCTACCCTCAGGTACCCTGTATACTTTCGATGATTGACCAGTACTACTAACGCTCGGGTGTCCCTTTGAGTCGACCCAATATACACCACCGAATTGTAAGTACCTGCGTTTTTTTTTTTCTAGTCATCTAACCTCGCCAAGGCAGGCGTTCAGGCAAGGCAGGTTAGCAGGTTGCTAAGGCTTGTACCTATAGACATGTGGTAAAAATTTTAAGTAATTATCTTCAATAGTTTCAAAGATCCAGGTACCGGCGTTTGAAAAAACAATATTCTGAGATGAACGCATTTGAGAAAAATGGGTCAAAAATGGGATGCATTGAGATTTGAGAAGTAGGCCTACAAAGTGCTGAATGAAAAAATGTATATGATTATAACCACTTCGAATAATTTGATGTCTTGCAGTATATAATTATTGAAACATACAATCAATCGAATGCAAAAAAAATCTAGAAATTATGAGAAAATAGCTGTCAATATCCCCTCAACATCACGGAAATCACAGATTTTTGCAACTTTCCTGACTGTTCTGTAATCCACGCATTTTTCATCAAGTTCAGTATTCCCCTGCTGTCCAGTGCTGAGAATATTTGCACGTAGAAAGGAGCCCATTTTTAAAAACAAGAGAATTTTGAGGATTGGACTGTAAAAGGTATAAAGACTATTATAAAAAGGACCTAGGATATTTGTATACATATTTTACTTCATGCATCTACTATTATATACTGGAAGCATCATTCTAACCATTTTCTTTGAAGAATCGTTGAAAAATATGTGTGTTAATTAATTCAATGAAGTCGTCGATTGCATTCAATATTGCAATATTAAATGCAATTGACGACTAGTGATTGACCCGCCCACACACGTCACAAAACAAAACATCCAATCAAATGGGCTGTTTGTTATGTGGGTACATTGACATTGCCATTCAGAGTATCTCTGAATGCCCACATGAAGTAGAGGTCAAGGTGGCCTGCCGATAAGCCACGCCGAATGGCTTTATGGGGTGGGAAGAAATGAGAGTTCAGAGAAGTGGGAGAGGAGGGGAACAGCTTGCTGTGGAGAGGGCCAACACAGACTTGGTAAGGAGTGGTTTCACTCAAAGAACTTTGAGGGAGTGGAACGATCTGAGTACGGAGGCCAAAGGATCAAATTTGAGATTGGACGAGTTCAAGAAGAGGCTCAAGAATGAAAAACAGCTGCCACCTCGCAAATATGCGCAATTGCAGTGAAGAACCACAAACAAACATCATATCACTAGTGGTCAATTCTCGACTGTTTTCAATTTTCTTTGTCTAAATATCAAGAAAATCTGAAGAATTGTCTGCATTAAGAACTTTAAAAGGAACTTTGACATATTTTGGGAAATTATAAGTTCCTTTTTTATCTGAGGAACTGGGAATTTGACTCAGTTTCTTTTATAGGCAAGGAACTGAACTTTTACTCAGTTCCTTCATTTTAGTAACTTACCCAACCAACTCTGGATAATTTGAGTTCAGTATCTGAGTGAAGATATTGGAAAAAATAACCTTTTTTTAAATATAACATCGAAACTTGATGCAAAATCATTGTTCCCCAAGCTAGGCTATGGATGAAAGGTAGGATCGATAGGACAGGGCACCACAAGGGTGATCTTACCACCCCATTTTAATTATTTGAAAACAATGAGCTTGAACACCAGAACTGCGCTGTCTAATCGTCTAAAAACAATCACCTCATTATTTAACGCAATATTCTCGCGAATAGTTCGATGTGTTGTAGCCGCCACACGTAGCTGAGTTGTCTCCTGAAAGTCTTGCGATAATTGAACAAGCCGAGCCTCCATTTCTTTCTTTAATCTGTAAGACAACGAATACCATAAAAACATGACATACAGCTTTAATTTGGAAGAGAATCAATTCAGGCTGCTAGCATGAATAAAAAAAGGCTACTATTGTGTTTCGATCAATTTTTCATTTAATCCATTATCAAAAACGCCAACTTGTCTTTTCCAACGATGAATTTCCTCTCGACTTCATAAAGAGTACGTTTGTGACGTTCTTCTTGTTCCTCCATTGCAGCTTCTTGATCTCGAAACTTTTTCAGAAGGTCATCTCGTTGAATACGAAACTCTTCCAAAGAGTTCAGCTTACCCACTGAAATATACATATTTAGACTATATTTAGACAATTTTTTGGTGTTTACCAAATGATGTACTCTATTATTTTAGATTGTACGTTGTACACTTACTGAGCAACTTTATTTCTGATGTAAGCTGTTCATGCATGACCTTGTATTCATGCTCCAAGGTTGCAATTCTCTCTTTGAATTTGGCTTGTTCTGCATCTTTTGCCTGTTTGCAAATCAAAAATAGTATTTAAACATTGGAACCAGGAAAATGCTGAGCAGACCTGTTGAGAGATGATTTCTACTTTTTTTCACCAATTGAAACGCACCATGAGCGATGAGAACCTTGTTCCGATTAATTTTTTGGATTGAAAAAATGATTATATTTCTGTCCTAGGCCTAATAGGCCTATTTATCATTCATATGTATATAAATATATATATATATATATATATATATATATATATATATATATATATATATATATATATATATATATATACATATATATATATATATATATATATATATATATATATATATATATATATATATATATATATATATATATATATATATATACATATATAAATTATATAGGCTCATTTATTTAATTAAATATTAAATATATTTAGGCCTATATTTATATATATATTTATATTTTTGGCTGAACTTGTATTCATTTTTATTTTGACCTATAGGAATATTTTTCAAGTATTTTATATAATTGTATAACAAAAAAATATATGTGCCTATATTTGTATATAGGCCTACAAATAAATTTTTTTAGATGGGGCTAGCGCAGACTTCCATTCCATATACGGAAAAAAATTGGGCTTCTTTTTATGTTTTTTTTTGTATCTAAATTGTGCACATCATATAGGTTAGGAAAAAAGACCAATCAATTTAATTCTTTTTATGCATATTGGTGTCATACCAGAATAGGTTGGGATTGTTTTTCAGAAAATTTGGTCAGACTGTTTTCCCTGAAAAAAATTGGAAATTTTGGAAAATTGCCAAAGAATGAGCCGGAGGCGCGGAGGGAAAATACTTGAGAATAAAAATTCTTCCCAAGCTCTACAATTTCCACTGACTTTGTAAAAATCTATCATACACATTTACAGGGGTTTCTGCAACATTAGGGTTGGGAAATGAGGAAAAAACACATCTTTAATGTAATTTTTTCAAAACAATCAAAGCTACTAAGAAACCAATCCAATTCAAGCAACAAGTATCACCAATTAATTCAGAATGATTAAAATGAGTGATGAGTTAAAGTGAGTGTAAACAGGAAGTCAGTGACACAATTATTTGAAACTCGAGGTGCATATATCGACAGGCAGGCAGTAGGGTTTTTAGACATTTGAAGTAAAGGTCTGTAGGGTAGATGTGGATTGAATGACAGAATATTTTTCATTCTACATTTCCATACTTCTAAGCTTAACCATTGAGATTGTAGTGCATCTCAATCACAACATATACGAGTATCTTTTAACCAACAAGTATTTACCGCCTGAAGACCCTCTAGTCGTTCTTTCAATTCCGCAATCTCGTCCATTTTCTGCTGGACTGTTCGATTGAGATAAGAGATGATATCAGCTCTATCCTCGTCCAATTTCTCATAGCTTTTCTGCAATTCTTCATTAAGAGCTTCCAATTCAAGGCAACGAGCTTTAATCCTACGAACACATATTACATGGTTGATTTCTCACTGTATAATAGTAGGGTACTTAATTAAATTCCATAAAAGATAATCTATATATTTTTCCAATTTTTAAAAATTCAGTTTGTATTTAGGCCTACCGTTCATATTTCCGAGTCAGATCAGTGATAGTAAGTTGAAATATTTCTCGATCAACTTCCGTCAGCTCATCTTTTGCTACAACTTCTTTCTTCTTTTTCCCTTTCTTTCCTTTTTTACCCTTAGCCATTCTTATTTAGTTTCTCCTGTTAACAGTATTTAGTATTAATAATGGCCATTTCAAAGTATAACTTGAATCATCTCTGCACTTGTATAATCAAAAACATGCCAAGTTTATCTACATGATCTATATTTGGTCTACAATTTTCAAATAAATAAGTATTGTACTAAATTCTTACAATCACTCCAAAGTTCAATAAGAGACAATAATGTTGATAAACTTTCCTGGATTGTTATTCTACTGACTAATGAAATATGCAGTGATGCTTGCAAATCATAACAGGCTGTTAGGATCTGGGCATCCAGGATGTTTTTTTGTTGTTGCCATGGTAACAACAGCTAACAAGGGTGAATGATCAAACAATAATTACACCTACTAACATTGTAATTCACAATGGCATTATAGAAACACCATTATTGACTTGAAAGTGTTTTTTCGTTTTAATTAGACGAGCTTTAGCGAGGATTCAATTTGACATACTGAAAAAAATTGGTGTTCGTTTTTTTTTTTAAATATTTTTTTGTCGGTTCTCCACATATCAAACGGCTACAGCTATCAATTTCAAACTTTTTTTCATCATGGTTCCTTATCTAACTTAGATCTGTATAGTTTTGTGGCATTATCGGATATCAACTTTTTTTTTATGAATTTTGGACATTTCAAAAATACCCATTAGAATAACACGGCGGAAAAAAAATTGAAAAATTTTTATTTTCAAAAAAATTGAAATTTTGTGTGGTGTTGAATAACATCTTGATACACATTTCTGGAAATTCTCAGCTTGATCGGGTCAGCCATTTTGAAGAAAAAACATGAAATGTGCTAAATTGGTACCACTCGAAGCCGTTTTTAGTTTTTACCCATTTATAACTAAAATGTTACCCAATTGGCGAATTTAGGTAAAAGTTTGGCAATGAAGTCGACATACTATCACTTTCCGCTCGTCTAACAACGCGTATATAGCGTTTTCCTAGTAAGGTTTTAATAAGGAGAAAAATATAAAATATATTGTTTATGAACCAAAGTCCATAGGGTGCTTTCTCTCAGTTTTTACTTTCAAAATGATTTCCTATTATTTGTTCAGTTACTTTCTTGATACTCTCTAATTTGAGTAATTTAATTTCAATCAAAATCTTTTATTCGAAAAATAAATAAATCAAAGTTCAATTTGTGTTTATTTACTCTTAAATGTTTCAACTTAGGAATGTCAAGGAGGTTAGATACTAATAGTATTATCTAATAGAATTATTATAGTATTATCTACTAGTATTAGTATCTAACCTCCTTGAAGAATGTGCATGATCGAAAGATTATTTTCTCATAAATCCAACTTCAAGTTTAACAAAATTTGTATAATCGTTCATCAGGACCACAAAACGAGGTGTTGTATTTTGATTACTCTATCACAGATACAGTAATTGACACACCTCAATAACAGCCCAAGTATAATGATCCAGATACACTGAAAATCCCCAAATCCAGGTCAACTGCTGGGTTAACTGTAAACCTACATTTGAAACATCTTGTATTTCCAAAAGAAGG
Source organism: Brachyptera risi (assembly GCA_964007535.1). Classification (NCBI taxonomy): domain Eukaryota; kingdom Metazoa; phylum Arthropoda; class Insecta; order Plecoptera; family Taeniopterygidae; genus Brachyptera; species Brachyptera risi. The sequence goes on from OZ023326.1 coordinate 29,067,260, forward strand.
TTGCCTACCAATTGGTTGAACTTAAATATCATCACTATATTTGTATAGTCATGGTATTTTTGAGGTTTTATAATACTTCAGGACAACGTTTACGATAAGAAATGAATTGCACCTTTCAAAACCGTGGAATTCCCGAAGTGGCAAGGAAATCATTTAATTAGTCATTAACGTTTTTGTACACAATTACCGGTATTTAGTTGATAGACGATCTTATTTAATCATGGATTCAAGTATACCAAGCCTGGTAAGACAAAAAACTTCTGTTTGGTTATTTTGAAAATGTTTATATTCACATTTTAAATATTCTAGAACACTTACAATAAAGAGTAAATGTAACGTACGTTATACCCGCTTGATAGTCTTAGTACAAAAGCATGTTTCAATTTATTAAGTACGTAAAGAGATTTGGTGTATAAATACATAAATATTAAATATATTAGGGCTTTAGGCTATATATTACTCTCATTACCTTGCCAACAATGATCATAAAGAATAAAAATCCTTTCTGATTATAAAATATAAACCAGTTAATTATTTCAATTATACTGAGAATTCATTTTGCACATTATAATACTTTGATGCAACGTTTTGTTACAGTTAATTAAAGCCTACATAGAAAATACCACATAATAGTTTTTCTCCTTCAACAAGTCAAGTCAACAATACAACATTACAATGATTGTACATAACAATGGTCTCAACTGTAAGTAACTATAGCAACAAGTAGACATAGAAGTGCCCTTACTACTATTTATTTCAAGCTGTTGATACACAAATTTAATTCATTTTGGTATTTTTAGTAGTATTTTGATTGAAGCTAATATGAATAAAAATAAATTAATAAATTATATACAAATATAAGATCTATAAATTAAGTAATATTTCATTATTATTAGCATCATCCAATATGAATATGTTAATATATATATTAATTATGTTCTAGTTTCACTTTTCTTTTTTACGCTTGTGTCATTGTTGCTGTAGACAGATGGATCCAAGTTGGAGATCCAAGTTGGGTAGGTACTTAGAAGTGCACCTCAACAAGTGATTGCATAGACTTGTCACGTAACAAATGACAAACAATCGTTACCATAGCAATACAGCAAACTGGTGGACTAAAAAACATTCAATTGGTCAATTCCAACTGGTGGACATTGTTGTCTGTCAATTTCAACAAGGAGTGACGTCACTTGACAGAAGTCTATATCAGTAAAATGGACTTTAAATTAGACTGCTCGATATAATACAGGTATAACTGAAAAACTGGTAATAACTTAATACTGGTCAAGAATAAAGAACCATCAATCTATTACGACACTAATTATAGTTACTTCCGAAATGGAATACGTTTTGGTGTTTACATAAACTGTCAATCTGTCAATATCTGGCATTAAAAGGGAATGAGATTTAGAAAATCACAATATGAATAAAATACTTTGACTTTGATATACAACTACCAAAGATTAATTAAGTACACGCAAATATAATACATTTGTTTGATTGTACGCAGTATAGTAACTCAACATAAAGGTAATGCTTACAACAGGTTTAGTATAATTCAGCAGTTTCATCTTAAACATGTGAAGACACGACATAAAGACGTGTTTGCAGACAAATGTAATATTATAGTTTTCTTTAGAATGAAATTGCTTACCATAATTAAAAGATGGCTATTTACTATTCAGGCCAATGCAGTTAGCTGCTTTATTTAGCTTGGGACAGTTTTCTCCAGGAAGATGAGTGGTGCAATCTACTTGAAACGTCGAGGGAATGGGACAAAGAGTAGGGTTTAGCCTACACAGCATCTTCCAATAGTGAGCAGTTTTATCCTGAAGATAACTATATAATTTATATACATTATGCATAGTAGCTAATCTACGGTCCCGTACAGGCAAAACAATAATTTTGGTTTCTCGAGTGTTAAACAAGAAACATTAAAGATTTGAAGATTTTAATACTGACAGGCAGGGTCAAACCAAATGTAACAATTGTTTTTTTCAACATAAATACAATGATTATGAATTCAAAGTGAGACTGAAATATGCATTTGTATGGTGTATAAGGATGAATTTCAGAATTTTAGACGACATGCTTCGTTATAGGCTTCTGTCAAATAAAAAATGACAAACAATAGTTACCATAGCAACACAGCAAACTGGTGGACTACCAAATATTCTGATTGGTCAATCCCAACTGATGGAGATTGTTGTCTGTCTTTTGCAACAATGAATAACGTCACTTGACAGAATTGCCTATAGAAAACGAGTGATTTTCAAATTCTGAGATAATTGTAGGGCCTATGGGCCCATGTAGAAATTCAAATACCAAATATTTACTCTAACCTATCATCAGATATCTATTACAACAGGACACAGTAATGATTTTCAGGAGAAATGTAAACAATAACATTGTTGTTATATATATATATACTGTATGTATATATATATATATATATATATATATATATATATATATATATATATATATATATATATATATATATATATATATATATATATATATATATATATATATATATATATATATATATATATATATATATATATATATATATATATATATATATATATATATATATATATATATATATATATATATATATATATATACACATACATATATATAATCTGAATGGATTATGTTTTACTTGCATTAATTAATGTGTTGCATTATGTGCATCAACAGTCACATACAAATTTAATTTGTGAGATTTTTCCAGACATTGTATTGCTTGCACCTTGAGCATTTTTTGTTTGAGCAGTATTGCCTGTGTTAAGCAGGGTTTCCACTACGAATCATTTCTTGTCATCCATCACTACTTCAAAATGAAATTTGCTTTTGTCCAATCACATGGAATCGTCAAAATTGGTTCGACTTCAATGATAATGCTCTTGACCAAAACTATTTTTGTCAACTCTCTACTGACTTCTGGCCACAGCCTTCTGATTATTTTAATCGACACTGGATTTGACATCCAAACATTGATGTGTCCAAAAGCAAGTTTGACAGATTGACAGATCATTTGAATTCAAAGGTGCCGTAGGTATGAAAAAGTTTATGAATCAACTAGACGTATCATGATGTAAACGTAGTGCAAACTGGTGTCCGAAACGAAAACGTGACGATCACAAGGAAAGAACCGGAGTAGGAACCATGCTTTAGTAGATAATAAGGTTTTTGTGAAACATGCTGAACCTGTTGTTATACTAAAATTCAAGAGTATTCCACTGCTAAGGACTTTCAAGTCAACAATAGTCATGATCCGAGATATGGGGTCTACATTTATACAAGGTACAAACAAACAAACTTTTTTCATCAAGTTTTCATACTGGGCCCAGATTCACAAAGAATTCCATCTTTTAATGTTTTAACGCTAAAACCAATCCAAGTTGAAACCGAGTTGACACGTTCTAACTTTATCACAATTTTATCTTTATTCTCTATTCACAAATAATTGACCGATGTAGATCGTCCGCCCTCGTAATGTCACAAAATATAAAAACCAATCAAGTTGACAGTGAAGCAGGGGAAATAGGGAAATAACCAATCAAGGTATCTAAAATTTCCCCTGCTTCGTATAAGTCACGCCCATCTACATTGGTCAATTTCAAGGACATTTTATTGGTGCGTTAGCTTTAGCCCTAACTGTTCGTGCCGTTGCCATGTGGCATCATTGTCTTCACCTGTTGAACAATTTGAGCAAAGAGTGGGATATCAATATCTAGGTCCATTTTTTTAAAACGTAATACAAATGAATACAATGTTTTAAATACTTTTACTAGAAGTGTTTGAAACTAGTGTTATGATTTCGTGTTTTTTGCATCTGTATTTGCAAATTTCGGTGTTTGGCGGTGTTATGATTTTTTCAGTCCAATGTCATGCGGAAATGATATTTCATGAATATTTAAAACGAAAAACAGTAACCAAGCTTTCAAGTACACAGTTTACAAGTAAACTATTATTAATCCAAAATGGAAGGGACCCCCAAAAATGATTTCGATTCATAAAAATTCGGATTGACCAAAAAACTCCTCTTCAACATAAATCATCACTCTTCCCGGTTAGGATTTAGTCAATTCCGTATTTCACGCGAGATGAAACTACGCGTCCGGCCGAGAGTACTTGTGAGAAACCGTTGAAGAAGCCTCAATATCGTGATAGTACGACTGTTTATTTATCCTGCACTACCTGAACTAGTTCTTCAATTCTTGAACTTTTGTGTTTGTTTGTAACCGTGGTTTTGCACCAAAGCTGCACAATCATGTTTGTTTGTCTTGAGTTCACTAGAACTAGTTAAAAAGTTCTGAACCAGCTACGGAGCTGGTGTGCTCATTTCATTTCAAGATGGCAGGTGCCAAAATAAAATTGTAGGCAGACACTATGTAGGGCTACAAGTTGTTGACGCTTAAATTCATGTTGATGAGATTGAAAAATTATATATTTAGGGTTGAATAAGGAAATGAAGGTATTTTTAAGCAAGCTGACATACAGAATTACGTTTCCGTGATTTTACCTAATACATTTTCCCATTTTCAAAATTCGCATCTCGGAATCGTTAAAATCGGCACTATCGTGTTTGTTTTTACCTCAACATTTAGGGATCATTTCTTGAACCAAACCCGTAATAAATGCACTTTCTTCCTGCACCAGCAACACATTAGTGCAGGTTGTTGCAACACAAACAAACAGTCAACAAGTAGCTTTGATCGTCAAATGGCTCACTTCCATTGGCGCTCGGCCGTCCCGAGCGTTTGTCTGCTCGGCCCAACAAATGTTTCAAGCTCATCATTGTCTCATGGTCTATTCGTAGTCATCAGGGTCTTAACAAGCGCATACAGGCAGATGGCATGCACGCAAATCAAGCAGTGAACAGCTCACGTTTCGAATAAAAAAAGACGGTATTCAAGAAAATCATTTTTTTTCATGATGAAACATAAAAAAAAAACGTGTATTTCGTGGAATATTTTGCAGTTTCAGGTTGATTGTGGTGTTCTGAGCGAATTCAGGCATATTTCGCATAATTTTGTGACTTGAAATCATATTATTCGACTGAGAAATTATTGAAACGTGCCTATATTGTTGTTTCATCATCATACACAACATTTCGCGAATTCGCGAAAAGCAGCACCTCCAGCTTTTACGTTTGTTTTTTCTCAATTTTTTCGTTAATCTTTTTAATGTTGACCATCAAGAAGGCTTGCATTTTGTTTGCTGCCATTTTTGTCAGCTGTCAGTCAAAATTCCTAAATGCGAGGCTAGGATTGAATAATTTAAATCATAATTGAAAATAGGAATGTTTCCATATGGGCCTACAAACTGTTAATTTGAATCTTTAAAATTTGTACTAATGAATATTGAGTGAGCAAAATCTCAAAATCCAGAATCATTGGAATCAATTTCAAAGTGAGTGTTGTACTGGTATATCCACTAAAACAAGTCAAGACTGGTGTTACGTTTACAACCAACTATTCTGTAAACTTTTGCTTGAAACGTCTTGTGAATATGATTTGTAAACCAGTCTGAGTCAAGTCCTAAAATGGTTATAACTTGGAACGTTTCAAGAGATGAGATTTTTTCGTGAATCTGGGCCCTTGTATCTTAAAAGTTGAAAGAAGGTTCGAGTTCGACCCTCCATTATTACCACCGACACTCGAGAGTTGAGACACCATCTTGGGTGATGCCAGGTACGTGTCTACAGACTATTATTTGGACTTTCTTGATGTTGGGCTATCAGGGGGGGTGATTGATAAGGATTCTGATCTAGCGGAGAATGACTTGCGAGCCTGGGTTTTCAGTGAGAGTTTCTTCAATGGCCGCGGTGTTGAATGCAGTCCTGTGTCAGTAGATTCGCTACCCGCAAACCATACTCGCATGCCGTCGGATCCTAGAAAAATACAGTATACAGATGCTTGAATATTCAGAAAGTGTACATCAACAACAAAGGCATGTTTCACTTGGGGTTTCCATTTGATATTGAATATTTCAATTGACCATTGTAGATGGGCGTGACTTATACGAAGCAGGGGAAATTTTAGTTACCTTGATTGGTTATTTCCCTATTTCCCCTGCTTCACTGTACCCTTGATTGGTTTTTATATTTTGTGACATCACGAGGGCGGACGATCTACAATGGTCAATTGAGTTTTGATATCTAGGTTTCGAGCGATTTCGAAATCAATTTTTCGATGTTCGATCATTTCGATATCGAAAGAGAATTCGAGAGGAATAAACAGCGGTCTGTCAGCCGTGTGTCACACTGGCTATATAGGGCAAGCACGAGTGTGTTTACAGTCCACACTTGAACCCCTTCTCACCTTTTCTGCTGTTGAATAAAGAAGCAGTAAACCAAACAAACCAGCCAGTCACAATTTTTTTTTTTCATTTCTATATTGCATTCTTTATCTCACCCTCTCTCTTTTCAAAACATCTGCATTATGAAAGAAAATAACTGACTGGGAACTAATGCCACTTTTACTGACTCGCGATCAGAGCAATGCGTTACAAGCGTCAGGCGCGCTGACTAATCAGATCTCGTATTTAACGCGTTTGCTGCGAGCTCGCGTTTGCCACCTAGATACTTCAACTTGATCAACTTTTGACGCATTGTCCGCAAGCTACTGTCATCTAGACTGCTGCTACTTATCGTTCAGTCTACGCTTCGTTCAGCACTACAAGGCGGTAAGAGAACTTCAAAATCAAATTCCACACACGTGAGATTGGATAGGCCTAATGCATTTGTCTTTCGGTCTATGTAGTATTTTCTATTCAGTATAAACTTGAAATAAATAAAACAAACAAACTGTATTCCAAACATTATTTGGCAAATATGCCCAATGTATGTGGTATTTTTGAGGTTATGTAAGGCAGTGGTGATTTTCAGATGTTTAGATATATGATGATTGGATTATTTAGGGTAAGGTTTGAACCATAAAATTACTCAACTGTTGAATATTCAACAGAAATCATATCCTAGCTAACCCTAACCATCAATTAAAAAAATCTAAATCCTAAAAACCTTGAACAATAAAAAAGTGGGTGACATATTAAAATACGGCATATTTTCCCATTATTTCTAGTACCCGAACAACTCATTTTATTTTTATCCTCATATTTTTCAATTACTGGAAAATGTGGGATATGAGTTGTGAGAGAGCTTAGAAGTATGGAAATCTAGAATGAAAAATATCTGTCGCTCAATCCATATCTACAGACCTTGAATTACTTCAAACATTCAAAAATCTTACCTGCAACTTGTTGATATTCATAGTGCTGCAACCTGTTGCATATGCACTTTGAAAAACCAATTGCTCCCAATATTCAATAAAATTAAAATGTATACTTTTATTGTGTTTTCTTGGTATTTCTCATACGATTGTTGTGAAAATCACTGAAAAAATATTTTATGACATTTTTCATATTCAGTGAAAATTTTAGAGCTTTTGAAAATTTTTTATATTCCAAGTATTTTCCATCCGGGTTATGTATGGGGATTTTCCAAACTTTCCGATTTTTTTCTGAAAAAAACGGCTGGAGCAATTTTCCTGAAAAACAATCCCATGCTATTCTGGTGTGACACTAATATGTAGAAAAAGTTCAAATCAATTGTGTTTTTTTCCTGATTTGTAAGCTGCGCACAAAAATAACAATTAAAAAAAAAAAGAATAAAAACGAAGCCCGAATTTTTTCAGTATGATGGAATGGAAATCTTTGCTACGCTCATCTAATAAGGTTCGAAAAAAGTTCAAAGTTCAACTTGAAAAAAAAAACAGGTTTGCACATCCTCACAAATCTGTGACATTGAATTACTATAATTGGCCCACACTGTAACCTTGTTGGCTAGCTGTAGTGTTGTGGGGGATGTAAAGGCAGAGCTTTATTATTGTTTGCAATAAAGGGAGGGACTTCGTATGGCAAGAGATCAAATTCGAAACTTGTCTCTCGGAGCTCAAAGTGACGTAGATGTGCTCCGTGTGGCGTCATCAAGCCAAGTAATCGATGCGCCATCTGTCAAGTGAATTAGACTACACTAGCTCTCACTAGTCCTTAAGCAGGACTAGAACCCACGCCCAATGGTGACTCAAGTTTCTGAAGTGGTGCCTCAGCTGACTGAGCTACCGAGGGCGGCCATCTCAATTCAATCATCATTCAGATCATTTCAATTTGATATTGAATGAAATTCATAATATTTTGATATTTTTTATTGATTTTAGATACAGTGAAACCTCTATCCATCGTTTTTCAAGGGACCAGGAAAATAGAACCATTCATGCAGGAAAACGAACCATCAAGGAAAATTCAACATTGGTTAAATGGGAGTGGGACAGTGGGGTGAGAAAAAATGAATGATAGAAGCAGGAAAATGATGGATCCAGGAACGATGCACGTACAGGTTTCACTGTATAGGCTGTATAGCACATTTTTGTATCTTTTATATTTTCTTGATCAAATGGCAATCCTAGTTTTGATACAGTGTGTAGTAGAGCTCAACCCACATGAAAAGGATAAAATGCCTTCTGTTTGCCTGATACCTGTAAAATCCTATAAAATATCACAAACAGCGAGATAGCATAAGATCTTCTCCTCGTGATTCAACGGTACAACCGTATACAGCATCTTTATCAACATTTTAAAAAAATGTTCATTTCAAGTTTCACACCCAAACTTGAGTTCAAGTTTCTCATTGGAGAATCAAGTGTCAATCAATAAGATTCTACATTTTATTTATTAACAATGAAAACATTCATGGAATATGTCATTTGTGGGTTACCTTTATTGCGACTGTCATTGCCAGTGCCAGAAGGGAAACTGAACCGCGAATGATGAGAGTCAAGCAAGGCAGCTGCCAAAGAACTAGTGGATGATGTAGCAGTATCCAAGCCGCCACGGGAACCCAACGATATTGCTACAAAACAATAAATGGTCAATTAGTTAGACAATTACCAGTGCACGCACTTCATACAAATATTAGGTACATCTAAATAAAATACAACTAGACTATTTGGGTCAAACAGTGCAACAAACAGTGGAACTAAGATGAAAATCTTGAAAATCTAAAACAGAAATATAGAGATAATACAGCAGCAGTTTACATAGATATATCATTATTTATTATGTAACATGCGATATCAAAAAAGGCGAGCTTTGGTCAGGTTTCATGGAAGTTATTTGAGTTGAGAATTTCAAATGAAACTGAGTAGGCCTATTCAATTTAATGGTATTGGCAGTTATGTAATATCATTTGTTTCATTAATATCAAAAAATTGACACAAAATTAAACTGTTTGACTGAGACAATTGGTCGAGTAGTTAATACACTGAACTGTCATTCAGAAGATCAGGGTTCGATTCCCGCCATGGTCGACCATCCTGGCAGGGTTTTTTTCGTGGTTTCCCTCTGTCGTTCAGGTCAATACTGGGATGGTTCCTTAACAACAGGCCACGACCGACTCCTTCCCACTATCCAAAGAAAAAAAAAATCGAATAAAATAACCTCTCATCTCATCATCCCATCAAATATTTCATTCACTGATGCCAATAGATCTGTCATCAGTACAGTGCGTCGTTGAAAAAAACCAACATAAAAAGCAATCAATCTTTTTGCTAGCCCTATATGAACATTTACATAACTTACTATAAAAAATGTATATATACACCTGGTTATGAGAGTGATAGGCTGAATTATACTAATTTAGGCCTAGCCCTAGCATATAACTCTTTTTTTCTCCTTATAAGCTTCACATCTGCTGTTGATGAAAAGCCATACATTGCCTAAGAGACTTAGTTCAAAGTGGAAGATATCAACATTCGTGTGTATTGTTCACTCTCAATACTAACTGGTGCAGTAAACCCTCGTTAATCCACACTCGATTAATACGGAATTTGACAAGTTTCGAACTTGAAGTTAATTGACCATTGTAGATCGTTCGCCCTCGTGATGTCACGAAATATAAAAACCAATCAAGTGGACAGTGAAGCAGGGGAAATAGGGAAATAACCAATCAAGGTATCTAAAATTTCCGCTGCTTCGTATAAGTCACGCCCATCTACAATGGTCAATTAATTAGGCTTTGAGAGATCAAAGTGGCTGCCAAGTAGATATCAAAATAATTGATTTAGGAGAAGACTTGTGATATTTACCTGAAGATCGATTGGTTCCAGAAAAGAAAGGGGACGCAGTTTGAACCGGAGAATAAACTTGCGCTGCAAATTCTTCGAAGGTTGAAGATTCCTTGTGATTACGCACAACGGTATCTAGAGATTTAGCACGCTCTTCGTAGCTGAAATGAAGGACATTTGAATGAAAACATTGTTTACCTCTGGCTAGATTGACTTGTATAGTATATTTGGTATGTATATGCTACAATCATGTTGAATAAAGCAGAAACAAGTGGAAGGTTCATAATTGGTCGTTCTTTAAACAACTGAATCTAATTAGGATACACAAACTTCATTTTCAACGTCATGTTGTTTTCTATTATGAATGTCAAGAGAGAAAATCATTTTTATTGACGGCTGTTCATCTTCTTGATGACTGACCATGAAGGTCCAGCTTACTACGAATTTGGAATTATAATTGCCGAAAGTGAAAATGAGTTATACAAATATAGTGATAAGATCAAAAACTTAATTATTATACAAAAAAAATAAATATTAGAATTCAAGTAGATTGAGATACACTGAAGAGATGATTGTGGAGAATATGTGGCAATGAATTATCACTTACTAGTTCTGATAGAAAGGTAGCATGCTTCTCTTCGCCCTGGACGCACTTATTGCTGATGCTCGCACCAAACCTGGTAGCACTTTGTGATCAACGATGACCTCATTGAACAGAGGACCAAAGTATGGAACCTGCAAATAAAACGTTAACTTGCAATTGAATACACAGAACATAAGAAATCACAACACAACTGAATTTGTTCAACTTGTTGAAATGAATTTGTTGAATTTGTTGGATAAAAATAATTTACAAAAACAAACTCGGCTTATCGCTTGGTCATGTTAGAGATATGATCGTCAAACAAATTTTGTGTTATTGTAAATTTGTGTACCGGTTCGTGTGATTAAGGGTGATTTTGACTACAACCAATCAGAGCGAGCTTGGGGTAAAGTGTGATATGTACAAAAATGGATGATTTCAAGAAAATTTGAAAGAATATCATAGACAAATGTAAAAGTAGGCCTACAATGGCTTGTAGATAATATATATACTGTAATGGAGATATATAGAGTATCTTGCCACAGTGTATCAGCAAGAATTGACACATACAAAATACAAGTGGCTCTTGCATAACCTCTTAGGAATTAATGGGACGTGTATTTCTTAAACAGTAAACCCTTGTTAATCCAAAATGCAAGGGATCCCAAACAATTGATTTTGATTTATAAAAATTTAGACCAACTTTAAAGAAAAAAATTTCCGATTGAGAATTTTGTCACTTTTGTATTGCGCGCGAGAGAAGCCATATCACGGCTCCATACGTGCATAGTGAGAAACCGTTTTGAGGTGCCTCAATGGTCATGCGTACTGAGCACGCTGTTGACGCGAGATGGCCATATGGTACACTTGTCGCACTTGGCAGTTTGTATGGCCCAAATGCGTAGTTTCATAAATGATTCAATATTGTGATCACTAGGCCTGTCAAACATTCTCCCGACTACAGATTCATGCAGCTTTACGAAGCCTCTTTCTTTTTTCAAACGCGCTGCCCTGAATGAAGTTGCGCTCAAGCTTTTCCTTACTTTTCAAAATTGTTGACAATGTAGAATTCAAATTCTATTGCAAGTTGACCTTTGAGCAATTCCTTCTTATCTATTGCTCGCAATAGCTCCACTTTTTTGCGAGAATTAGTTTGTTATGTTTTGTTTTTGACATCTAAACACTATTCTTAGAAAGCCTGCACACGAATAGCGGACGCTTACATCAGTTGCTCGGTAGCTACTAGCTAGCGTAAGAGAAATGTCTAGGCCTATTTTTACGCGTAAATGGAAGAGCATGTTAACTGGGAAAATAATGATTATTTCAAGGAATATCTTTGAACTATTTCGAATTATCCAATCTGAAACTAGTGTAAAAGCAATTGACGGGTCAAAATATTAGTTTGAATTACAGTTCAGCTGGATTTTGGATAAATTATATTAATCAACATTGAAATGTGAAATGCCCATACCTTTGGCCGGGGACCGACTTCAAGTACGAAATGTCAAATTTCGGATTAACCGAGTTTGGATTCACAAGGGCTTACTGTAGTAAACTTCAGATACACTACTCGATCGCATACAAATAATTTTTAAAAATGATGATATAATGAGATAAAAGCACTAGGCCTACTTGACTGTGTAAATTAACACGAAAATAATGGTGATTTGTTTGTGGTTGTTCAAAGTGGTCCAATGGGTGAAGAGATAACACAGTAACTCACGTCAGGCTTGCGCGACACTTGTATCCGATACAATCTGTTTGGAAGAGGGTAGATGACAATCAGCACATCGCAGAACTCGGTGGGAATCAAGCCTCGGCGGTAGTCTCGCGAGTGTTCCGACCACACGATGTGGACCTCATCGTTACCGAGATGCCGAGTCTAAGTGGAACAAGTAGTCACATGTAATCGTATTAATAAATTAAGGGTCACTTCAGGCATGGGACATTCTTCAGTCTTCACAGAATATAGGCAGCAAGAATAGCCACAGAAGGCTTCTACGGTAGGCCTACGTACATCGTCAAATAAATCAAACGATTGGTATGATGTGTTACCAGTGCTATGTGTCACCATTATAAAATTTCAAGTTCTAAAATCAAAACTCTATGTGAATTTTGTTCAAACAAATTGTAATTTTTGAGCCAAAATTGCAAAATTTAGATGTTGATGTTGTGAAACTTACATAAAAATGTTGAGAACAATCTGAACAGATATGTTAAGTTGGGCCAGGGTGATGAGTACATATAATTTCTATTGAGCTTACCTTCTGTAACAGAGATTCCTGGCTATCAGACGGCATGCGAGTGGCTACGTGGAAGATGGCCTCGAAGAAGGAAGTGGCGTAATACGGTGCGGTATCTCCAGTGCTCTTGTTTCTCTGCAGACCGCCAAGGAAACCAGTGTGCGATTCTAGCTCAACCTAGGAACAACAACAATCTCTCAATCTTCAAGAAATCAGGCTAAAATATTGGCTCAGAATTGAAGTAGGAATTATGTTTAGGAATAAAGGAATTAAATTATTGAACTGTCTTATACATGAATATTTACTGTCTCATTATTTGTATCCACGACAGTCCAGTTACGTTACACACCTACGAGAGCTGGAGGTTGCCTACAAGCATAGCGAACATACACATCACTGTTAGGCCTATATTTGTATAGCTGTGGCATTGAGTATATACTATAGTGTTCAGGCTATAAACACTATAAACTGTGCTTCTTTGCACAGCAAAGAATTGCAAGAGATTTTTATGGCTGTGGTTCTTTGAGCCAATAATTTTTGGAATGAGATTTACATTGAGAAACACAACGTCTACATCTTTGAAAGCGTTAATTGTTCAAAGCTGCAGCAAAGTTTCCCTACAATTACCGGTCTACGAAAGCTTTTACAATTATTTGGCTGGTAGACCACCATTGGTTCTCGTCGGTACGAGCATAGAACGGACAACGTACCTCCCAAGCTAAGCCAGCAATGAATTCTTCGTACGACTGGCTGCCACAAGTGTTGGACAGAATCGAGTTCTTATCTTCTTGGCCCTCGGCTACATACACTACCGCTATCTTGTGAGTCTCTCGACATCGCTATAACAAGAAACAAGACATAAGAGAAAACTCAGAAGTTAGTATATTAGTTGAATATGAATTATAATCAAACTACTAATCAGTAATCACTGATCAAGTAGGCCTATCTGATAAATCAACATATGCAAACAGCAAAAGCTTCATCGAAAGAAAACAAGTTGACACATTTTCAGGGGTGTGCGAGTCCATGTTTTCAAACTCGAGTCCGATTCTTCATAAAATTATTTAGTCCGAGCCGAGTCTCGAGTCATTTGTAAATAGGCCCATATAAATAATTATTAGGACGATTTGATGTAAAAGAGATTGCTGTATGTACTTGTGAAGTGTATGGAATTATATCAAGTAGGCCTATGAATGTAAATAGGAGCAGAACTACTACAGTAATAAACAACAACTAGGTCTAGGCCTAATACTGAAGCAAGGTGAAAAAATAGGTCAAAGTGTATAAGGCTAGGTTTGCCTAGATAGGCCTACTTCACACTGAGTCTCAATTTGACAATTTCATTTCATAAACAATGTTGCTTGTCGTATTCCCAAGTATTTTGGTTAAATTAAAACTATAACTTTCTCCATTATAGTGACTCAAAATTATAGTGACAAGATCAAACTTTTTCTTCTTCTTCTTCTTTGCAAGATCAAACTTGTTAAGGTACGTTTACTCTCGAGCTTTGTGCTACGAGCAACATGCTTTGAGCAACCGGCACTGTGTGCTGACTAATCAGAGAACACATGCAACATGCGCCAGAGATTGACTCGGTTTATCTTTGCTTCTGTTTTCTTCTTGCAACTGCGCTGAGACCAACAATACGTCACGATATTCATCACGGCCAGTTTTTTTTTAACTGTCAGAACCAACTTTTCAACTGCTATTTCATCTGCACGAGATGAACATTTTTTAAATATTTTTTTTTATTAAGAAGCTCATATAATTTGATTGGATACATATGGTCCAAGTTTAAATATTTTTTCGTGGTAGCATAACCACAATTTGAAGTTTAACTATGAAGTCGTCACAGCGCTCAACAGTAAACGTATTCGTGCGCTGAGCGCATGTTGCCGGTTGTTCAAAACATGTTGCTCGTAGCTCAAAGCTCAAGAGTAAACGTACCTTTATTGTTTGGTCTTGGAGATCAGTAGTCAGCAACCATAGCCTTCTAAACCCAACAGCCAATGAGATCACTTATTGAGAAGCAGCCAATAAGAATCGAGAATTCAAATTTCGGAATCGGCGGTAAATTCAAAGACTACAATTACTACGAGTCCGATTCTAGTGGAGACTCGGACTCCAAATTGGGTGGACACTCCTACTCATTTTTACAGATGATGTAATTAATTCTATTATAGAGTGATACTTATTAGGCCTATAGGCCTATATTATCATTCAATCATTCACTATAGTTATTCACTTCATCTTTGGTAACAAGACCACCTTGAAGTCTCATAATAATGGAAAGGTGCTGCTTCTGAACGGTCTTAGTAATTCATCCTTTGCCTAATTGGGAAACAATTATTGTGGGCCAATTTCAAGATTTCGATATTGATAAATTGGGTATGAAGTAGGGCTGTGCGAGACTCGAAATTTTCGAGCGAGTTCGAGTCGAGATCGAGACTCGAACTCGCTCGAAAAGATTTTTTCCCAGATCGAAATATCGAGTCTCGAAATAATTTCGGGTCTCGAACGTTTCAAACTTGTCAAGTTTTATCATTCAACTTATTGGTATTAAATAATAAATATATAGTGTCTGAAACTTATGAAAAAGTTTTGTTTCTGCATTTCTCCCTTCGATTTTGCATAATATAGAACTTGCTGAATGATAACAACGCGCATCATTTCACAATGTCAGTTGCACCGGACTGAATGACTCTTGAGTGACTGAGTTGAGTCGTAGTTACCACCAGCCACGCACACGCGTCACTCTCCCTTCCCCAGTTCCTCCCCCTCAACCAAAACACATCCACACTCTGTCAAGGACAGATTGAAACGTCATCAAGCCACTCGGGACAGCCGAGCGCCAATGGCAAAAAGTTCAGGCGTCGTCATCGGCGAAGTTAGCCGATCAAGTAGCTCATCAGTAGCGAACTTATCAAGTAGTTTCGCCCGGTTTCTCTCGTACGCAATACAAAATTGACGTAATTCTAACCGGGAAGTGATGATTTTCGTGGCTATCTTTTTTAATATTGATTGTATCCACTATAAATTTTGCACTTAGATAACCATCATGCTAAAACTGCAAAAAAATGAAAATAGAATAAAAACCAACAATTCACATGATTATTTGGTTTTTACGAAATTTTCAACAATGAAATTTATTTTTCGTTTTTCTCAAACAATAATTTTTTTCAATTCAATTTTTTCACGAAAATGTTGCTGAAGTATTGATCAAGGGTTGGTCATATCGTTTTTTTATATTCCTGCTATATTTCAAGATATGATTTTATTTACGATGTTTTTTTTAATTCATATTTTCTATAACTCTTTCTATAAAATTTGTGCTCGAACTCGCTCGAACTAGAATTTGTGCTCGAACTCGCTCGAACTAAAATAATGCTCGAAACTCGCTCGAAAAAAGCCAATCTCGCTGGAAACTCGCTCGAACTCAAAAAGCTCTGGTCGCACAGCCCAAGTATCAAGTAGGTTAAGCCTATTCATAATATACTTTAAAATTTGTTTGATAATTCATATCATTTAGACGTGATGCACAACCAGCGTCTACATGCGGCTCGTCATACCATTATATTTCAACAGTAGGCCTATATCTCAATAATTTCACAGGGAGAAGTTCAACTATTTTTAGCCTGCTTTTATTTTTCATTTTTTTTTGAGAAATTAGTAATAAAGACTAGGTATACAATATTGCGCACGTCTTTCTGCAGAAAGTTTTGTATTCAAAGAATGTAACGAAATACGTTTTTAAAATGTATGAATAAATCCATCATAAAGAAAATCTACCTGAGAGTCGAGGTGACGTAACTCTCGTAGCAGCTTCTCATTTTTGGCCAACAGATGGAGTTGCGTCCTGCGCTCCCAGCCAGCGAGTCCAAGCTGAGAGAACAACAGTCGACAGTGCTGAAAAGGGGCCTGAGGAGGACGGTGGGGGATAGGTGTACACTCCTCTCCTAACATCCTGAAAAAAAGCACATTGATAAAATGTTCTGAAATATGAAGTAGGCCTACTGAAAACTGTTCATTCCAATTTAAATTCAATTCAGGGCACATTTTTTGAATTAGTGAAATATGTTACGTCTTTACTTTATGCTAATTACAGTTACATATAAACAAATGTAACAGGGGTAATTACAAGTTAATTAATGCTTAATTCACTACTGGTATTATCTTTTGAAAACTGGCCCATATAAATTTTTAAACAGGCCTATGTAAACCTAAAAAATAGAAGAAGAGGCGACTAACATAATACAACATCAACGTATTTCTGAATTATGAAATATGCATCATGAATGAATACGCATTGTTCTCAAATCCATCGTTTCCTTCTGCGACCATTTATTGTATTTCACCCAACTCCTGCATAACCAATGTTAAATTCTAATGGATTGTTTTTATGAATGGATGATTTCGTTTACCTTGTCACTTGAAAAATAAAATGATAGATTGGGGTTTCACTTACTATGTTCATTTTTTTTTACCTATAATTTGTATTAAAAGCCAAACTTGATAGAGATACACTAGTTACGAAAGAGTGACAAAATTGTCATAGCAAAATTATAATTAATGCGTAATTCAGCCAAAATTATAAATGATAAATTAAGCCAATAATGAAATACATAAATGGAGAAGAATTTGCCTCTCGAGGACAGTTATCGGAGATAATGTAAGTGCACTGTTCTTATAATTACGTACAGGAGTTTACATAGCTATGTTGGCCGCTAAAGATTTTAATCAAATTAGTGCCTACGTAAGACTAATTTTTAAAGATGAACCATAGATGAACACCTAGATCTCACATACTCAAACAAGCTGGCTTTTCAAGGAGTGCCTCGCCTTCAAGACAACTTGAACAGCCGTCAGTTCCCTCAGAACATCCAGCTCACGACCTCCAACTCTCATTGCCCGTCTCAATCTTCCTTGCGCGTGCCTAACTAGGTCCCTTGTCTTGCTTCCCCTCAACTCCTTTGCCTATGGTTTGACTGTGTACATACTAGGGATGTCAGCTGGTACCCGGGTGGGTCCAATTTCAAGTGAAACCCGGGTTCAAACAATTACCCGCCGGGTAGTCAATGTTTTTTTCTGGTCTTTATTTTTCTGTGAATGATGTTTTTGATCCGGTCTGTATTTGGATGCGCGTTCGACTCACGCGCACCCCTTCTTCGCTACCCTCACCCATCCACTGGCCCATCACTACAGCATGTCATAATACCTTGATAGTCAGCTGTTGTCAGAAGTGCATTGTATGACACACACACACAGTCACACTCACACAATGCTCATAGCAAGTTGCTAAGTGACACTGTCGAGATGTCTAGACATGTCTGAAATGTCATTTGACTGGAAGTGTGGCATTACTTCAAGTTTGCTTTCAACATTTGATTGTTTCCCTGCCATTGTTTTAATAGAAAATGAATATTATTGAAATGACATCCTTCTTCAAACAATGAAAAGAAATCATCATTGGCTTCATTGCCTTTTTAAAATACTTTTATTCGGAATTACTTTTCGACTTTCCGTCGCCATAAAAGAATGCGCTCATGCGAACGTCTTGCTTCCCCCCCTCCCCCTCCCACGCATTGTCAGCTGTTACTGGCAGGGCAAATGTGCTAGTGCCGTAGTGCGGTTGCATCAATCACGTCAGTGTGCTTAGAAGCCTTGAGGTTAGAGGTACTGTTGCTCTATAGAGTGATGATTGGATTGAGGAAAATGATGCGTCTTTTTATGAATATAGGGGATTTTGGCCTATACGATTTTTTTTTGTCTTTTTTTGTGGGAAAAACCCGGATAGGAGTAGGGTAATGAAGGCGGGTACCCGGGTAGGAAAATTCCTACCCGCCTGCATCCCTAGTACATACTAGGGATGTCGGCGGGTAGTGCGTACTGGTAGTGGTAGGTCTAGGCGGGTAGACCTCGACTATCAAGGTCTTCTGACAATCTGTAGTGATGGGCCAGCGGATGGGTGAGGGGAGCGAAGAAGGGGGTGCGCGTGAGTCGAACGCGCATTGAAATACAGACCGGATCAAAAACATCATACACAGAAAAATAAAGACCAGAAAAAAAAACATTGACTACCCAGCGGGTAATTGTTTGAACCCGGGTTTCACTAGAAATTGGACCCGCCCGGGTACCTGCCGACATCCCTAGTACATACTAGTAATAATTAGCTAGGCTCCCAAGGTAATTTTTCCAAGTCTCATCCCTCAAAACTCTGGCCGACGACAACTTTCAACGAATCGCGCGCTAGAGAAAACATCGGTGGAAGGAAACAATTTTTTCCCGTGCAAGTAGACAACTTCAACTTTTGACGTCCGGCACGGAACGATTTGCGGAAGTCGTGTAGAGTACTAATAATAGAATGTAGGGATCGCATCGTCGCACTTCCATTTCATTCCGATTTTACGACTCCAAACGCTCTCAAAATCTCACGTTGTTTTATATTTTGAGGTTTTATACACAATTATTTATTTCTATTTTCTAGTAGGGATGTCGGCGGGTAGGAATTTTCCTACCCGGGTACCCGCCTTCATTACTCGACTCCTACCCTACGGCACTAGCACATTTGCCCTGCCAGTAACAGCTGACAATGCGTGGGAGGGGGAGGGGGGAAGCAAGACGTTTGCATGAGCGCATTCTTTTATGGCGACGGAAAGTCGAAAAGTAATTCCGAATAAAAGTATTTTAAAAAGGCAATGAAGCCAATGATGATTTCTTTTCATTATTTGAAGAAGGATGCTATTTCAATAATATTCCTTTTCTATTAAAACAATGACAGGGAAACAATCAAATGTTGAAAGCAAACTTGAAGAAATGCCACACTTCCAGTCAAATGACATCTCAGACATGTCTAGACATCTGGGCAGTGTCACTTAGCAACTTGCTATGAGCATTGTGTGAGTGTGACTGTGTGTGTGTGTGTATGTGTGTGTGTCTTACAACGCACTTCTGACAACAGCTGACTATCAAGGTCTTATGACATGCTGTAGTGATGGGCCATTGGATGGGTGAGGGGAGCGAAGAGAGGGGTGCGCGTAAGTCGAACGCGCATTCAAATGCAGACCGGATCAGAAACATCATACACAGGAAAAAACATTGACTACCCGGCAGGTAATTGTTTGAACCCGGGTTTCACTTGAAATTGGACCCGCCCGGGTACCCGCCGACATCCCTAATTTCTAGTGATGAGTTTCGATCCCAAAATATTCATCCAGGCAATTAGAGAATATTCCTGTCTACGATAGTGTTATTTTTCACCTTTTGATTTCAATGGTTTTCTTAAAAAGGTTCTAGTTTTTGCTGATAGAACTCATTACTAGGGCTGTGCGAGTCTTGAAATTTTCAAGCGAGTTCAAGTAGAGTTCGAGAGTTCAAAAAGATTTTTTCCCAGATCGAAATTTTGGGGCTAGAAATACTTTCGGGTCTCAAACTATTTCGAGCTAGCGAGCAAGAGTTGAAGGATAAATTTGTCACCTTTTCATCATTCAACAGATTGGTATTAAATATAGTGTCTGAAACTTGTGAAAAACCTTTGTTTTTTCGTTTCTCCCTTTGATTTGAATATGAATTTGCTAAATGATTACAACGCGCATCATCGTCTCATTCAGCCACTCATCATCATCAGCCACTGGACTGGCTGACTCCGTGTGAGTGAGTTCTGCTGAGTCGTAGTTACCACCAGACACGCACCTCTCTCTCTTCCTCAGTTCCTCCCTCTCTCCAGTACACATACACATTCTGTCAATGACAGATCGAAACGTCATCACGCCGTGTTGTCAAGCGACTCAGGACGGCTGAGCGCTAGTAGCAATACGCCATATGTTGTTCGCGCGTCGTCGCAACCGGTCGGAACTAGCGAGTATTCACGATCTCAACGATTTCCATCGGCAAAGCTGGCCGATACACAGTCATTGAGGCAACGGTTTCTATGAACTCATCAAGTAGTTTCGCTCGGTTTCTCTCGTACGCAAAAATACGAAATTGCTGTAATTCTAGCCGGGAAGTGATGATTTTAGTGGATAAGGACGTGTTTGGTTGATCCAAATTTTTATAAATCGAAATCATTTTTTTGAGGGTCTCTTCCATTTCGAATTAACAAAGGTTTGAGCTCGCTTGCTTGAACTAAGATTGTGATCGAGCTCGCTCGAACTAAAATTTGTGCTCAAACTCGCTCAAACTAAAATAGTGCTCGAACTCGCTAAAGTCTCGCTTGAAAAAAGTCAATCTCGCTCGAAACTTGCTCGAATGCAAAAAGCTCTGCTCGCACAGCCCTACACATTACCCTAAGTGACGGGAAAAAACGGTATGGAAACATGATCTATTTTACACCAACGATGTCGTCCAATGTTTTGACGGACGTCACATTGAAAATTCGTCATGGGAACCTAGCTTTACCCTGGACATTCCTATTTGCTTAATGCTCCTATGGAAATGTATTGTAAATAACTTTGTAACAATATTTTGAACAAATAGATCCTTACGTGTTATCATTGGCGTGCCTCTGGATGTAGTCGTGTTCAGCATTGCGTTGATTGAGTACGGTGGTGATCGTGTCGTCCTCTACTTGACGGGTGAGGGGCGGTGGGGGTGGGGCGGGGATGTTACGAGGGGTGTCCAAGCTATCCAGCAGCTCTGGACTCGTGTGACCCAGGTATTGGAGAAGCTGTGTAGAGAAGACGGTATGAGAAATTTCAAGTATAATTCCATCTCAAGAGAGAATGGATCTAACCTTGACTTCAACACATCAGTAAAATCCCAATAGGTTTAGATTTGTAGGCCTGAATAATCAAATGGAAAAATATATAATATGCTAGAAAAGATGAAAATGATAATTGAATGTAATTTTTGGTTCATAAGCTGTTGATTTTCTAGTCAAAAAGCTTTGTCAATACAGTGAAACCTCTATGCATCGCTCCCGGATCCATCGTTTTCCTGCTTGTATCATTCATTTTGTCAGACCCTACTCCCATATAGTTAATGTTACATTTTCCTGGATGGAATGTTTTCCTGCATCAATGGTTATATTTTCTTGGTCCCCTGAAATAGGATAGGGGTTTCACTGTTCACTGTTGGGGTTTCACATTTCTTATTATATCCTAGCTACCTAGCACAATCTTGATAGTTGCTTGATAGATCGTCACTATATTGTTGTAGGTAGTACTGTAACTGAATTAGAAACATCTATGATGGAGCAACATTATTCTGAAATTGATACTGAAAAAGTTACTAGATCATTCATGTCAGTCATTTCATCATGTGAGATCACTGATATCACCAGAAATTAGTATGCGAGTTTAGCACATGCACCATTACCGATATACATGTGAAAATAGATATGTAAGTAAAAATTTGTTCAGAAAGTTTGAACACAATAGATTAGAATGCAATTAAACGTATTGTTTTCAACGCAGGAAACATACATCGTCCAGATTGTCCATATCTTGTGCGGCATTCTCAAAGGTTGGTAGGACGTCAGGCGGCCGATGCCGTAGCGTGTGTTGCGGAGGGCAGGAATTAAGACCGCCACCGATGAAACTTGATGTCAACATGGATTCTTCGTGACGGGAGTTTACTGGCGGAAAACCATTATTACGGTCGACAGCTGCAATGAACACACAGAAACAGAGATATGATATTCTAGTAACTGACTGAAAGACTATTTATATTAAAAACTCATAGCAATCCCAATAATATTTTTCAACTCAAAATAAGTGACTATAATGAAGCACCTGAAGGAAGGTTACCAATAATTTACAAATATATTTTAAATATTCCTACAGTAGGCCTAACATAGTTAATTTGGAACTCAGGGGAGTATAAAAAAGACATTTGGAATTTAAGAAATTTAAATCAACAATTGAAAAAATTGAATAAATAATGACAGATATTATTAGGATGGGTAGTACAGACTCAAACGTAGAGTCAACGCTGTCCATAGCTTCTCACGTGTTGCCTGTATCATATGGTAAACGCTAGTGCCGAACAAAACCAAACATACGGGTACTATAACGCCGGATACTATGTCAATAGAATGCGCAATATATTACGTAACAATTTTATTATGTACTTTGGGCCTTGGGAAATCAACTATGAGACACTGGGAGGAGGGGAAAGCTTAAAATAAAGGTTGAAACAAAGTTTGTTATCTTAGTACAGTACGGCATTTTATATTTTCAGCTTTTATATTCAACGTTATTACTATATTGATCTAGTGCCGTGGGCGGTGGGACCCTCTGCTCGATGGTCGCAAGTCGACCGAAACTTGCAAGCGGCAACAATGGTTCTCTGTTTGAAACAGACGAGGTATAAATAAAAAGAACAGCATAAATAGTGAACACTGCACTTTTTATGTAATTAAAACTAATATGTTATTAATTTTGTATATAGTAATATGTAAAATAAAATGTAATATGTTTAAGGGACTTGCTTCAAAGTGGAAGATGTCAACATTCGTGTGTTTTGTTTACTCTTAATACTAGGGTTGCCAACAATAATCGATATATTGATTAAGATCGATATTTTTTCAAACGATACGATAATCGATTCATTCTCGGCGATACGAAATTAATATGATTATTTTCAATTATCGAAATGAACATTCTTTCCTTTTCAAACTTGCTATTTTACCCTTCATGTAATTGCTCCAATCAGTGTATGTGGCGCGAAAGTTCTTGTTTTCTATTGGGCACTCGAAAGCCAATAAGAAACGCTGTTTGCAATGACGTCAGAGTTGATATGCGCAAGAGACGAAAATATAGACTTGGACCTATCGCGCGGTTGGGTTGGATATGAGGTACAGTACACTGGTACAGACTGCGACGCACTTTAACCTATCAAGGGTACCGTATTGTCAAGAATATAAATATAAGCCCAGCTATGCGACAACGAAACGACTTGTGACAAACTGTGGAGAGAGGCCTTAATTGATTGCCGGTTTCGAGTGTTTTTTTCACGCTAAACAGTCTCGTGCTTGTCAAGGTCTGACCGCGTCAGAGTAGCGCGTAGTAGGAAGACACACATCATGCAGCAAACAACTTGACGTGATTGCGTTTATTATTGCGCGTCAAATAAAAATTATGGAAATTGAGAAAATGATGCTTTTTCATGACAAAACATTTATTAGACGTGATTTTGGTGGAATATCTCTCAGTTTCTAGTCGATTCCGTTATTATGAGTGTACGGATGTAGTAAGCTTACGCCCAATTAAAATGATCAAAACAAGTATTTTTGACCGATTACAGGCCTAGGCCGAGGGTGCCTTTTCGGCTTGAAATTTCGAGGAAAACCCTCGGATTAAGTTCGGGACAACGGTTTCTATAATTCGATGAATAATGAATTCCAGATGTACGTTGTTACTTGTACTTTTTTTACAGCTCAGAAATCTGCCTCTTCCTAGATCCCATTATCTTTCTACCCCTTCCTGCCAGGACCGAGCTCCCGCACGTAGTCCAAGGTCAACCACTTGTCAATGAATCAATCAACGCAGCTGCTTAGACCGCAATTTGTAACACAATAATTCCGATGTGATACGATATTTTGACATTCGATACGATTATCGATTAGGAGAAAAAATATCGATATAATACGATTAATAACCGATGTCAAGTAAACGATAATCGATATGAGTTTTCATATCGAACGGCAACTCTACTTAAAACCAATGCTAGTAATGTCTGGATATATATCACAGAAACGGTTTCTAATATAATTAATAATGTTTATAATTATAATGTGAATAATTACATGTAATTGGGAGGTTTATAATGTGTTCCGGACTTTCGGAAACTGAAAGACTTTTATCTACGGCGGAAAGTTATGGTCACCAACAACAGCGCAGTCCTGGTGTTGAAGTTCATTGGTTTTAAATCATTAAAATGGGGTGGTAAGATCGCCCTTGTGGTGCCCCGTCCAAACGATCCTACTTTTCATCCATAGCCTTAATTGGGGAACAATGATTTTGTATCAAGTTTCGATGTTATTAAAAAAAAAAAAAACTTTTCATGTGTCGGAAGAAACACTTGTTAGATGAGCATTTATTATGCTTTCATTGCATCATGATTGCATGCAATCATTTATTATTATTATTATCATTTTTATATATAGGCCTATATTTATATTTGAATGTGTCTTGTATTTCGATAATAACTTTGACGTGACTCATGTCCATGTAGTGGATCCATTGTCAGAAGGAATAAATTAATAAATAAATAGCAAAGATTCAATTTTGTATACGGGTACTGAAAAAAAAGGCCTCCGTTCTAAGTTTTTTTTTTTTTTTTTTTTTGTAATTTTGTTTGTGGCATAGTTACAGGTTAGGAAAGAAACTCAATCAACTTGAAACTTTTTCTACATATTGATATCACACCAGAATAGGTTGGGATTGCTTTTCACACCAATCGGTCGTACGGTTTATTTTTTTTGGAAGTTTGGAAAATCCCCATAACAATAACCCGAGAGATAAATACTTGAAAATCAAAAGTTCTTCAAAAGTTCTCAAATTTCTACTCAAAATAAAAAACCCTATTAATCACACTTACAGTAATTTTTGCAACAGTCGGGTGAGAAATGACGAAGAAAACGCATTTGCAGCGCATTTTCACATCAATCAAAGCTGTTAAGAGAAACCAATTAAATCTATAGCAACAAGTGTCACCAATTAATTCAGAACACTTGAAACCAGTTAAGTATGAAACTTGAAGGCCATAACATAACTGATTCTTTTTTTTTTTTTTTTTTTTTTAATAACATTGAAACTTGATATAAAATCATTGTTCTCCAATTAAGGATATGGATGAAAGATAGGATGGTTTGGACGGGGCACCACAAGGGCGATCTTACCACCCCATTTTGATTATTCAAAACTAATGATCTTCAACACCAGGACTGCGCTGTCTATGACCATAATTTTTCGCCGTAGATAAAAGTCTCTCCGTATAAACACACGAATGTTGATATCTTCTACTTTGAACTAAGTTTCTTAGGCAATGATTCTGGTAGGGATTTTCAACGTTTAAACTTTAAACTTAAAGCATGGCTTTCCTAAATTTGGAGAAAGCATACGACCATCTTCTCAGAGAAAGGGTGTGGGAGAGTCTCAGAGCAAAGAGCATACATGGAGGGATGATAGACCGGGTGAAGAGTTTGTATCGAGAATGCGAGGCTTTGGTGCAAACAAATGGAGGCAGGACGGAGTGGTTTTAGGTAAGGTGCGGAGTTAGGCAGGGCAGTGTCCTATCACCTAAGTTGTTTGTAATGGTGATGGATGAGATAGTCAGAAAAGTGGAACTAGAGAAGGAAGGCCCAGGGTCAAAGAAAATGATATACGCTGATGATATCTTGTTGATTGATTGATTTAGTCTTTATTAGCCACAGAAAAATGGGGAGACAGTAGAGAAGAGGTGCAAGAGAAAGTAGAAAGATGGGAAGAAATGACAGAGGAATTTGGGATGAGAATTAGCGTGGAAAAGAGCAAAACAATGGTTTTGCAGAGAGAAGAGAGAAAGATTGAAGAAAAAGTACAGCTGCAAGGTCAAGAACTGGAAGAAGTAGAAGAGTTCTCATACTTGGTAAGTATGGTCAGTAATACGGCAAAAGTAGAGCTAGAAGTGAATAAGAGAATAGCAAAGGCGGACGTGCTATTCCAAAAAGTAAGGAAGCTGATTTGGAACCAAGATTTTCTGAGGAGTGGGAAGATACTCATTTATAATGGGTACTACTTACCTATCTTGACATATGGAGCAGTTACATGGTCAATCAACTGGAGAGAAGAAAAGAAAATGGAGGCAGCAGAAATGAAGTTTGTAAGGAGCGTAGCAGGAGTGTCAAAGTTGGAGAAAAAAAGAAGCAGTAATATAAGGAAGGAAGTGGGAGTGGAAAGGTTATCATTTAAATTGGAAAGGGAGAGACTTAGGTGGTACGGGCATATGCGGAGAATGGAAATGGAAAGAATACCGAGAGCAATGTTTGAGATAGTAGAAAACAATGGAGCTAAGAGAAGAGTTGGAAGACCAAGAGAAAGGTGGCAGGAGGGAGTCAAGTTCGGGGTAGTCAACCGAGGAGAAAAATGGGATGAAGTGGAAGACGAGAGATGGTGGGAGAATAGAGAACGATGGAAGGAACTTGTAGGAAGAGAAGAAGAAATAGAGGATAGGCCTAGCAGTAGTGAAGAAGAGGAGGAAGAAGTCGGAACTGGCAGGAACCGATTGATATGAAAAGTCTGCCCTAGAAAAACTGGTGGAAAAACCCTCTGGCCCAATTTAATTTGTTATCTGGGTTTGAGATATATATATTGTATCCACTTCAAATCTTGCACTTAGGTTCAGTATTACCAAGGCCAGTTAGTATTTATCTGAGAATTGGTGGAAACTACTAGCATAGGTAACCATGGTGATAACAAGTTTGAACTGTCAGATAAAGGCTAACTAGACTTGGTAATACCGGGCCTTGGATAACTATCATGCTAAAACTGCAAAAAATAACAGAATAAAAAAAAACCAACAATGGAGATGATTATTTGGTTTTTAAAAAATTTTCAAAAAATTTATTTTTTGTTTTTCTCAAACAATATATTTTTTTTAATTCAATTTTTTCACGAAAATCTTGCTGAAGTATTGTTCAAGGATATATCATATCGTTTTTGATATTCCTGTTATATTTCAAGATATGATTTTATTTACGATGTTTTTTTTTTTAAATCAAGTTTCCTATAAAATGTGATTAGTATTCATTTTGTATCTCCATTGTTAGATGAAATATCAGAAAAGTGATACATCCAACCCTGGATAAACTAATAATGAACACACACAAAAAATCGAGACAGTTGAACAACTTTTATAGATGTGGTGTGGCACAAAAAAACAAATTCTTGTTTTGTGAAAAAAAGTATTGCAGTAAATGCAAAGATTCACAATGTAAATTGCTATATTGAAAATGAGCAGACGGCTCGATGCACAGTGACACTAAATAATTTATTTCAGGTATGATTTTTGATATTTTTCCAATATTTTGAAACATACACGAATAAACATCCAAACCAATTAATGAAAAAAAAAAAAATCTTGAAAAATGAAAATTTTACCCCTTAATTCGAATTTTTGTGAATCGAAATCATTTTTAGCGGGTCTCTTCCATTTCGGATCAATGAGGGTTTGAGCTCAAATTAAGATTGTGTTAGAGCTCGCTCGAACTAAAATTTGTGCTCGAACTCGCTCGAACTAAAATAGTGCTCGGAACTCGCTCGAAAAAAGTCAATCTCGCTCGAAACTCGCTCGAACTCAAAAAGCTGGGCTCGCACAGCCCTATTAGTTAGTCGAGTCATTGACTTGAAGCAGAGAACATAGTTGTGTGTGGTTACATTATACTTATATATAGCACTTACGCGGTATATAAATATAGTCTTTTGCTACCTAAAGCTGGCTTCCAATGACAATTTTTTCACGTGACGTCCGTCAAAACATCGGACGGCATCGTTGGTGTAAAATAGATCATGTTCCCATATCGGTTTTTTCACATCACATAAGGTAATGATTTCTATCGTCAACAACTAGCACTTTTTGAAGGCAACCATCGAAATCAACGAGTCAACATGACACTATCTTGAGCAGGAATATTCTCTAATTGCCTCGATGAACATTTCTTAATCAAAACTAATCATTGAAAATCAATAATTGTTTATATAACTTCAAAATACGAAACAGCATGCGATTTTGCCCGCGATTTTAACAGTAATATCAAAATAAAACGGAAATCCGAGTAAGCGATCCTACATTTGATTGTTGGTACTCTACACGATTTCCGCAAATTGTTCCGTCCCGTGCCATCCGTCAAAAGTTGGAATTGGCTCTACTTGGACGGGGAAAAATCATTCCCTCCCTCCAATTCATTTCCTCGCGCGTGATTAGTTGAAAGTTGCCGTCGGTCGAAGTTTTGCAGACGGGATGTGAAAAAATCACCATGGGAACCTAGCTTCAAACGTTTTTTTTTCGATTCGATTTCGATTTGTTAATTTGATCGATTTTTGATAGAAATCGAATCGATTACGATTCGATCGATTTTTGATATTATACACTTCGATTTCGATCACGATTTTTTGGATCGAACAGAAACGCTACTAGTTATTGAGATTGATCTAATCTCACAAGAAATGGTTGAGGAATATTTTTAAATACCGTAGAATTGTAATTAATACAAATTGTATTGACATGAATTTTAGTCACACAGCAAACTTACACCTAGTCTCTCAGAAAATAATATATTACCACATATCTTTCTGATACCAACCTCTTTGTTCGTAGGCTTTCTGCTGATTGGCTGCCGAGTCTTCTGGGCTACAATACAGAATCGAGGCATCCCATGATGCCTTGCCGCTGAGATCCCTAAGAATGACCCGGACCTGCGAATGGGCTGTTGTTAGCCCCGCCGTCACCCCACCCCCTGGCACTTCAAGAGTAGGCAACTCCACCAGTGACACCAGCAAACTGTTGCTCATGACGAACAACTAAACATAACCATACACAAACACTGCTATGTATATATAACAATCCCAACTTGTGAGAATAAAAGAATAAGGTTTTATGTATTTAGCAAAATTATGGCAAATATAGCTAAATTAAATATATCAAAATGAAAATAACAATGTAGAATTAGTAGGCCTACTTGCTTATTCAACAAGTACACAAAATACACACAAAATGAAAATGAATGAAGTCAGGCACATACCTGAATGCATTTGATGAAGAACAGAACATGGATGTATTGGTCTAATTCTACATTTATGCCTTTAGAAATCAGTTGTATGATTAATCATATGGTCTTTGATTGGAACCCTGAAAATGTTAATTAAATCATGGGTGATATGTAGAGGTACATGTTTTTCGCATTGACGAAAAATATGAAAAATTAAAATTCTATTTAGACATATCATTTCATGATTTCTTTGTTTCATAGTGTTTAGATGCGTTTAAAGTGGTTTTCTATTTCAGAAATTATCGCAAAAAAAGATCATTTAGGATAATTCACAGCAAACTTAATTTAGCCTATTCAACAAAATAGGCACAAAAAGAAAGATAACATTCATTTGCAGTTATAAGTACTGTTTTTCACGAAACCTTGACGAGAATACCGTAAAACTAGGTACGCAACTCATTAGTATCATTAGAAATCCAAGCCGTGCAGTCAAGAGCAGTCTTACCCAGGTGAGCTCCCACAAAAATCTATCGCAATCGCACTTATTGTTTCTGCACCAAACGCATCAAACCCTTGGAAAACCCTACTGACATCGCGTCTGTACCAAAGTTAAAATAGAGAACCACTGTAATCGCTTGTGAGTTGCTGGCACGTTATTATAATTTATAACAGTCAAAAAAATTGAAGACATAAAATTCTGTACAGCAAATCCTCGTTAATCCAAACCGGGTTAATCCAAAATTTGACATATTTCGAACTTAAAGTCGGTCCCTGGCCGAAGATAGAGGCATTTCAATGTTAATCAATAGGTTACCTAATCTGAAGTCCAGTTAAACTGTAATTTGATCTGATATTTTGACTCATTGATTGCTTCAACACTGTTTTTGGATTGGTTAATTAATTCAGAAGAGTTTGAGTAAATTCCCTGAATTAATCATTATTTTCCCAATTTCCATCCTTTTTATTTGAAGCGTAAGAATAGGCCGACGAAAGTTAAGCTTTATGTTTACCAAGTGGTTTGACCATGACGTTGACGAACAGAATGTTATAGACCTACTGAGCTCGGAACGTTCATTCGTCACACCATCGACTTGGGACGGCCGAGCGTCAATAGAAGCGGGTCTAGCAAGCGGCAGAGATAGCGGAGTAAACACGATCATTGAGGCGTCCGTGATTGAGGCCCTAGCAACGGTTTCTATGTATCGGCCTGTCACATAGCTTCTTTTCACCCGCAATATGAGATTGACCAAATTCTAAGCTTGCGGGGAAGGTGATGATTTTCGTGAAACAAGAGTTTTTTGATAATCCAAATTTTTATAAAAGCGAAAACATTATTTTGGGTCCCTTCCATTATGGATTACCGAGGGTTTATTGTACCAGGAATATTTTCTCCCTAAAAAAATGTCCTGCAAAATGTCGGTTTCAAACTTGAATACAATTTTTCCCTAGTCTCAACGTCTCATCTAGATTCCATGAATGTTTTATTGGCGATTTCTCAACACTCAAAGTATGTAATCAAATTGTTGGTACGCGCCCGCATATTGCGTGGTCTATTGTCGTAGTATCTAATGCCCCCGCGTCACTTCAGTTACGTTTAACACTAGCTTATCGCCTGACAACATAGAAACAAAATGTGGGAAGCTGTGAACAGCGGTATTTTGACAATTGAGAGTGTAGTACCCATACTAATAGTATTTACTAGGGGTGTGCGTGTTTGAGAATATAAGTTCAAGTCGAGTTCGAGTTTGAGAGAAAATCGCACGTTTCAAGTTCAAGTTCAGAAAAAAAGTAATAATAATAGTTGAAAAAAAAAGAAAAAAGTGGGCCTCATTGGATATTGAGTTTTCAATTGGTTCTGTAAGTAAATACAGTAAACTCTCGGTAATTCGAATTCCAAGGGCTGCAAAAAGCAAATTGAATTGAAAAAAAGTTTTCAGTTTGTATGCCTATAGTAAACCCTCGTTTACTAGTTACTACTACCGGTACTCGTTTACAGTATTCTGCTAAAAATGCTGCAAAATGCTGATTTTCAAATAATGAAAGCTAAAAAGTCCAGAACAGAATGCTTATTTCATGTACCTCTAGTGATATGTTGCTTTGTTAGGAATTACAAATTACTGCAAAATATTCTCATCTGTTTCATACGTGTATAGGCCTACTACATGTTTACTGCTTGAAAACTCGTTTTATCAGAGTCCTGAGCTTTGAGTAATTTCTATACAGATGTGACATTCAACTTTGACCCTATAACATTCAGAAACCCAATATACACGAGCGCGGAAGAAAACTTACCTGTATGTTTGGCGCGGCAAACACTTCAGCGCTGAGTTCGTCCATGGCGAGTCCGGGCACGTCATCATGTTCCACGACCATCGACGACAGCCGAGCAGCACCAATGCCCATCGGAAAGTGTCCAAGATGGTTCACAAGGTGCATGGAGACCTGCATTTGGACACAAATGTCGTTGAAAACAGAAGATGATATGCCAGAAATATAATTGTAATAAAAAATATTTGATTGAAAATTACACCTGTCAATAAATCAAAAATGAATGAATGAAAACAAAGATATTTCGAAGGTACTACGACCTACATCACTGCTTCATTTTACAAACCCAAATACGTGGGTCAAAGTATTCTCAGGATTTTTCATTCCTTACTTCATCTTTTACATACTCAACGTTCGTAACTGAATGTTTTATCAACGGTGTACAACGAAACAAAGATGGGATAGTAGCCGGAGGACACAAACCTGGCAAGTCTGACTTTATATTTCAAAGCAGTGCCTTGACTGCCACCAAGCCAAAGCCAAACGGAGAGCTATTTACTTGTGTAATTGCTCAACACATTGTGTTATTCAACAAATACAGTACCATGGAGGTCTTAGCTAAGCTACATGATTTTACTAATGTGGGTAGAATAAACATTCAACTGAACTAAAAAATCATCAAAACAAGGAAAATGACAGCAGTGATCAGCAAGATGTGATAGTGTAATCTTGAAGTAGTACTATTTAGATTCAGTGGTGTTGTCTAGGTGGTCCTGCCCATTCCAATGCCACAATGGCAGTGTTTGACAGTTCACAGTCTCACTTGTCAAGCAATAAATTGTGTGAAGCTGAATAGCCAAGTGTCAAGACATGACAGACTTTTCAAATACTTAGTAAGATGATAAGCTTTTAGCTCAGGCGCTAAATGACCTCGTTGTCGATGCGCCTTAAAACCCTAATATTCATTCATTCAGCTTTTAGCTGACCCTTGGTTTACGTGCTACATTGCTGTTACTAGGAAAACGCCATATATGCATTGTTAGATGAGCGGATAGTAATAGTATGTCGACTTTTTTAATTGCTGCAATTAAATTGAAGGAAATTTATTGAATTGCTATCACCGATCATTTAACCGACATTTATGAAAATACGAAATACAGTTCACACGTTTTGAAGGAAATCTTAAGAAAACGTTATTTTTGTTTTAAAAAAAAGAAGAAAAAAAAAAAAAAGGAAAAAAATATCAAACACTACAAGGA
>OZ023326.1:29104917-29197417 GCA_964007535.1 Brachyptera risi
GAACTGAACACAACACAACAATATATGGGGGCCAACTTTTATTATTGAAACTTATATTTCGAGCGCAAGTGATGCGTTCAGATCCAATATTGCACATCATCCAATATATCCAATATAGCATATTGAAGCGTGCGTGACTAGTGCATTAAAATTTAAAATAATATAAATTCAAAATAATCGAAAGCAATTAAATAAGCCACAGATAACTAGCTGATTCGGTATTTTCCATGAATAAGAAGCAAACCTGACCATGTTTATACAATTTCCGAATTGTGCTTTATAAAAAACGGTAACGAATAAAAAAAAACATTATTTTGAAAGAAATGTAAATGAGAGTTTACTAATTCAATGTTGGTTATAACTTATATTTTACTTTCAATTTTGTAATCCAATGCATAAAAATTAAAGAGTTATGCTTTGTTTATTTATTCAAGACACATATCCTAATAACACGGGCAGTCGCGAGGCGCTCTTCAGGCGCGCACAATGCCCAATGCCAGTGACTCAGTACCTCTAACAGGCATTCCAGTGTTATTAGGGTAATCACTTAAATTCACACCTACACTTGAACTCATTGTCACTTGAGAATTAAGATATCACTTGAATAAGTATTTGAAGATGAGCTATAATACATGCTAACATCAATATTAGATTACATTCAAGCATGCACCAGTAGAACCCAACATAAAAGTGCTGACAAATCACAATAGCCGAGGGACAAATCAACAAGGTAAGCTAACAAACCAAACGTAAATGAATAAAAGGATTGAGGTTACTACCTTACTAACGACTGTTTTCAATGTGTAGCCTGGTTGGAGATAAGATTGCTGGTTCAGCAACGAAAACAAACCAAAACCCAACAAAGAAAGAAATACAATGTAAACTGATGAAAAATACAATAACCATGAAATTCATTCAAATACCAACCAGAAGCCAATATAAAATAATTTTCTCGAAAGTTTAAAACTAAAAAGTACCGATACTAGTCTGGCATGCAAAGCTTTCAAGTATTTTGTACATTCAACATTAGACTTACGCTGCAACCAGTATGCATTTGCTGCACTAATGTTTCCTCAACAACTAGGTTATCTGGAGGTATTTGGAGCAGACAATTAAAACGAATTACTACAAAAACGTCAACTAGAGCCCGAAATGACTTCTGTTTTTAAGAAAGTGCCCAAGCTGAATGGATGGGCGGGAGAGGGCACGTGCATTCACGATAGAACAAAACTGTTGCCAAGTATAAAACAACCCATGCAGACTGGTTACAAAGTTCATGTATAATTCAATACAAATCTGAACCTAATATTGAAAATAGAAAAACTTTACATAGGCCTACAGATACCCGTGTACGTCCAAGGCTAATTTAAAAGTGCAAAATCGAATGAACGTTATGCAGAAAATGAACATTTAAATATCATGGAAAATAAATCCATGTTGGGCCTTATCAAAATTACTCATGCATAGTGCAAAACAAAGTAAACATCTATAGCCTTGACTTTATAAAACTGAACAACAGAACTTGAATATTATTCAATAATTTTTATGATTGGAAGTGGTTTGTTACTTGTTTACACTCTTGAGGGCACGCAGGCGCATGAGACAAACTCAATAGAGAAGTATTGGCAAATTCAGTAACTTGTACTACATGTGAACATGTAGTTTATCAAAGTTCTGTATTGCTGTGAACCTAGCCTTTCTTCAGTAACTAATTGAAACAAAAATCAAATTGGTATCAACAAAGTACAGTGGTCTTGGGAATTAATGACGGAAAGCTTACGTTCTTGGTCATCTAATACGAAAAGGCATTTGAAAAAACTCAATTGTTCGCATGGTCAATTACGCTCCTTGTTCAGTACATGTGTACTTTATGCAAATTCTGTATTGGCGTACACTTAGCTTCATTACCGCATGCAGTAAGAAAATGAAACAAAAATGAATTGATATTTTAAAAACTATGACGGTGATGAGAATTCACGGCCTGAAAGACAAGCAGATGCCTGCAGCCTTTCAAGAGCTTTGTAGTGTATGAAAATGGCCAAATTGGCAAGACTGGTACATGAACATAGGCTTACATGAATAGGTCTAAGTTTATGACTTGCTAATTTCAATGAAACGAGTTCGATGTTCGTCTAAGTACGCATTGACTCTGTATTTAGCTTCCAAGTATATTCAAGCTACAGTATTTAAAATAAATAATAACTATCGGTACTCAAGATCTTGGAGCTCTTATAGAATTTAGCAGTAGGTAGTTCATTGTTGAGATAGCAAAAGCATTTAGATTTAAGCTGTAAAATAGAAATTATCAATTGTTAGTCCACCACCATAATGAATTAATGATTAATGATCAATTGACACTTTGTTTTAATTAATAAATTGTTTCATTTAGTTTAAAGCTAAAGGAATAAGAGATAATATTCCACCTCCTGGATAAAAAACTTGAATAATAATGTTAGTTCTGATTAGCCTCTATTATTCTGATTGACCCACTGATGTGAATTCAACATGTGTGTTGTTCTTACCCTGAGTGCCAGCAACAGAACGTTAATGGCTTCCTTCATCTTTGGGTGGAATGTTTCGAGCGTCAGTTCTTGGTAAAGGTATATGCCGAGGCTGGACAGGGCAATGCAACGAGCTAGGCCAGCTGGCTCGCGCTTACTGCACTTAAGCAGTACACTCAAAATATGATCCTGGGGACAAATACTGAGTTATAATAGGACATTAAAATAGTTCAACTAGCTTTTAAATTTTTGAGCGCAATGGTGAGCACATTTGACAGAATATATTCTGAAGAGATACCGTATGTTTAAATTTTAAAACAGCAAAATATATGTAGGGTCTATAGTAATATCTTCAATAGAGCTGTACGAGCAGGCCTTTTATTAGTTCGAGCGAGTTCGAGCGAGCAGAGAGGTTTTTGCTTGAATTTCGAGCAAATTTCGAGCGAGCACACACTTTAAAAATAGATGTACAAGCAGTTTTCTTCGAGCGAGTTCGAGCGATTTCAAGTAAAAATTCAAGCTATACAATACATTATTTCAGCTCACAAAACTTTTATCAAGATTAGGCCTTGATTAATTTTTTTAATGAAATGTTTTGCAAGCCATGTAGGGGCCTAGTGTAATAATAATAATAATAATAATAATAATAATAATAATAATTCTTTTATTCCATGCTTGATCATAATTACATGATATTGGTACGTCATATTATCGGTATATAATCAATATAACCAAAATATCATAAAATAACATAAAATAACAAAATTCAACAGTCGAAAAGAATGAAAGAATACAATGGACAGACATTAAAAAGCATAACACACAACATGAATAAATTGATATAAGAGAATGATTTTAGAAGGAGAGTCACATATATTAACCAATGGTTCCATCCATCAAATATTCATTAATTTCATAAAAACATTTGCCTAATAAGTAGGATTTAAGAACATGTTTGAAAATTTTAATATCAACGTTGGCAGCCTCTTTGATGAAAGTAGGAAGGTTATTAAACATCTGTATGCCTGCAAAGATGGGACCCTTTTTATACATTTCGAGTCTATGAGTTTTAATTCTGAACGTATTTCTATTTCTAGTCTCGTGTGGATGATCATATTTTAATTCATTGATGTCATTAAGATAAAAACTATTTTCCACTACATACATGATTACATTTAAAATATACAAACATGGGAGAGTCAAAATATTGAATCTCTTGAAAAGAGGCTTACAAGAATCTTTATAGAATACGTCAGATGTAGGGTCAAAACTAGCATTGGCCAAGTTTTGTAAAGTGAATAAAATATTACTGTGAGGAGATTGGCCCCAAAGAATGATTCCATATTGCAATCTAGACTGAACATAAGCGAAATACACCATTTTAGCCGTTTCAAAACTACTCAACTGCATTAATTTCTTGATTTTTGTATTTTTTTGTATTTGTAAACATTCTTGCAGATGTGCTAGATGCACGGTGGCAAGATATTATTATTCTATTGGATCATTTTCTTGAATTCTAATAATTTCTTTGCAGTTCTTCCTTCTTCTTCCAGCTCATTCCAGTCTCTTATCGTCCTCTGGACGAAACCGTTTTTCCCTATATTTGAGTAAACTCTCTCCACCTCCATTCTTTCTCCTCCCCTATTACTTCTTTGGATCCCCTTTCCAACTCTTCTGCCTAGTTCTTCCCATCCGGTACAGTTGTGTCTTGCTTTGAAGAAGTTGCACAGTCTAGTCCTTCGTCTCCTTGCTTCCAGGGTTTCCCATTTCAGTTGTTCAATCATTATGGTTGGTCTTTCCAGTTCTTTCTGTATCACTCCCTTACTATTCCTAATGGTCCTCCATCTCTTGACTCTCCCCAATACCCTCCTCGCAGCAACCCTCTGTACGCTCTCTACAGCCTTGATTAATCCTGTGTCCCGAGGGTCCCAGACTGAACTAGCGTACTCCAGTGTAGGTCTAATTAGTGTCTTGTATGCTTTGTTTTTGATTTCAATTCCTGTCCCCTTGAGCTGTCTCATAACAAAATTTAATGATCTAATCCCCTTTTTTTGACAACTTTCTAATATGATCCCCCCACCCCAAGTTTTTATGCATGTATAATCCGAGATATTTATAACCGTCAACCTGCTCCAGTATGCTTTCTCCCATTCTAAATGATGTCACTTCTTTATTCTTTTTACTTCTGGAGAATTCGACTACCTTACATTTTTCTACATTAAGTCCCATTAGATTTGTATTGACCCAGTCATTAATTGTATCTAAATCACTTTGTAGTTGCATTGCCTCTTCCTGGCTCTCAATTATCCTGTACACAACACAGTCGTCTGCAAATAGTCGGATTTTAGAATTGATACCAGTTTCTAAGTCGTTGATGAATATATTGAAAAGTAAGGGTCCGATGACACTTCCCTGTGGCACTCCTGATGTGATTTCAACAAATTCCGAAAATTCCTCCCCCACTTTTACTTTTTGTGTTCTGCCTTGTAGGAATGCCTTTACCCAATTTGATATTCTACTATTTTCTGTAATTTGTTGCAATTTGTTGATTAACAGATCATGTGGCACTTTGTCAAAGGCCTTCTCAAAATCCAAAAAGATTGCATAGATCCTACCCCCCTTATCTAAAGTGTCAGTCAGTTCTTGTGTAAATCCCTGAAGTTGTGTTTCGCATGAATGTCCTTTCCGAAAACCGTGTTGTCCCTTAAAAATCCCCCCTTTTCTATCAATGATTGTTTTAATTTCCAAGTCTACCAAGCGCTCCATAATTTTACCTACCGCAGAAGTGAGACTCACTGGTCTATAGTTCCCCAATTTTGCCCTTTCCCCTCCCTTATGTATTGGAATTACTATTGCCCGTTTCCAATCCTCTGGCACAGTTCCAGAGTCTATCGAATTTTGAAATATTATCCTAAGGTATTTAACAATTTCGTATCCTGCTAATTTTATAAAGTTGTTGTTAATTTTGTCAAGCCCTGGTGCCTTATTATTCTTCAGGTTTTGTATTATTCTCTGGATTGAATTCCCCGTAAATTTAATAGTATTTCTGTATGCTTCCGAGTCATTAGTGTAACCTTCTCTACCCGTAACTGTATTTCCTTTTTGAAAAACCCCACTATAAAATTTATTTAGTGCATTAGCCTTGTCCTTGTTGGTTGTGAACTCTTTTCCATCTTGGTCAATCAAGGTGGGCATGTCTGTGTTCCCTCCTTTAGTACTATTTATGTATTTATACATATTTCCCCAGCTTTTGTTATGGTCACGTTCATCAAACATCCCTCCAAAAAATTCATCCCTAGCTTTTTTCTTTTCCTTGTTAAGTTCCGATCTTAGTCTTCTTCCTTGTATATCCTCTCCCTTCCCCTTATTTCTGTTATGTAACTCCCTACCCTTCCTTTTCATTACCCTTATTTTTCTGTTGTAATATATTGGATCTGGATTTTTTCTTGATATTAGTTTACTGGGCACATACTTCTCTATACTCTCTATGCAAATACATTTAAACTGTTCCCATTTTATATCTACATCTCCCTTCTCTGTTTCCCATTCCCTTCTTCTAATTGCCAAAAATTCTCTAATTTTGTTTATCTTCGCCTTCTTGTAAAACCAAATCCTCTTTTTTGTTTTAATTTCTTGTATTTTATGTGTTCCTATCAGTTCCACTGTCGGTATTCTGTGGTCACTTATGCCCATTTCGACCTGCGTCCTCACCCAATTCTCTGGTGGCCTCACTAGAATTACGTCAAGAAGGTTGCTGTCTCCTGTCCTTGTCTCCCTTGTCCCTACCCTAACTGTTTGTAAAAAGCCTTCATTCATAATGTCTGTAACAAGGTCCTGCCTCCTGCTTGCACCTATGCCAGTACTTCCCTCCTCCCAAGCTATCCCTGGTAGATTGAAGTCCCCTGCCACTATAATATTTTTTTCATGTTTGCTTTCTCGTATCCTATCCCTTGTTCTTTCCAAAATGTATTCGTTTGTATTCGGGGGCCTGTATCCGGCAATTATCGAATATTCTTCTGTCCCCCTTTTTAATTTTATACCCATTAGCTCTACTTCTTTTTCTGTCCATACCACTCTTCCCGCTAATTCAGCTCTACATCCCACCATTATACCTCCCCCGTTTTTATTCCGATCTCTTCTAAATAAACTGTATCCCCCCACCCTTATTTCACTATCAGTAAACCCTCCATCTAGCCACGTCTCGACTGCAACAAAAATATCTGGATTTATAATTTCTATTGTGGACCTAAATGCGTCTAATTTGTTGCAAATGCTTCTACAGTTCACCAATGTTATTTTAAGATTTGTACAGGCCAGTGCCAACATAGTGTCTTTCACCCTGCTCCCTACATCTACCCCTGTATCTGTCCCATCCAACCTCAGCAGTCACTTCCTGTCTCGATCAATCATTTTGTTTGCCACTCTTCCCATAAGTTCACCAATCTTCTTAGTCCCCTCACTGTTCAGATGCACTCCATCACGGTGTAAATCTTGGCTTGTGATCCAACATCCGGTCTCAATATAAAGGACTCCTTGTTCTTCACACAGTTTTTCTGTTTGTCTGTTGACTGTGTCTACTGTCTCATTCCTTACCCCCTTTCGATATACAATCCCACTTATTCCTACTCTTTCTCCCCCAAACTTCTTTTTTGCCGACACTATAAGTTCTTGCAATCCCTTCTTCATTAGATCCAGTCCATCATTTCGTCTTCCCATCTCTTCTAGGTCGTTCCCGCCTACGTAGAAGATCACTCCCTTTCCTTCTACTTCTCTTTCTTTCAGGCCGTCCACCACTCTTTTCATTCTCGAGACTCCTATCCCTGGTCGCACTTCAACTTCCACATTTTTACCGGCTCTGCCGCTGGCTCCTCGTAATATGGAGCTTCCCATAAGCACTACTTTCCTTAGACCTCTTTCTACCCTTGGTATCTTGTCCAACCCTGGTATCTTTAGTCCTAAGCCTTCTTCATCAGTCTTGCTCTCCTTCTGTTCTTTTTTCTTTTTCTTCTTGTCTTCAGCCTCCCTTTTCTTCTGATCATCAGCCTCCCTTTTCTTCGACTCGAAAATCAAGAAACAGCCAGACGCAATTTTTAATCTACAGTCATTTATGTGGCTTGACCAGCTCAATTTATTATCTATGATTACTCCTAAAAACTTTGTTTCATTACAGGTTACTAAACTTTTTCCTTCAAGGTAGATTAAAGGGCTAGAGGTAGCCTGTTTGCGACTAGAAATGAATTGCATCACCGAAGTTTTCTTATTATTTAAACATAGATTATTATTATCACACCAAGCAAGAACTTGATTGACAGCTGATATATCCGACTGACTTGTTGATAAATCTCCATTAGACAAAAATTGAGTAGTATCATTAGCATGTAGAGTGAGTATGCCCTTATTAACATTAGCTGGCAAGTCATTGGAATATAATATGAATAAAATTGGTGAAATGGTTGAACCCTGAGGAACCCCCAGATTAATTATGACTTCTTCTGATAAGTAATTCAATCCTGCATTCTTGATTTCAACTCTCTGCCGTCTATTCAGTAAAATGATCTGATCCAATCATTCGCCACTCCTTTGATGCCATACATTTTTAGTTTATCTAATAATATGTGATGGTTCACGGAATCGAACGCCTTGCTGAAGTCATAGAAAACACTGACCGCATCTTCTCTATTCTCTAGTGCCTCCAACACATTATTTACCAGACTAGCAATTGCAGTCGTCGTAGATCTGCCTTTAATAAAGCCATGCTGATAGACATTAAGTATAGGCCTAAGTAAGTTAAGGAAGAAAGTAAGGTAAGTAACACATCAGCATAATAAACAGAAGGCCTTACATCCTTTCCCATAAATATGTCTCCTTCTTCATCACTATTCATTCTTACTTAAAAATCGTAACTTGTAATCTCAAAAAGCACAATAGAAAAATGACCAAAACTGCGCAAAAATGCGTGTTGTAACACGAAAATATGTTCTCCTGGGAAATCAAAAGTTCTTGGCGATTGGCAGAGTAGAAGTAGGATCAGAAATTAATAATTTATGACGGCCGATACACTCGCTCACGAGCGATCAGAGCGCAAAATAATGTGAGGGATTTTTTTTCTTAGGTTGGTAGTATACAATGCGTCATACCTCTAGGCGGGATCAACATCACAACCTAACCTAAAAAGTTGAAACATCGCGAATTGTGAAGTTTAGTGACTTTATTCTCAAAAAACGTTTGAGACCCGAAATTTCGGGCAGATCTCTCAGTCTATTCGAGTCGAGTTCGAGCACAATCTCTGCTCGAACTCGACTCCAAATTTCAAGTCTCACATAGGCCTAATCTTCAATTTGGAATTCAAAAGACCCCAAAAATACCCAGTTTGAACGATATTAGTTTGAATGATAAAAATATTCAATATTTCAACATTCAACAGGCTCAAAACTCAGTAGGGACAGGAACTATTCTTGAATTACAACAAAATTTGAATTATCAGCATTTGAATTAGCATGGACTTGCTGTAGTTACCAATCACTTTTGAAACTATTTTAGCTATTTAGTATTTAGCTATTTCAGTATTTAGCTATACAATTCTGAATACTTATCCAACAAATTTCACTCTTCATTATAAAGTGAGGTAAAGAAAGATAGAGACTTACTTTTGCCTCTGAGCACGGCATGATGGTGAACTCGGAAGCGTTTGGTTGCAGCACAGGCAGACGGGAGAAGGCGGTGGGCAGGCATAGCAGTGCACCGAGAATAGAGGCCGCTTCTGTGCGGGGAGTCTGCAATATCACAATAGTCAGTAAGTACATGAACAGTTGTGAGCAAATTTAGCAATCAGGTAAAGAGTTGAATAATGTACAGCAAAGTATAATGTACAAACGACCCCAAGTGTAATATTGACCTTTTTTCACTGGTACCTGTTAAAAAATGGACCACAACAAATTGTTTTAAGAAAGCTTTGTTCATCTACATCGGGCTAAAACTTGGCTTGACTGTATCAATGAAACAATCAGCTGAAATGGTTTTCTGAAAATATATAATGTGCAGTCACTAGCAATAGAATCTTTGCAATTGGCTGTTATGTGTAGTGAAACGTTACGAGAAGTTCATTTTGGTTAACTGATATATTTTGAAACTATTGTGACAAATGACATAATATTTTTCCTCGATTTCCTCGATCTAATGATACCTACAACATATTTTCATCATCAAAGACAAATCAGTAATGATCTTTGCATCATTACTGCATCATCATCATTTTAATCGTTTC
The DNA here is from genome assembly GCA_964007535.1 of Brachyptera risi. NCBI lineage: Eukaryota > Metazoa > Arthropoda > Insecta > Plecoptera > Taeniopterygidae > Brachyptera > Brachyptera risi. Next base: position 29,114,683 of record OZ023326.1, read on the forward strand.
TGATTCTGACTATTGCTTGCTTTAACGACCCCACCAACAGCTAGGTTAAATGGGGCTACGAATGAGTAGGTGATTATAAAACTATGATGTGATGATACGTGAAAGGACGTTTACAAAGACCCATGCCTTATGCGGGACTCGAAGCCACACCCAACGGTGACTTCAGTTTCCGAAGTGGTGCCTCAGTTGACCGAACGACCGAGGGTGGCACCATCACATCGCATCATTACTTCTGGCAAGAACTTATCCCCTCTGATGACTCTCACAAAGTTAAAAAGTACTGTCAAGACCTTACCCCTCTTACTTCTGACGAGGACACAATAGTGTTGGCGGCGTGTATGAAGTCGAACAGGAGCAGGGAGTGACCAGGCAGCATCAAAGAAAAGAACCGCGGGCCGCAGTGCTTGACCAGCGTGTTGATGACGGTCTGGTCTGTGCCGACCAGCCCGTGATGGAGGACGCGGTAGAAAAGTGCTATGTGTTCGCGGGACGCCGGGATGTCTTGCGGTGTTACCGTCATCTGACACAGCAGCTGGTATGCGCACAGCTTGCCGCAGTGGTACGTATCCGACAGGGTTAGAGCCTGGAATGATCGACATCTAAAGTATGTTCATACAGACACGTTATTTCTGACGTCCGTCAATTTTAACGGATCCGTCAATACAACAAACTGTTGGTAGCGTTCATACAATCACGTCATCCGGAAAACTATCCGTCATGCAGCCGTTGGTACTTCTACATGTTGATTAATGATTGGTATTTCTGACCTGTTTTTCCAGTGTCAATAGTAGCTATAATGTAGTTAAAATTAAAAATTCCATCATTTTGTTGGAACCTGCGCATTTCTGAAGGAAGTTGGCAGCAAAAACGCTAAAACCATTGTCGATAGATCGATATCGTACAAGCAGTTTGAACATCAAACAGGCAGTGAAATCGCCTACGTGTCACGCCCGTCAAATTTTCGGACGTAAAAAGTTCAACTTGAACCAATTCTCACATTCGCAACGGACGACAGATCCGTCAAGTTTCTCATTGGTGCACGTGACAACGGAACGTCAAAAACGTCTTGACGTGTCTCTATGAACGTACCTTTACGGTCATTGATTTGCAAAGCATTGTGCGTGGTTGCTAGTTTCAAGATCAGCCTGACAAAGAGTCTTGGAGTTGCCGCTGCTATTTCCGTACAAATTTGATTCAGCAAGATGTTAGTGTTGGCAACACTCGAAACTCCTGATCATCAGTACTCCCGACCCATATAAGGCTAAGTGATGGGCCTACAGATATATATTCTTTGATGCATTCTTTGGATTTATGTGTGTATTAGTTGCTAAATTTATGTGCACCACACATTTATGTGCAATTGCAAGAGTTCAAAAAATAATAATAATAATTGATAAGTTATTTTCTTATGTGAATATACTGAGAAAAATGAATTGAACAATCATCTTGAAGATAAACATGAATAAAACCCCAAATAATATTGAAAATAAAAAACAACAATCACCTTGTTGAGACTCCGTTCATTTTCGAAAATCATTTTATACGATTTTTCATTCATCAGTTTTTCTCGAGTCCCCTAAAAATTGTATAGGCTCTACTATATTGACCATAAAAAAGCTTGCCACTTGGATACAGAACTGCACAGTGCACAATACTGTAGAACTGCAGATAATGTTGTTACATCTTATCAAGTAACCACAGCTTCCTTCCCCAAGTACATGGCTAGATAGATACTGATACTGTCAAATTAACTGACCTTGAAACACCACGGTGCAACCAGTGTCAGCGGTGGTACCAGCTCAGGAGGCGGTGGTGTCATCTGGTTGTCGCCAGAGACACTCTGATTCAAGCGAATCTGAAGAAAGAAACAAGTCGTTTATAAAGTACAGTGTAACATATGATTGAGTAATCGCGTTGTGACACTTACAGAGTACGGTTTTCTAAAATATATAATGCAGGTAACCAGTTGTTTCATGTAATTAGTTGAAAACGTTCGAAATTGTAATTCAAATTCTCGTGAAAAGTTTTCAAATATTTATAAATACAGTAACAGGAAATTTCAAGGCTAACCTGCTAAATACAGTGGAACCTTTCCCTTCAGTACATTTCTCGTGAACCAAAGTTGAAACACTTATCAAAGTAAAAACTTGATTAAGAAACTTTTCAAACTGAGAGAGCATATGGAGAGGATCGAAAACTAAAACTAAGTAAGGGTAGTAAATGTAGGCCTATTGAAGAGAAATTTACTCAAGATGTTCAATTAGTAGGGATGTTCAGGTACCCGAGATTTCGGGTCGGGTCGTTTTTTTTTTACCCGACCCGATCTTATACTCATGTAACACTAAAATCGGGTTTTTCGATATCGCGCGGTTTTGGCGCCATTTACTTCATTTGTTGACTGATCCACTGCAAACAACTACTAGAAGTTGAGTAGAGGGCAGCATCGTGCACACAAGATTGAAATCTCTTTGCTTCCAAAGCTTTTTGAAAACAAAGATGGAGGCGAATGTTCTTGAAAGGTGCTGGAAATTTGTTTTAACTTGGAATATTTTACCACGTAGGCCTAAGCTACGTCTATCTCGTGATGAGTGATGAAGATATAGATGGAGATCTCTATTTGGAAGCAAATATAGATCACTTGACTGGCTCTAGGTCTATACCTTCAGTAGGCCTAGGCCTGGATCCAGTAGATGGCCTATTCGTGCAACTTTTTCATTTCGAGGTTAAAATACCGTGTTTTTCCTGAAACCCGAAACGAAACCCAAAACCCGAGTTTTTTCACACTACCCGACCCGAACCAAAAAAACACTACCCTTACACCCCTTTCAACTAGTAAATATATACGGAACATATTTTACTATAAAAGCAAGAATCGTGTAGTAGAATGCTATTACACTGCAAATATTGAAAATAAGAGTCTAGTCGAAAAAGAAGAATGAATTGCTGAATGGAAAAACTCGAGGCGCTAAAGAGGGACTTGTTTGTAAATGTGTTGTACCTTGGTAAACGTATCGCACAGTTCGATGAGGTACTCAAACACGCGATTGTGCAGGACGGGATTCTTCAGTCGGTTGACGTCGCCTAAAGCACCGAGCATTCGCCTCCAAAGTACGACTGCCACGTCTGGTAACCAACCACGGACAGAACCCCCAGCCATCACTGATCTTCTCTCCATGTTGCTACCATCTGATATATCTAAATGACAAACACAACCAATTTGTATGATACATCAAGGGTTTTAATTAAATGTTGGTGGAAAATATTAAATATAAAATATTATACATTTTATTATTTATAACTCGGACTTGAAAAGGTGAGATTGTTCTGGGTAAAACAGGACGGATGTGTGTCCGTACTAGTTAAATCACCGAGACAAGTAAGACAAAACCATAATACAGTCATTTGGTCTCCGTACCTAAACTGGTTCCATCTCCACTTATGACGTCTATCTGCATGGGTGAATCCTTGATGGAGTTACTCTCCACACCACTAGATGGTGCTGGTGAGGGTGTTCGGGTTGGACCTTCAGACTCGGAATACTGCAACGGCGATCCTGTTACAACAATACGCAATAATCAATTATTCAGTACTAGATAGACCAGTACTACACTGAGAACTTTTTTACCTTAGGAGGCTAAACATAATGTAGAATTGCACACATGGCTCACTTAAAAATCTGACTGCAAATATATCCCTGATCTTGTTAGGCTAATTAGAAGCGGATGACAAAAATAAGAAAGAGAACATGTTTGCCCAGTCGGTAGATTATTCCCAATCTCTTGAAATATTTTTGATATATGTATGTATGTACAGTAAACCCTCATTAATTCGAATTCCAAGGGACCCCAAAAATCAAAATTCGAATTAAAAAAATTTGAATTATGAAAAAAATGTTTTTCCTTGTATAGTACAGTAGTATACTGTGTGCGTGCAGTTTGGTTGACCATGTGCGCCTTGCAAGTTGTTTGTTCCCTCCTACTTCCCCCTTGCTCTAAGGAAGCCAACTTTGACAGCCATGTGGTTATCTTCAAGTCAAGTGTTTTCTCAGCAATTTTAACAACACAACAAGGAGTCCCATTAATACTATATATTATCATGTCATTCATTAGGTAACACTTATCAGTTATCAGTCACAGTTCACAGTGTTGAAAGAGTCAAACTACCAAACTCCATGTTTGGATTAAAAAGTAAAAAGGGAGGCAATAAATATAAATATTAGGGCCTGGAATGAAATGAATGAATTATTCTCTCTACATGCACTAGCTGGCTGGTCTATTTATTATTGTTTTGTGTTTGTTCAATTTGAATTTCAGCAAAAATTACCCATAAAAGTTGACACAATCAGGTCCATTATCCTAAACATCACCACTCTGGTGTCTCGACCAGCCAGATGTCTGTCTGTGACCCTGAAAAGACCCCCTGCCTCAACCCTCATCATGCTAGCACACGCTGCACATGTGGCTATGACATATCTCTAGCTTGCCAGGTCGCCAGGAATGTTGATGAGGAAGGATTTCACGTAATAAAATATCCAATTGTGAAAACTTTTATTCGTAATTTTTGCTGAAATTCGAATTAAACAAACACAAAACAATAATAAAACAGTAGTTTGGACTAATCATCAGTTCGAAATTCGAAATAATAAAAATTCGAATTATCAAAATGAATTAACATTGATATCCCTATACCAGCGGCCGGGGTCATTTCTCTGGTTCGAATTAGCGCGGAATTCGAATTAACCGAGTTCGAATTATCGAGGGTTTACTGTATAGCCTTGGTGGTCTATATTCAGCCATTTAATTACAATGAAACGAAACACGAACCGAACATTTGAAATCGTACGTACCTCTTGCCCCTCGGAGTGAGTCCATAGAGCGTGATTTCCTGTGTAGCCGCTGATGTGGCTGGCATACATTCATCCCTGAATCTGGACTGGCCAATAACAAACGCTCTACATCTCGCTCTAGTGAAATAGGCAATACTGAAACAAAACAAACATGTTGACTACCAAGTTTCTCCAAATATATATGGAGCATACTGAATTAACAAAAAGTGGTCATGAACAGATTTGTATGCAATCCTCAAACAGAAGTTGGTACTTGACATATTGAAGTATGCAGTTCTGTATTGGTCCCATCAACCCTTACTGGTCCCATTAATTAACACTGACTGGCTCCACAGGTCCTATTTACTCGTGTCGTATGAAACTGCATTGCTTTAAATTCCCAGCATAGGACCGCGCAAGGTTGAAAATCACTACAAAAATAATTTTATACAACAGTAAAACAACTACCTCAGGTTGATTGCTTTTTTTGGATGTTACCTGGTATATGCACGGTGTTATTGTGTGATCTTGACGTTGACGTGTGTCTCCTCCTCTGATTAGTCAGCCTGCCAGACGTTAAGTTGCCCTCGCTGATGCTACGCGACAGGTTGGTGCGCCGTGACTCTCCGTCCGTACTGTCGCAACGCTTGCGTGGGCTCAGACGAAATGAGCCAAGGTTCAACTCTGAAAAAGAAGCATACTAATTATTAAATTTATAATACCCAGTTAAATAGCCCTGCACTCTGGACATGTCACCATTTACTGTATACCTACATAACTTTTTCTGATGCATTTTGAGCATAAATATTATGTTGAGCTCTTTTATTTTTATTTTTTACAATATAGCCCATTGGCTTCAACATAGAGTTAATATTGTTATTTGTTTCGAATGAGCAGGAGTTAATAAAATTGAAGCGATGATAAGTAAAAAGATGATTGCAAAAACTTAACCTAATGTCGGACTCGAGCCCATATGCCCAACTGTGACTTCAGTTTCGAAAGACTTTAATTAGCTGACTAACTAGTAAAATAGCTGAGCTAAGGTGCCCACCAATGCAGATTTCAATTAATTTTGAAAATTACTGTTTGTTCAACAAGCAGCTAGGTTAGTTGGGGTTTGTTACTTTCTATGACCACTCAAGCAGATCATTTTTCTTGTAGACATTGCACTGTGATTTTGTTGATAAAACAACATATCACAACTGGCAACATTATATTAAATTGCAACCGTAATTAGATGAACGTAGCGAGATTCCATTCCACATACCGAAAAAAAATGGGCTTCGTTTTTATGTTTGTTTCTGGTTTGTAATTTTGTGTGCGGCATACAGGTCAGGAAAAAATACCCATCAACTTGAAACTTTTTCTACATATTTCTGTCATACCAGAATAGATTGGGATTGTTTTTCAGAAAAATCGGTCAGAAGGTTTTTCCGGAAAATAATCGGAAAGTTTGAAAAATCTTCATAAGAATAACCCGGAGGAAAAGTACTTGAAAAGAAAAGAATTCTTCAAAAGCTCTCAAATTTCTATCGAATATGAGGAGTACTATTATACACCTTTTCAGAGATTTTTGCAACAATCGGATGAGAAATAATGAAGAAAATGCATTCAAAACATATTTTCAAACCAATTAAATCTATAGCAACAAGTGTCATCAATTAAATTAAAACGATTGAAATCAGTTATGAATGAATAGGGAGGTCGTGACATAATTGATTCCAGTAGGGTTTTCAAACGTTCAAAGTGATCAAGTGTCTGTAGATGTAGACTGAGCTGACAAATTAATAATTATTATTTATTGTACATTTCTATACTTCTGAGCTCATCTCGCAACGTGAAATCCGCGTTTTTCTAGTTTAAAAACTTCAATGCACGGACTTGATTGTATAGCCTATACAATTATAATCATTTATAATAATTTATGAACAATTCAATTCTTTTAATTCTTTTGAATAAATTTTTCAAACTCGTGTAGTCTACCTGTTGGTGTGTAACTATGAGGCCCGTCCTCCGGCTGCGTGGACCCCCTCGACTGCCTCTTGCCCTGCAAGCTCATGTCGCTGCCTCTTGGACCGACCATGCTAAAGCTGGGCCGAGGCATGTCACTGCCCATGAGATGCTTGCCTGCACTGCCGCGACGCTTCTTGGCCTTCTGTTCAGAAAGCCTGTCCAGGGGCAGATCTGTCAGATCCAGGTTGTAGACATGGCGGGCTAACACACGGGTTAGAGTGTCCAGAGTTTTCTGTACAGAATAAGAAAGTCTCTCGGTCAATATGATGATTACAAGACAAGAAAAAATGAGCAGTGGCTACAACCTTGGAAGTTATTACTCAGCTTGGATCCGATTTTTTTGGTTTTTGAGTACACACTGGTGGCAAATGGTATTGCAAACTACTTGGACTAATTTTTATTATTACATTTTTTAAATTTTGCTAGGCCCTATTATTTTAAATACTCCTTCATTTATTAATATTTGCAATTTTGGCAAATGTACTCATTACAACAAGTGACTAATTAGTGATTACTGAATAAAATCAATTATTCCAAAAAAAAAAAATCTACATAGTAGGTCTACATTAAATTTGTGTTGATAATAAAAATAATGAATCCGTGTTATTATTAATTATTATGTATTGGTGACCATTAGAGGTCTACTTCCTGTAATTAAATATACAAATTGTAGTGTATCAAATAGATCCATCAAAACCTACCAACGGGGCCTAGTAAAATTGATCATTGTTATATTGTTGATGGTTTTTAATAATGGGTAGATGGAGGATGGGTCTATTTCCAATTTCTAGAACCATTTCTATGGTTAAATTGGATAAAAATTGAGAATAACCTTCAACTGATCCCTTGCTTACCCCCTTTACTTCTAATATTTAGGTCTATATTATTATCACAGTTTTTTAATTCCAGTTATAATTAGATGAGCGTAGCGAAGATTCTATTCCACATACCGAAAAAAATGAGCTTTGTTTTTATGTATGTTTTTTTTGTAATTTTGTACGCGGCATACAGGTCAGGAAAATATACCAATCGAATTGAAACTTTTTCTACACATTTCTGTCATACCAGAATAGGCTGGGATTGTTATTCAGAAAAATCGGTCCAAAAGTTTTTCTGGAAAAAAATCGGGAAGTTTGAAAAATCCTCATAAGAATAACCCGTAGGAAAAATACTTTAAAAACAAGAATTCTTCAAAAGCTCTCAAATTTTCACCAAATATGAACAATACTATTTATTATACACCTTTTCACAGATTTTTCCAACAATCGGATGAGAAATAACAAAGAAAACGCAATAAAAGTGAACATTTTATTGAATATTTGGATCAATTAGTTTTGCAAAGTGTATATGCGACAGGTTGCAGCACTATGAATATCAACAAGTTGCAGGTGAGGTTTTTGAACGTTTGAAGTAATCCAAGGTCCGTAAATGTGGATTGAGCTGACAGAATATTTTTCATTCTAGATATCCATACTTCTGAGCTCATCTCACAACGCGCATCCCGCGTTTTCCTAGTTAGTTTTAACTTTTAATAGGCCTATTTACCTTTTAAAATATTGTTCTATTATCTTTCAATTCAATATTCAATTCTTATGATAATACTTGAACATTGTATAATTTTCTGTGTCCTTGTGGCAACTGCAAATTGGAAGAATAATGTCTAAATTTTAATAAAAAGTGTCTCTTTAATAATACGTATGATCAACAAATTAAGAATCACAATATGGTGAGAAACTATAAAATCTTTCATCACTATTGATAAATGGTTAAGGATAACATTTCCTAATTATCGCACCATTGTAATGTAGGGTATGGTAAATTAAAACGCAATGGATCTGGTTTTTTACCATGTCGTGAATCACAGCGAATTTAAATGAAATCTTCACAGCTTTTTGAGGAAACTTCGAAGAATATTCACAGATTAAACTTTTCACCTTTAAACCTTTTGCTTTTGAAGTACGGTACCGTAAGTTGGTGGTTGGTCTATAGTATTACTTACCGCCCACTCTCTGATAAGCTCCTCCCACTCGGTAAGCGACGACAAAACCAACAGAAACTGATCCCACAGTTCTGACGATATCACCACGTTCAGGTTGGCCTTGATCCACGTCACAATCAAAGTCTAGCACAAAAGTGAGATGTTATAAGTGAGATGTTAACAACAATTAGAATTTCTATTATTAGTTGCTAACATTGGAACTAGAAGAGTGATATAATAATCAGTTGGAGGGATTAGAAGCACATACTGCCTAAAGAATATCAGAAGGGATGAATTTATCGTTTGCTTTTGTTCAAATTGGTATTTAATGTTCATGTAAGTTTTCTGGTTTTGTGAAACATTCAATTTCAGAAAAATTCGAGTCTGTAAGCTGTGACCCCCTAATCCCCTACTGGTTCACACTTTGAATTAATTGGAGTAGGCCTGCAGGCATAGATGGAATGATGAAAAATCAGAACAGAATAATTTTATCAGCAAAACAACTTATGTGTGAGCAAAAGACAAAAGATATACTACCAAGACATGTCACAAAACTTTAAAATGAAATTAACCCCCACATTTATTTGCATCTGTGATGATGTTTGTTCCTTCTACTGACCTGGAATATAGCCGGTGCTAGTTTCCCACCTAGTGTTTCTTCTTTCATTTTTGGCGGAGTTTTACTCAAGACCAGAGACGTAATCTGAAGTAATACTGTAAGAAGCTGTTCCCTATAACAAACAAGAAATAATCAGCCATCAAGTCCATAAATCATCCCAAATAAAAACATATCAACATATTCCAATACTGAAAATCTATTTTTGACATAATAAATTTAAGTAGTAGGCCCACCGTATTTCTATAGCCAAAGTGCTATACTAGAGCATTGAATTTGAAGTGTTACAAAATGTTTACCTTACAAAATCAATGACTAGAGTGAATGATAGGAATAAGAGAAACAAGAAGTAGCAAAACCAAGAGTCTCTAAGATAATTAGAGATATCATGTAACAGAATTAGTACAACACTAATTTGAAGTACAATCTAATACACTAATCTTTGCAAAGGCCATCATCAAAATAATTTGAACTAGACCTATCTAGTTGAAAAGAATTAATTACCCAATCTCACACATACACGTGTTTTTTTCATATTTTTCAAATCAAAACTATTTGGACATTCTCCTGATCATAGGTAGGCCTACAGAACTGAATGAAAATGATTTAAATGTTGACACTGATTCAAAGTACAACCTAATTCCCTAATCTTTGCATAAGGTCATCATAAAAATAAATTGAACTAGGTCTGGTTGAAAAGAATTCATTTCCTAATCTCACACACACAATGTTTTTTTCTTTTTTTTTCAATTCATAACTATTTGGATGTATTCTCCTCATCATAAGTACTAGTGAGAACACCGGGTACCCGGAGACCGGTCCTGGACCGTTCTATGAACTACTCGGTCCTCTATTTCCAGGAGCGGTCGTTTTGTGTACATTAAATACTCGTTAATCCGAAATTCCAGGGACCCCCAAAAAGTGATTTCGATTTATAAAAATTTGGATTAACCAAAACTCTTTTTCCACGAAAATCATCACATTTCCCGGTTAGAATTGAAGGAATTTCGTATTGTGCGTGAGAGAAAGCTATATGACACATGCGCGAGGAAACGCGTCACTGTTCGTGTGTATTCGGCTATCTTCGACAACAAACGAACGTTAGATGGCCAGCTTTCATTGGCGCTGGGCCGTTCCCAGTGATTAAGTGTTCCGAGGTTACCGCTCGTCAAGGACAGACAGAGCGGCCCGAGCGTACTCGGAGTCGGATGACGCTCTCAGTGGCAGCGAACAGCTGAGCAGGCTTCGGCCATTCGGCCTATTGTTACGCGTCAAATAAAAAAGATGATATTTGGGAAAATAATGATCAATTCAAGGAATTCACTCGAACTATTTCGGATTATCCAATCCGAAAACAGTGCTAAAGCAATTGAGGGGTCAAAATATTAGTTCGAATTACAGATTAGCTGGAATTTGGATTAACCATATTCATCAACATTGAAATGTCTATACCTTCAGCCGGGGACTGACTTTAAGTTCGAAATATGTCAAATTTCGGATTAACCGAGTTTGGATTAACAAGAGTTCACTGTATTGGAATTGTTATTTGTTAAGCGGGAAGGAAGAGAGCATGGTCTCTTCAAACTATTTCAATCTATTCCTTAGTCCATTTTTCTGGGACCATACCCTTATTTTTCCATCTATCAATAACAATATTGCGATTTACAGGTAAACAATTATTTTACACTGTCAGGTTGTTATTTGCTAACGTTTTTCTACTTCCTAATGCTGAAATATAAATCATAATTCAATGTTGTTTTATTAAACTCTCTATGGTGAAGAGTTAGTCATGTGTTTGTATCAATGAGTAAGAGTCATTGTAAGGTTCCATCGCAGGTCTCGCTGTATTCAAACATTCAGATTAAAATAAGAATTAAAACTATTCGAAATGATAAAAATGTTTGCATATTTTTGGTGTGTAAAGTACAGGCAGCGTATGTCTTCAATTCTTTCTCTCTCTCTCTCTCTCTCTCTCTCTCTCTCCTCTCCCCCCCCCCCCCCACTCCTCCTCTCTTACTCTAATGTGTATCAGACCATGTACATTCTATCAGTGTGAATAGCTCTCAATAGCTTACTTCAAATCAGAATACTGTAATATTATCAGGGACTGAGACCGTAACCGTTAAAGACCCGTATTTTTGGGGCAACCGTAATTGTAACCACAATCCTTATCATTTGTATGGTACAACCATAACCATAACCACAACCGTTATTATTTTGAGGGCCCAACCGTAACCGCAACCAATAACCTTTATGCTGAAGTGATGATACCCATAACCACAACCAGCAACCTTCAAGATATCGGTTATCCGGGTCTCAAAAAGGGCCCAAAAAGGGCTTGAGACAGTTGTTTCAACCAGACACTGATTCGATGAAAAGGAAATATAACTTGTATTTTGTTAAGTGTTATTCAACTTCCAGCACTCCAAATGTAAACTCTGCTATGTCAAGGTTTTGGGGCTGAGCTTTATGAGAGGGAGGAGGGGTAGTTGAGTGACAGTAAAATAAAATCACTCTTTCAAGATTTTTGTCTAGAAAGTTTTAATCAAGATTAGTACAAGTCAAAGAAATGCCGGCGTCTAATTTGTGGGATTTCCAAGACTTCGCTGGTGACAGCTTACCAAGCGGTAAGCAGGGATTTAATAATAATAATAATAATAATAATAATAATGGTTTTCATTATCGGAGACTGTACAAACAGTATGATATACGTCATGAAACAAGTTTAGGCCTACTGGAATTATTATTCACAATTATGAATTTTGAAACGTATCTCATATTTTGGGGATTACTAAATAGTAATTAAGCCAACTGTTGACAAATATTGAACATGAGCTCAAATATTAACCCTTTTAGTGCCACCAGATTTGATCCAAAATGTGTCTAATAATGCCAGGTAGGTTTTGACCGATTTACAGTGAATAAAAAAAAAATCATAACTTGCCAATCATTCGGTCAAATCTCATGAAATATTTTTTGAAATGTGATGGAAGGATGGACACTTGGATGAGGAATACTGTAATTTCACATTTGATCTGGCAATGAATAAAAAAATGACTTATTTTTATTTTTTCAACTGTCAAAATATTTGTTGGGTTTATAACGATGGTACAGATTAGGGATAACATCGATTAATCGAGAATCGATTAAGAATCGATTCTGATGTAAAACAATTCTCAAATCACAAAATCGATTTTTCCAAAAAAAAAAAATTTTTTTTTTTTTGGTTCAGTGCTGTACTTCTTCACGTTGTAATAAGTGCTCATTCCGTTGTCTATATTATTCTATATTGTTGAGATATTACTATCTGGACAAAAGCTATCCCTTCGGTTACGTCTGACAGCCGAATGTTGACGGAAATACCCAAATGGTACAGTACAGTTCAAAGAAGTCTCTAGCAGCTATTTTTCACGTGAACGCCTTGGGAAGGTTGAAAAAAAAAGTTTAAAATTACACCACTTTTTGAGAATAATTTTTTTTTAAATTTAAAAAAAAAAAATTTTTCCAAATTTTCTTTTTTTTCAAAATCGATTTTTAATCGATTCTGGAGCATAGAGAATCGATTCCCGATTTTGAGAATCGATGTCATCCCTAGTACAGATAGCAAATAATTCTCAACATTATTTTGAAGAATTGCATGATGAAGAACGAATTGTTTTGAGTACCGTAAGAATCACGAGTTTCATTCAGTTTTATGAGGAATTTCAATCATTACAAACTATCTTTCAAAAAGACGATGACATGACATGAACTAGGCCATTGACTTTATACTAACTTCGTTAGAAAGACTGGACATTCTTATGGGAGGCTCTATAATTCTGACAATTCGAGCTTCACCCAAAAAACAAGATGTTTTGTAAAGGTGGTGCTAGTGTCGCCGGTTGACTAGTAACGCCAACACTAGCACCACCTGGACAAAACACCATGCACTCAATGACTAGGCCTACTCTTGGCCTAGGCGTATGCCTAGCCACATTTTTATCAGGTACATCACTCTCTTTGCCCCTGTCACTCGCATCACTATTTCATCTCGAGATGGGATAATGCATCTTCCGAAAAGTCACTTCTTTCTTCCTCATCTGATTCATCTACTAAATCCCTAATCACATCTTCAACTTGAAAATAATCACGTCTTGCACAAGATGCCATTTTGAAAACAAACTAGAATAACATTGTCATAATTCAGCCAAATGTAAACAAACATAGACGGCTGTGGAAAAATGGTAGAATATTGACCTTGGTACCACGAAATTTGTGTGAATAGCAGCTTTCTGAATATGTCACTACTATTGCCATTTCACAGAAACTTTGGGAACTACATCAGTTTGAAGTAAGAGCCGATATATCGGCTCTCGGCATTTCTCAAGCAAGATATTTGGAGCCGATATATCGGCTCTTGGCACTAAAAGGGTTAATCTCATAACCGGGACCTGAATGCAATTTGTTCCATAACCGTAACCATAACCGGGACCTTTATAACATTCAGTTCATAACAGTAACCGCAACTGGGACCTTTAAAAAATTCAGTTCATAACCGTAACCACAACCGGGACCTTTATGAAAGTCAGTTCGCAACCGTAACTGGGACCTTTATGAATGAAGGTCTCAGTCCCTGAATTATATTTTTATATTATATCATGTCATCAGGAAATACAAACTTGAATCAGACGGAATAAGATTGGAAACTAAACAAGACAAGTCATCAATGTACTCATAACTATTGAAATATTCATTATACAATAAATTGGAAGTGGCAATATGGAAAATTGTTAAAACAAAATATAATTTTTGGTCTCAATATATTCATATAGTTGTAATAATATATACGCAATAATGACCATCTCCTTATCAATACCACCTGTCACTTTTGCACATGAATACTATCTTTGATGACTTGATAATGATGAACGAGAGGAACAGATGAATCTTTGACCCTTGGGAGTGTGTGTGAGAGAGAGAGAGAGAGAAAGAGACTCTTGAGTCAACCTAACTCACTTGCAGTTGACAGCTGTGTTGGGTGAATAACCTTGATCTCAGATGTGACGTAGCACTAATATAGACCCCTGACCGCTGATTTCAAGAATAGGGAGAAAAGCCGATCGAGGATTTTATCTTAAAAAATACGGAACACAGTTTTGACCATTTTTGTGCGCATTTTTTTCTGAAATTCAAATAATCAGATCAAACAAAAACACCAAATAAGTTGGTGATTTTCATCATTCACTTTTTTTCAAAGTAAAGACCGGTCCTGCTCGGTCTTTACAAACGGGTACTCGGACTTCAAGATTCAGGACGGGTTTCATCACAAATAGGTACAGGACTGAATGAGGAGATGGAAACTAACCATGTCCTGGACTCCATGCGCGTGTGCATCACCATGTAGCGGTATATGTTGAGCACCCTCTTACACGTGTCCACTTGCTCCTCGAGTAACAGCGGGTAGTCGACGCTGACTTCCAGCATGAACACGTTGGCAGCGTGTGTGATGAACGTTTGAAGCACGTTCTGATAACAAGATGTGGAGCGTAAGTAGAGTAGAACATTCAAACTGAACACCCAGGGTGCTTATTCCTGTACGTTGTTACTGTTGTAGGCGATCACTCGACGCAACTGTCGTATCTTTTGATTTCATATTTATAAATATACAGGAGAGAATAATTGATGTGATTTTGATGTGATTTGATGTGATTTTCATATTTTATCAAATCAGTTTATATGTAGGTCTACATGTACTACAAAATGAAATTTACTGTCCTATATACAGTGAACCCTAGTTACGGTAATTCAAAATCCATTCATTCAAATTTTGTTGTGATTCATACAATAGTTTTGGTCCCTGTAGAGATTTGCCGCGTAAGCTCCATGGTGAATATTTCGATAATTCAAACTTTGAAACTTCAAGATAGGTATTTTTGGGTTCCATAAATTTTGAATTAAAAAGGGTTTCCTGTATTCATAAATGTCTTCATAAATGGGAAAATAAAGATACAAGAATTGAGTTGAGTGATCACATACGACAGTCACTACGTGAAGGAATGAAGCCCCAGGTTATTTAGGCCTGTGTGACAACATACGAGATATAGAGTTGGACACGTACACGTGGAACTTGCAACTCTTTTCTCTTGTCTTCTGACTAGTACATTTGCCAATTCAATTAGGTAAATTAAAAAAGAAAGTGATTTTGCAGCTTGGTCAGTCTGTAATATAATTAAGATTTGTGGAAAATAAATTATGCATGGAATGATATCTTCATCATTATGTAGAGAGCTTTCAGAAACTTTTTCAAAATTTGGTCAATATGGTTTTGGTAATCTAAATAACGTAGACTATCCACTGCAGGCAGCTTTTTCCATGAATACATCAATACAGTGAAACCTCTAACCATCATTTCTCAAGGGACCAGGAAAGAAAACCATCCATTAAGGAAAACCATCCATGTAGGAAAATTTAACATTGATTATATGAGAGTGGGGTGAGAAAAAATGAATGATACATGCAGGAAAACGATGGATCCGGGAACGATGCATAGAGGTTTCACTGTAGTAGCATTTTAACCACCTATCGTTAAAGTACCAAGAGAGTGGGCCTACTAGAGTAAATTAAAAAGAGGTAATTAAATAATAAAAATTGAACTAACCTGTAGACCAGCTCGAACTAAAATGTTCTCTCGGTGAATTGCTCCAAGGTACGAGTCGTTCCTCAGTCTCGTCATGCGATAAGAGTCGGGGTTCTCACTTGGCTGAAACGAAGGTTGGCAACCACCATTTCAGTTCCACTATTTTTATTCATAAACACTGATTTGTACGGTACGTATGTTGCAAGTTTTCACATGTAACTAGAATGAATTTAAGATATTATTATTACTATTATTATTGAGTGGAGTGGAAAGGTCATCATTTAAATTGGAAAGGGAGAGACTTAGGTGGTAGGGCATATGCGAAGAATGGAAATGGAGAGAATACCGAGAGCCATGTTTGAGATAGCGGAAAACAATGGAGCTAAGAGAAGAGTTGGAAGACCAAGAGAAAGGTGGCAAGAGGGAGTCAAGTTCGGGGTAGTCAACCGAGGAGAAAAATGGGAAGAAGTGGAAGACGAGAGATGGTGGGAGAATAGAGAACGATGGAGGGAACTCGTAGGAAGAGAAGAAGAAATAGAGGATAGGCCTAGCAGTAGTGAAGAAGAGGAGGAAGAAGTCGGAACTGGCAGGAACCGATTGATATGAGAAGTCTGCCCTAGAAAAACTGGTGGAAACACCCCCTGGCCCAATTTAATTGGTTATCTGGGTTTGAGATATATATATTATTGGAAAGTAGGACTTGATTTGAAGAATATCACTTTGTGATGGGCGATATGAGATGAATGATAGATGATGATGCAGAATAAGAGAAACAAGTGATATTATTCTCATATCACTTGTTTCTCTTATTCTATATCATCACCTATCACTCATCTCATATCGTCCATCACAAAATAATATCATTATTATTATTATTTATTATAAAATAGTAATCAAACAACTATTTTGGTGTGTATATGAAAATAGCCTGAGGCAGAAAGAACAGCTTACCGAGATTTATGAGTAGAGAAAGGCCTACTCATAGTGGAGAGCCTGTAGATAAAACACAGAGATGAAAGGTACACACGAGATTCCGACGTTTTGGCTATTGCCTTGATCACATTACTCTCTAGGCCTACTCTACTGTGACCAAGGCAATAGCCGAAACGTCAAAATCTCGTGTGTACCTTTCATCACTGTGTTCTATCTACGGGCTCTCCACTGTAAGTAGGCTTTTCTCTACTCATAAATATTGGTAAGCTGCTGTTCTTTCTTTCCCTTTCACCCAATTCATATAATCAAACAACTAATTGATTAGACCAAAACTAGAAGGTAATGAACAGTTGTTCTCAACCCAAAAACCAGCTGATTATGTTATGTAATATATTCATTGACTGGCAAGCGTGAAGTCTTCTTAATTCCTTCCAAACAGTCATGTCACGGGGACTTAATAATCATGATTCGTGATGTAAATGAGAACTTACCCCTGAAGGAGAATATTCAAAGGACGGTGGGCCGTTTCGGTAATGGCTATCATCTTTGTGGCTTTCCAGAGGCTCCAGCATAAAACAAGGAAGCTCGGGAACCTAATGACAAGAACATCCGTTAAGAATATCTGTATGAAAAACAAAAAATTACCAGTGACAGATCATTGGTAAATTTTGTTTCATATTGACATCGAAAACCCAACGTAAAATGATTGTTCGCCAATTAACACTAATGATGAAAAGGTATGATAACTCATGAAGGCAACAGAAAAGCAAATTGGTGAAAGAGTGAAAAAAGTATTGGTATTTTCTTCTCATATAGGCCCTATTATAGAACAATTTACTCTAGGCCTATAAATAGATAAATTTTGAACAATCACAATCAGCAATAAATTTATAAATAACAATAAAAAAGCAATTTGAACAATTATCCAAAGAATAATCTTCGAGGTTAAATTAACCATAATTTTTTCTTGGGAATTTGCAGCACAAGTGAGCTAGGCCTAAATCAATTGTATTTAATTGTTCTTGACGATGTAATTTCTGGTAAAATAAAACAATCTTTCGGGTCTGAATGAAATGTTTATACCGGTATTTCATTTGATTGTGGTAAAGTACCAGAGCAAGTACCATGATGAATACTTACATTCATTTGAATCCAGTCTTTATAGACGGCGATAGTCTTTCTAATCGCCGGGGAATGATTGAAGTTGAGAAGGAACGCTTGTCGATAGACTTCGTGAACGAAGTTGACGTTATCTCGGCTGCTGTACAGTACTTCCGTGACGAGATGTACGGCGGCCGCATTCGAATCCTCGGCAAACGACTGATTGCCATCCGTTTGCGACAACATTGAGGAATGATTGGACTCGGAAGACGTGTCGTGGTTTGAATGGGCTTGGCTCATGCTCACTCGACGCAGTTCGGTGTTGAGGGAAGATTCACCATCTTCATTGGGTGTTACACTGGAAGGGCAAACAGTTGATTACGATCGAGTGAGGGGAGAACTACGTGTACAACTTCAGAAAATAATAGGCCTGTATTCTGTAGTAGTTGTTATCCATTACATAAATATAGGGGGGATTTACAAAAAAATCTAATTTATATCAATATATATAATACAGTATATACGTCGGCCTATATTGAATCAATAAAAATCGAATACAATACATTTTTCAATACCAATATAAATACATATTCTTCAACATAACTACTACCTATCACCTAGTCCTTTAGTCCCTTACACCAGCTTTTATAAAATTAAAAAGTAAATAAATAATAATCAATTTGGTTGTCCTAATGTTCTCAACATTTTATAACACCTTTTTATAACACCTTTAATAACAGCCTATAACACTTTTACACAGTTGTTACTATATTATGGAATTTCTTACTTTCAAGGACAATAAATAATATATAATATTATATTAGAACCTCTTCAGTGAGTTTCTCAATTGTACAGTTATTAATTTAGTAAGTTTAATTTTTTATCGTACGGTATCCAAATATTCCCTCAAGTTGATTACTTTAAGTGAGAGTTTCACTTTAGTAAGTTTATTTAGTCCGGCTCCCTGGAAAACGTACGTAAGAGGTTCCACTGTATTATTACTTCATTCAGCTGAAGAGGTATGTCATTCAAATGATTACAGTAGTCCCAACAGGCGCGGCTCATCAGGTGAGGCCAATGAGGCCAGGCCTCAGGCGTATTCTCAGTCCTGAGTCGGAAACCACGATAGTCAGAAAAAAAAACGAAAAAAAAATCGTATTCTAGTCTTGTATGCATAGTGCCACAACGCAGTATTCTAATATCCGAAGACCTTACCACATTCAAAACCTCAAGGTTCATTTTCATTTGAGGGTCAAGGTTTTTCATTTCGTAGTTAAAGAAAATGTTTTTAGCTTGGTTGTGTATGAAGAGACGAAATGAGAAAAGAGGCCGTCACGCAGAGGTGTATTTGAGCCAGAGCGGGCCGGGGCAGCGCCCTGGTACTTTAATTTTGGGGCAGGGCGCGCCCCGGTACCTTTTTTCTTGAAAACCATATTTGAAGACATATAAAGCTAACTTGAACCAGCTAACTTGTAAACGTACAATGTTAAAAGTGATGCTTAATCCTGATAGATGGAATCTGCCAATATTTATTTGCAACTTTAGACTTTACAATAATGACAGAATCTTGTAATGTAGTGTAGAGTCAGTTTGGAACATTTTTTGTAGGCCTCCTACCTTAGAAAAGAATGTATTTACTGGGATTTAGCTCAATAAACTTGATAGTAACCGATCTTCGTACGAAACTGATCGTTGAGAATATTGCCTCGCTTTTGTTTATCAAACTGAATGGATCACCTCTGGTCAAGTTTGATCCTACACCTTATGTAAAGATTTGGCTCCTTAGTCATCGATCAGCTGGCGACGCACAATCGCAACATGTAGACCATGATGCACCCGCGTGGGATTAAGCTGCGAGAGATTCTCTGTGGCAATTATTTCAGATGTAAAGGTAAAAAACCACATCATTTTTTAAATTTTATATTTGGATAAGAATCTTTTAAGACCGACATTGTGGCATGTTACGGCTCACAAGTCCCCCCCCCCCCTCCGCGGCGAGTTGGGATGAATGGCTTTTTTTCAGTTATCACCGCCTTGGCACTTTTATTTTTACGAATATACCACTGCCGTCACGGAACTCTCCTCACCTTGTGAAGCCTGTGCAAGAAGCAATGCAGTAGCATTGCTCTTGGTTCTTCCTTTTCCCGCTAACAAAATGTGGCATTTACACACTGTCACAAAAGGCAGTGTGTGAATGCCGGTAAAGCCGCTAGGCTATCGACTGCATTACCGACTCAACCGCGCCCACGTTTTTCCATAATTCGGCACTCTCAACTTTTAGGCCTAGAGTTGCTAGTTGTATCACATTTTTACATCGGGTTAGACGTGTGGCAGATTGATAGTGTGTTTGCGTGTGGTCTGTGCAGTGCAATAACTGGATAATATTATGTAATAGTGATGAAGTCTAATGAAATAAGTGAGTGCTTGATTAGGAATATTATTAATGGACCGTTTTTCATTAGACTCATTTATAGCATCAACATGACAGCGTCGTCTACGTGATTTTTCAATTTTAATGCCGCTTATTTCCTTGATCACCTCAGCAACAGCCAGGTTGTTCAGGGGTACGAATGAGCGAGTGATAATGTATGATGAAGAGATGATAGGTGACAGGAAGGGGTGTGCGAATCCATGTTTTTTGAATCGAATCCGAATCCACTTTCAGATTCGGATTTGGTCCAACATAAAAGATTCGAAAATTTCGAATCTTGGCGCCAAAAACGTGGCAACATTGCATTGTCAACTTTCTAGATCGCGTGAGCAAGTGCAATGTGCACTAGCCTACGAGTGGGTGGGGTCGTCATATATGGCCGGCTTTGATTGGCGCTCGGCCGTCTCGAGTCCGACAAACGAAAGTCTCGTCAAAGACCTTAGTATCTAACTTCGTTAACGAAGTTAGATACTAAGGTCTTTGGTTTCGTCCTTGTCAAGGTTAGACCACACACGTCACGACCACGCAGTAGTAGGATGACAGATGCCATGCAGCAAACAGCTACGATGTTTATAACTGCGCGTTAAATGAAAATGATGGAAATTGAGAAAATGATGCTTCTTCATGATAAAACATTTATTAAACGTGTTTTCAGTGGAATAACTCGCAGTTTCTAGTCATTATGAGAATGCTGAGATAGGATTTTCACTTCCTGGATCAAGTGTAACTTGATCAGCAGTGTCGTTTGTCCCATTATCACGCTTCACAATGCATGTTAAAAAGATTCGGATTCGGTATTTTTAATGAAGATTTGGTTCGGATTCGGTTCGAAATAAAAAACATGGATTCGCACACCCCTACGCTGTCCTGTCACAGGACATTTACAAAAGCCAATGCCTTAAGCGGGACTCGAACCCACGCTTGACCTGACTTCAGTTCCTGACCTGTTGACATAGTTTCAGTTTCAAATCACAGATTCGCATTTCACCGTAAGCCTAATGAAGCCCACCTACATTTCGATGAAGCTATGCAAGTGATGGGAAAGGCGCGTATTTTGTCAGATGGTATGTGAAAATTGAGATGAATTATTAATTATGGATCATTTTAGTGGCATCATTTTGGATTTATTACACGTGTATATCTCACAAAACACACTGTTACAATTACAGATACAATACAATTCAACGTCTTATTAATCTGAAGTTATCATCTGATTCCGATATTTATGAGTAGGGGTGATGAGTAATTAACAAACATATTTGTTTATATTCGCAGAACTTCAACAACGATGCATTATGCCGCGGTGATTAATATTATTGTCGGCTTTATGTATACGCATGACTGTTAGCCGTTTGTCATTTTGCGTTATTTAATTTTATTAGATGCAGGGTTTGACGATTGACTGACCGACAAGGATACCGAGAATACGGGCAAGACCAACATACAGAAAGACTTGATGAATAAAAATAAATATTCCATAAGAAAGTTCTTATATTGGAATATATTCTTGTATGCAAGGGAATCTATGAGTGCAAAGACTTCCATTTCACTTGATACTTCACAAAATCGGTGTTCGTTTCTCATAATTTATTTGTATCAATCCCAGGATAGAAGTCACACAAAGTAACCGATCTTATCGACAGTTTTTCTAGACATTGGTGTCATACCAGAATGAATCCCTGACCATACAGTTGTTGTTTTTACAAAAATCGATCCCACACTTTTTGGAAAAAACAAGGTTGAAAGGTTGGTGAATCCCCGTAAAAATAGCATGAAGTAAAATGTTGATGTTTGAATTCAATGTGATTGTAATGTAATTCTCACAGACAGTTATATTTTTTCCACAACAATCACGAAGTATAGAGGAATTTGATCTAGTCGTTTATGAAATGTGAGTGCTTTATATTGGAACTATTGATTTTTTCTTCTATTAGGGTCTAGGGATGACCAGTAGGTAGGTTGTATAAATATTAGGGCTGTGCGAGACTCGAAATTTTCGAGCGAGTTCGAGTCGAGATCGAGACTCAAACTCGCTCGAAAAGATCTTTTTCCAGATCGAAATTTCGAGTTTCGAAATACTTTCGGGTCTCTAACGTTTTCGAGTGAGCGAGCGAGAATAAACTTGTCATCTTTTTATCATTCAACATATTGGTATTAAATAATAAATATATAGTGTCTGAAACTTATGAAAAAGTTTTGTTTCTGCATTTCTCCCTTCGATTTTGCATATAGAACTTGCTGAATGATAACAACGCGCATCATTTCACAATATCAGTTGCACCGGACTGAATGACTCCGAGTGACTGAGTTGAGTCGTAGTTATCATCAGACACGCACACGCGTCTCTCTCCCTTGTTCCTCCCCCACACCAAACTCTTCAAGGACAGATTAAAACGTCATCACGAGTGTTGCCAAGACACTCGGGACGGCCGAGCGCCAATGGCAAAAAGTTTGCGCGTCGTCATCGGCGAAGTTAGCCAATCAAGTAACTCATCAGTGGCGAACTTATCAAGTAGTTTCGCCCGGTTTCTCTCGTACGCAATACAAAATTGTCGTAATTCTAACCGGGAAGTGATGATTTTCGAGGCTATCTTTTTTAATATTGATTGTATCCACTTCAAATTTTGCACTTTCAAATTTTGCAATTTTGCAAATTTTGCACTTATCCATAACTATCATGCTAAAACTGCAAAAAAACGAAAATAAAATAAAAACCAACAATGTACATGATTATTTGATTTTTACGAAATTTTCAACAATGAAATTTATTTTTCGTTCTTCTCAAACAATCATTTTTTAAAATTTTTTCACGAAAATGTTGCTGAAGTATTGTTCAAGGGTTGGTCATATCGTTTTTTTGATATTCCTGCTATATTTCAAGATATGATTTTATTTACAATGTTTTTTTAAAATAAATCTTTTATAAAATTTTCTTTAAAATTTGTGCTCGAACTCGCTCGAACTAAAATTTGTGCTCGAACTCGCTCAAACTGAAATAGTGCTCGAAACTCGCTCGAAAAAAGGCAATCTCGCTCGAAACTCGCTCAAACTCAAAAAGCTCTGCTCGCACAGCCCTAATAAATATCGCAATGACAAGACTTGATAGTTTCAGAATGAAGATGTGAATGAAGCTTCTGAATATATTTTATATGAATATACCAATACAAAGGTAGGTCGCCTACCAACATAATAACTGTGAGAGCTCTGGTTTACATTTCTCAAAAACTGCTCAGCAAATTGATCGACAGCTGGGTACCGAGACGAGTGGCTGTGTGGTAACACACTGAACCGTCATTCGGGATACCGGGGTTCGATTCCAGCCATGGTCGACCATCCTGACAAGTTTTTCGTGGTTTTTCTCTGTCGTTCAAGTTGATACTAGGATGGTTCCTTAACAACAGGTCACGACCGACTCCACCCCACCATCCAAAACACCTAATAAAATAACCTTTCATCTCATCATCCTATTCATCATCCACCAACGCCAATAGATCGTAGCCATCAGAATAGTGTCGTTTAAACCCAATATAATTTAAACTATACATTTCTCGCATCTCTCGATTCAACACTTCTGAAAGATGCAGTTGTATTTCTTATCGCAATCTTCGTCATGAAAAAATGTGACGCTCAAAAAATACCACAGTTAGCCTGTACAAATAAAATGGTGTTATTTGTGTTACATTTTGTTGGTAGACCACTTTCTTCTTTCGTGAATACAGGCTAGTATATATTACGGTCATTTCACAACGCATTATAGCTGCGTCCTTCTAGTGAGAATCCAACGTGGGCCTGCACACACATTTTACCCTCGTGACTCTGAGCGGTTGCATGGCAGCTGTACATGCCGTTTCACTTTAATTAGGCCTAAATAGGCTTTTCAAAGCATTATGCTCTGATTTCCTATATCTGGGTAGTATCTGAGCCTCCAGGCCGACGCTTATGTTACGTATTGTTGCAAAATGACCAACGGAACTGTGGTAAAAAACCAAACTCCTAGGCCACCTTGTAATTGTGGGTTTTATATGCTTCTTTAATTTTTGGGCCTCAGTTGTTGAAACGTTCACGAGCCGCGCCCAAGTCCCAAGTTATTTGAAATATCTTCATCTTCATGTTGGTCGTGGAATATATTATGGATCTTACATATACACACAAACCTGAATTGTATGTGTATTATTAATATTTTTAGTTATAGGAACAGCTTTTGTAGGATATGTCCTTCCTTGGGGGCAAATATGTACAATTTACATTCACTTTTATAGGTACATTTGAATTTATAGTAAAGATGAAGGAAAGTACCTGGAAAACAATACGATGTTGAAATATTTAAAAAATGAAAAGAAACTACTTTTCACGTTTACCGCAGCCCAAATATAGCACAATGTTCAAGAGTCACGATAAACCCAAGTGATTTCAGTCTCCAGCGCAAAATTCGTTCTGGTCTTGCCCAAGACTCGTCAACAATTTACCTGTTATTGTGGTGTGAATGCAACGGATCACCGTTCTTGGTGATATGCGTGAATGTGGCCACCCACTTGATGACTGCCACACGGCAGATGGCAAATGGGTCCAGACGTCGTCTGCCTTCGGCTGTTTCGCTGACACCGATTGTGCCCTTCCTCAATGTCGGTAAGTCTACAGCAACAATAATTCTTGTTATTGACTATCACAGCACTGCTTACCCATTAGCGTTATAGTTTCAGGAAACTTGTTTGTTGAGTCCTGCTCAACGACGTCGACCCCACCAACAGCAATGTTATTTGAAGGTACAAATGAGCAGAAGATAATGGAACTCTGATGCGATGATAAGTAAAAGGACGTTTAACTTTGCCTTGTACAAACAACTTTCAATTCTTAAAGAACTGCTTCAGCTGACTGACCTAAGGAAAGGGGCTGGTTTCAAATATCACTCAAATATATAAATTTGTTATTTCTGCATAATCACGGATAAGAGATTATAATAGTAATATAAACAATATTTGTACGGAACTCACTGTTACATGTTATTATACCATAGATATATATTACCGAGATACGGTACTCAACGTTACGAAGGCGTACATATTTGTGTTTCGGCAGTAGGTTCACACCGCTTTGCAAACCGGAAAGTTTCGCCATATTTGATATATTAGTGATAACTGATAATATGCCTTGCTTAGATACTATTTGTTAATGTCCAATATATCCGCCGAGATTGGAACGAGCATATGTCGCTATCAGGAGTAACGTATCTTGGTAAAGTAATATATATCCTCATATATATCTATGATTATACTTCTGACGACATCGAAATGGATTTTTCAAAATTTATTTTGTTTTACAACTACAGTGAAACCTCTATGCATCGTTCCCGGATCCATCGTTGTCCTGCTTGTATATCATTCATTTTTTCTCACCCCACTCTCATCTAATCAATGTTAAATTTTCCTGGATGGATCGTTTTCCTGCATGGATGGTTTCATTTTCCTGGTCCCTTGAAAAACGATGGATAGAGGTTTCACTGTAGAATGATGTCAGTATGATTGATATATGGTATTTCATCTCAAATTCATTTCCAAGACAAAATAATTCCATCGAAGAGATGATGCACAATAATTTACACATAGGCGTAGTAGTATATAATATTCAGAGCAATTGAAGAGCTGAATGCAGTAGTGGGCTAACCCACAATTTATGCTAGTGGAGAAGAATGGGTTCAAAGTATTTCTAGTATAGGCCTATCAATTTCAAAAATCTATTTAGACACTCACATTTTGTTTTATTGTGTGCTCAACATGTTACATTAAGTTGACAGATTATAAAAATATTACATTTTCTGTTTAAAAATGGTTTAAAAAGTAAAACAAACTAGAAAAATCAAAACTCAACTAGTAACAATGGGAAAATAAGTATAATTTTGTGTTTAAATAGACAATTCATCCATTACATATCGATATTATGAATTATAATATAAAACACTTCGATTCACTTACTTTCACTAGAATATAATGATAAATACTAAATAGCACAATTAACCCTCAATGTTGTCAAACTGACGCCATTTTGAATAGCTCCACTTCCAGCTCTCTGATTGGTTCATTCAATCTGAAGCTACTGAAAACAATGGCATAGACCACTCTTGCCCAAAACACTCCGAACTTTTCAATTTGATCATGAATTTAAAAGGCCTATAGCTATTGAAGCGATTAGACTGTTGACATATTCAGAAAAAGCGCAAAATTCTGATTGGATACAGCTATAAAGTGGGAAAATCTCATTTTGTGGCTTAGACCACTTTTACATTCAGCCCTTCAATTATTAAAAACTGCATACAAAATGCAGCAATCAAGTATATTGTCTTGTCTACTGGTATCATCTGGCTCCTTCTATAACCTTGTATCTATTGCTGATGCAAGCATACCACAATTCTATGCCACAAAACCACAAAACTTTTTATATGTTTTAAACCAGGGATTGAGACTTTTATGTATGATGGTCTCAGTTGCAGTTACAAAGCAAATTTTATAAAGGTCCTGGTTTCGGTTTAAGTCTTGAAACAGAATTAATAACGGTTCCGGTTACGGTCATTAAGTAAATTCTCAAAAGGTCCAGATTACGGTTATGAAGCAAATTTTCTTCAAGGTCCCGGTTACGGGATCATTAATTGAGCTAATTTTCCATATTTGTCAACAGTTGACCTACCGTAATTAGTATTCATTAGCCCCACCATAGTCAAAAATATTATAGAATTAAAAAAATTAAAATTTGTTTCAAAATTGATAATTGTAAATAATAATTCAGATAGGCCTAAATTTGTTTTAAATCACTGGTTACCGTTTGGTGGCATCGTCCAGAGTCCTGTAGGCCTAATAGTGAAAGTACTTGTGAATCGGACTCGACTTTTTTTTTCACATTTCCAAGTTGTAACTATTGGTATTGATTCCCAATGATTACACGGAATACGAATGAATTAGGCACGACTAGCTGATAATTACAAAGTGAATAGAATGAAACCATGACATAAAAATGTATGCTTCGGCCTTCAACCCTATCAACCGCATTGCTTATCAACACATTTTGAAACTATTCATCGACACCATTCACACTCGATACCATTGAACCGTACTTCACAACCTCTTCGGCAAAACTGATGATTCACAATGTTTTTTCAACAGTGGATTGGCAACTTGTTATACCTATACGAACATGCCATTTGGACATTTTTCATTTTTTTTGGACCTCATTCATGAGTGAAGTCTTAGTAGAGGGTAGGTAAGTGGTCAGGGGTGAAAAGATGTTATGCAAAAGTTTGTTTTCTTATTTGACTGGTACGTGCACATGACAGATGGAGCTCCCGATCGACGGCCTTCCCTATTCCGCACCACTAGCGCATGGGAGGTTTGTGACTTCATCCCTCATGTCAATGCAACGATGTTCGTCAATACATCGTAATAAACGATGTTGTGCTGTTCCCAGCAAAGTTTTGTTGGACTCAAGTATTTCCACATATTGGGCGGTGGCATTTCTTTGACTTGTACAAATTTTGTGACTACTTTCTACACTTAAATATTGAAAAAGT
The DNA here is from genome assembly GCA_964007535.1 of Brachyptera risi. NCBI lineage: Eukaryota > Metazoa > Arthropoda > Insecta > Plecoptera > Taeniopterygidae > Brachyptera > Brachyptera risi. The sequence continues at coordinate 29,142,751 of OZ023326.1, forward strand.
GATTTTATTATACTCTACTCCCCCTCATCATAAAGCTCAGCCCCAAAAGATTTGACATGACAGATTTTGTGTTTGGAGTGTTGAAAGTTGAATGACACTTGACAAAAAACAAGTTATATTTGAATATTTCCTTTTCCTCAGATTTAGTGTTTTTGATGAAACAACCAATTCAATCCCTTTTTGAGACCTGAATAACCAATATCGTAGAGGTTATTGGTTGTGGTTGTCATTACCCAAAACAAAGGTTGTCGGTTGCGGTTTTGGTTGGGTCCCAAAAATAGTAACAGTTACGGTTTTGATTATGGTATTCGTACCATACAAATAATGAAAGTTGTGGTTACGGTTACCCGAAAAATATGAGTTTCAGTGGTTGCGGTCTTGGACCCTGTTTTAAGCACAATTATCCTACTTACTTGTGTTATCAATTTAGCTATCAATGTAAGCTATTACATTCTATCCTATTATTTATATTTATGTATTATTATTATAATTTTATTTTCTAATATCTCTGACAATGTTTATACAATTTTAATATTGTTCTTTAATAAGAAACGGCAATAAATACAAATACAAAAATACAAAAGCTATTTACTGAATTCATTAATGTAGGTCTAAGCTAGTGACACCTTCAATATTGAATTTTGAAACCAAGTAGGCCTACTTGTGAAAAATATCTGGGTAATACCCAAGCAGTGAAAATTTTGGAAGAAGAATAAAGCCCAATCCTATTTTTGGCATTGTCCACAAGCTAAAGGCAAGAGAACTCTAAGAACAACTGCAATTGACGACTAGTGATTGACCCGCCCATAAACGTCACAAAACAGAACATCCAATCAAATGGGCTTTCTTATGTGGCAAGTTTCACATTGACCTATCAGAGTATCTCTAAATTCCTACATGAAGTATAGATCCAGGTGGCTTTGGCAATTAGCCATGCCTATCACTAGTGGTCAATTGCTTCACGTTGGACGGAAGCCATACAGAATGGATAGTTGAAAAGAAGGGCGAAAAGAAAATTTAAAGTAAAATCTAGTCCATTTTTGCTGGACAAACAATGCTTTAATTATATTTGCCAGTTGTAGAACTTTTGATGTACCGTAGTGCATTGTTCACTGGGTTATCTCTATTATCCACTTTTCAGGCCATCCAATTTTAAACATTTATTTTTATATAGGTGTATAAAAATGATACCTGGGTACGTTCAATACTTGTACCCAAGCTGGTATTCGAAAGCATCACTTGTCTAAACTCTAAATGAATACATACAGAAAAATATTGAATACAGTACCAATACAGCAGTTGTGCACGTTTTTTAGGGAACCAGACAAAAAAACTTACCAAAGGGAAAAACTTTCTGAAGAAACTATTCAACTTGTGGGATCATATAGATGGGATCAAAGAATAAAACTTACCAAGGTGAAAAATGTACGAACGACAAACTCACTGAAGAGGTTCTACTGTATTGGAGTCAATGTACAATAAGGTTAGAACCTGAAGAGGCATATCGTAGCATGTAGAATTGTTTAAAACCAATAATTGGCTGTTAGAAATGCATGTCTTCGCTCAGAGTTGATACTAGATACACATAGGCCTATCTAATCCACATTTCAAGTCGTACAAGTTGTTCTGATTGCCTACTTAATGGAGTGGAAAGTAAACGACGCTGTTGCCTGTTGGTTTAACCAACTCAGATCTTGTGACGCTTCTAAAGAAAGACATTTCTATGCAAACTACACATATTAAAGATAGAGTGGTAGCAAGACTTACCTAATATTGGCTTGTACAAGCTTGTGGCATGCGAGAACAGTGGAAAGATATGCGGAAGGTAGAACTGTTTGAAGCGTTCGAATAGGAACATGAAGCATTTATGCTGTTTGATTGTACGATCTCGCCACTCGATCTTAGTCACCTAAAAGAGGAATAGTCAATTACCGGTAAATCAAAAGCCTCGATACTTTTTGTTGTTATTTCTAGCATTCAGCTCAGAATAATAAGTGTCAAAAAAAAAGGAAAAAATGGATAAATGTAAATCTAGTTCATTCTATATATAGGTCTATATAGGACACATCCTGAATAATAATAATAATACATTTATTTATTCAACATGAACAATTACATGTTGTTGAACAAGTCAGCAATAATGCAATAAGCAAGAGCAATAATGAAATGAAAAATAATAAATGAAGCTATAATGAAATATCAAAAAAAAATATGAAGGAATAGGTCTACATACCGGTAGCATAAACTAATATATTCATCAATTATAACACGGCTTGACCAATTTTAAACTAATATTTTAATCAATTATAACACGGCTTGACCAACTTTAAACTATTATTTAATCAATTATTACACGGCTTGACCAACTTTATACTAATATATTAATCAATTATAACATGGCTTGACCAACTTTTATATTTATAGAGGGGTAACACTCTTTTATTTGTAGGCCTAGATCCCCCGTGCACTAAATTATTACTGTTCTAAATGAGAGATGAAAGTTAGTATGTCAGTATTGTTTCATCCAGGTCTTCACGCCATATTGAAAACAGTAATTGAACATAAACAATAAGCTTGAAACTGTATTTATAAATAGGCCTACATATAACCATGTTTGTCAAACTTAACGTCAGACTGAAATATGCTAAGGCAAGTTCCAATTATAACCTTGAAGTTTAAACACTCTCGTGATGCGTACCTGCAAGACCATATATTCCAGAAGAGCTTCGAGGAAGAATCTAGTTGAGTCTTCCGGTTGTTTCTCTCCGCTTTGTGGTGGCAGCAATGGCATGATCTCGACCGCCATAACTGGACCTGTCGTAGACAACATTCAGTATTAAAATCACGAAATATATAATTATGAGATACTATTTAAATCAATTTGATAATAATAATAATAATAATCTTTATTCAGGGAACAATATACATTGTATAGAATGTGTCACATATAAAAATATCAGATAGTTATAAAATGATAAAAATGAATAAGGGGTAATAGATGATGAAGGACATTGCATTACATTAGCGATACGTTTCATAGATATTCAAAATTAAACAGAATTAAGATTAGATAAGTATTCTTCTATTATGTATGGGCAAGTTTGGATGAGGTAAGTTTTGACTTCTGACTTGAACTTCTTCTTGTTGATAGAGAGGGTATTCTTTATTATGGAGGGTAGATTGTTCAAAATTATATGACTGTAGTAGGCTGGCTTGTTTTGGCCACACTAAATCCTCAAAATGAGCCCAATTATTAGTAATAAGACACTGCCTCTGAATATAAAATAGAATACACAATGTATATACAGTGAAATCTCTATGCATCGTTTCCAGTCTCCATCGTTTTCCTGCTTGTATTAGGCCTAGTTATGTTATGCCACCCTACTCCCATATAAGCAATGTTGAATTTTCATGGATGAATAGTTTTCCTGCATGGATAGTTTATTTTTCCTGGTTCCTTGAAAAACTATACAGTGAAACCTCTATGCATTGTTTCCGGATCTATCGTTTTCCTGCTTGTATCATTCATTTTTTCTCACCCCAATCCCATATAATCAATGTTAAATTCTCCTGGATGGATCGTTTTCCTGCATGGATGGTTTTATTTTCCTGGTCCCTTGAAAAAAATGTATAGAGGTTCCACTGTAGATGGAGGTTTCACTGTATTTGAAATTTGAAAAATCTGACCGATTTGAAGAAATATCAAAGAGCGGAAGTAGGTCCAAGTTTTGAACCCGACTAAAGACTAATAATGAAAAGATAGGCCTATGATTAAATTTACAAAAAACTGGAACGGGTGAATCTATTTCCACAAATAGGGCTGTATGCTGATTAGTTCCGTACCCTGTGTGGTATCGTGGAAGACTGAAGCTGAACTCTTGACGAGTGATGTAAGTCCGAGGCCAGGCTGGGGGGAGGGGAAACCAGGTACGAGGGTCGCGAAGATGGCGTGTAGAGTGTCGGGGGCATTGTCTCCTAGTGCCTGATACCACAGCAAGAAGTACCTGACGAAGACAAGTGAACAAGAAATAAATACAAACTGTCAAAAAAGTAGCCTGGTCCCATAATGATGAAACCAAATTGTTTGGTTTCAGCGCTTTATATAAAATAATACATAATTAGTGTCCAGTACTCTGTAAGGTAAACTCAATAGGGTACATGTTCTAAAATCATTTTATGACTTTCCAACCATAGGCCTGAACTATATATATATATATATATATATATATATATATATATATATATATATATATATATATATATATATATATATATATATATATAATATATATATATATATATATATATATATATATATATATATATATATATATATATATATATATAGTTCAGGCCTATGGTTGGAAAGTCATAAAATGATTTTAGAACAGGTACCCTATTGAGTATATATATATATATATATATATATATATATATATATATATATATATATATATATATATATATATATATATATATATATATATATATATATATATATATATATATATATATATATATATATATATATATATATATATATATATATATATATATATATATATATATATATATATATATATATATATATATATATATATATATACATACATACATACATATATATATATATATATATATATATATATATATATATATATATATATATATATATATATATATATATATATATATATATATATATATATATATATATATATATATATATATATATATATATATATATATATATATATATATATATATATATATATATATATATATATATATATATATATATATATATATATATATATATATATATATATATATATATATATATATATATATATATATATATATATATATATATATATATATATATATATATATATATATATATATATATATATATATATATATATATATATATATATATATATATATATATATATATATATATATATATATATATATATATATATATATATATATATATATATATATATATATATATATATATATATATATATATATATATATATATATATATATATATATATATATATATATATATATATATATATATATATATATATATATATATATATATATATATATATATATATATATATATATATATATATATATATATATATATATATATATATATATATATATATATATATATATATATATATATATATATATATATATATATATATATATATATATATATATATATATATATATATATATATATATATATATATATATATATATATATATATATATATATATATATATATATATATATATATATATATATATATATATATATATATATATATATATATATATATATATATATATATATATATATATATATATATATATATATATATATATATATATATATATATATATATATATATATATATATATATATATATATATATATATATATATATATATATTGTTATCACCAATTTTATAGATAAACACAAATTTGTCATCTCTATGTTAGATGAAGTCATATCTGATCATAGGGTTATAGGTATAGGCCTAAGTCAGGAAACTCATAAGGTACGAAATTATGAAAAAGTTAAGAAGACTGAAATTACATATAAAGACTATAAAACTGTACTACACAGCAAACAGGGTCAAGACTCATTTCTCAAGGATCTCACAAAAAAGAAATGGCAATCAAATAGTGAGATAGATAATGTAAATATACTATTGAAAGAATTTATGGAAAATATGAGTCAAACTATAAAAGATCATGTGCCTGTTAAATCATTTACAATAAAAGAAATACACAGCGAAAATAAGTGGTTTGATCAGGAAATAAACAGGGCTCAAGATCACAGAAATTACTTATACCGAGTAGCTAGAAGAGGAGACAGTACCAAAGACTGGGCAGAATTCAAAATACAAAGGAATAGAGTAGTATCTTTAATTAGGAAGAAGAAGGTAGAATACTATTGCAAAATGATAGAAGAATATAAAAATAAACCTAAAGAAATGTGGAAAACACTCAAGTCGTTATATAAGGATAAATATAGAGATAATAAAAATGAATTGTACTTCAAAAATCAGAAAGTTCGAGGTATAGAAAGTATTGCTGAAACTTTCAATGAGTATTTTATAAGCAGCATAGAAGTTATAGCTAATAGTATTAAAAGTGATGTAGAACTAGAAGAATATTATGTCTTAGAAAATATAGATTTGAACGCCATCAAGATGAGTAATTTTAGAAGTGTAGGGATAGAAGAAATTGTATCAGTAATTAAAAAACTAAAAGAAACCACACCATGGGATGATGGAATATCGGACAAAATATTGAAAATTTCTATTAACCTACCGTGTATCAAAGATTCTATTATTAATATAATAAATAAATCGCTAGAAATAGGAGAAGTACCACAGTATCTGAAAACATCAGTTATAATTCCAGTACCAAAAATACTGAAAGCTATTGACGGGGAGAATTATAGACCAATAAACACATTATTTATATTAGAAAAAGTATTAGAATATATTGTAAAAAAACAATTGAACGAATTTATAGAAAATAATGAAATACTCGTAGAAGAACAATCGGGGTTTAGAGAAAACCATGGCTGTGACACGGCTATTCAGTTAGTATTGAATAACTTGAAATTAAAGATGCAAGAACGTAAAATAACAGTAGCAGTTTTCATTGATTTAAAAAGAGCATTTGAAACAATAGATAGGGAAATTCTTCTACAAAAATTAGAAAGATATGGTATGACTGGGACAGTTTTGAAATGGCTAAGATCATATTTGGATTTGAGATTGCAAAAAGTTAAATTTGGCAATGCTTACTCTAAAACATTAGAGACCAAATATGGGGTTCCGCAGGGTTCAGTATTGGGTCCTTTACTATTCATATTATATATTAATGATATTGTTAAAGTTACAAAAAATTCTAAAATAAATCTTTATGCAGACGATGCACTTATAACATGTAGTGGCGATGATCTTGTAAGTGTGCATAACAATATACAAAATGACTTAATTACTATAGAAAAATGGCTGAAAGCAAACAAAATGAAATTGAATGTCACCAAAACAAAAGGGATGATCTTTTGTAGTCAAAACCGTAAAACAAATAATGAAATTGAAAATATAGACATAATGTTAGAAGGAGAGAAGGTAGAAATGGTGAAAGAGTTCAAATATCTGGGAATTATTATTGACCAAAACTTATTATTTAAAAATCATGCTCAATATGTAACTAAAAAAATGTCAAGAAAGATTAATCTATTCCGGAGAATGAATAAATGTTTGCCTGCTAAAACAAAGGTTATGATGTATCAGGCAATAATAGCACCACACATCGACTATTGCAGTTCCGTGTTATTTCTTTTGAATAAAAATGAAATAGAGAAAATGCAAAAACTTCAAAATATAGCAATGCGTAGTATCCTTTTAGTCAATAAATATTCTTCCATAAAGAAAATGTGCAACGCCCTAAACTGGCTAAATATAAAACAACGAATAGTCTTAAATACACTATGTCTTATATATAAAATTATAAAAGGATTAACACCATCATATTTAAGAAACAACAAAATTCAATTCAATAGAGATATTCATATATATAACACAAGAGAGGGAAGTAAAGTAGTCATTGAAAGACAGCAGTCAAAATTTGGAAACAATTCAATTTATATCAAAGGAATCAGGATTTTTAATAGAATACCTGAAAATATACGAAATTCGGAAAATGTTAAAACTTTTCGAAGAGAATGCTCAAAATTAATCAGAGAAAACAGACTTTTACCAAATTGTAGAGAATTAGTTAACTATTGGGATGAAATGTAATTGTAAATAAATAATTGTAAGACTATACTAGTACATAGGCTTTATAATTTATATGATCATAATTATGTTGAACGAAGACATGTTCACTGTTTCACAATTATTATTATTTGTTATTCTAGTTATTATGTGAAAATTCATGATGTTACATGTTATGTCCAATCTGGTCCACATTATTATTATTATTATTATTATTTAATTATTCTTTAATACTCTTTTCACAATGTTTTACTATTATTATTCTTATATGACATTGTTTTTATCATCATTATTATTTTGTTGTTCTTTCATGTATTATGTAAGATAGCATGATTGCTAAATAAAGTTTCTACTACTACTACTACTACTACTACTATATATATATATATATATATATATATATATATATATATATATATATATATATATATATATATATATATATATATATATATATATATATATATATATATATATAGATATATATATATATATATATATATATATATATATATATATATACATATATATATATATATATATATATATATATATATATATATATATATATATATATATATATATATATATATATGTATATATATATATATATATATATATATATATAAATATATATATATATATATATATATATATGTATATATATATATATATATGTATATATATATATATATGTATATATATATATATATATATATATATATATATGTATATATATATATATATATATATATATATATATATTTTTTTTTAATAATATCAAAACTTGATACAAAATCATTGTTATATTAACTATATAAAACTATATAAAATATTATTATCAGTGAATAACTAAATCATTAGCCAAATAGGTCTACAATGGAATGGAAATGTGACCATTCAATAGTAGGCCTACTATTTCAAACATCATACAAAAACAAGGCTATGAATCATGTACAGTAGGTCCAAAGAACTACTATTTTGGTGTTATTCTTTGGTGTTGAAATCAATTTTCGATATTTCAAAATGGGAGGACAAATATTAACCACTTGACGGCCGCTGGCAAATACAGGCTTCCGCAGCGATCGTGCTGCACAAGCCGCTGGGGCACATACGAGTCCTCACACTTTCCAAAACGTTTCATTTTATTTCTCAACAAAATGATGTCATATTGAAGTGGGACTTGTACTGACCTCTGTGAGGTAGATCGAGGAAAAGTTTTTTTTTCTTTTTGCCGATAGAATACGTTAATGTATTGGAAAATAATAAAAAGCAATAATACAGTCAGCTGTTATTCCAAAACATTGTTCTAGGCTACCGTATATGTGTCAAATTGACAAACCTCTGAAAGCTAAATAAAAGTAATATGTATCAGCAAATTTCTTGTTTCACATATCAATTGAGCCTACTACAATATATCAATACTCTAAAACCATTTGTCTCTCTTATAAATGTTCTGAAAGACTATCTGAACACAAATATCTAACTGATATAACTGGGAAAAAACCCGACCTGGGAGTTAGGGCACGATAGTGATTTCGTGACCCGGCTTTCAAGTACGTAGTCAATTATGAAAATTAACAATGAATTCAACGTAGGCAACATTTAAACCATCACAAACAGTCACAGTGATAGCTATATTTTCAAATTTTCAGACAAGAATAATATAACAAACGTACTTGATAGCTTCTCGCCTCAGTTTCCAGGAGTTTCCTGGATGTAGCAGTTTGGTCATTATCCGCGTGAGACTGTGACATTGCCATCGTCGCGACAGCAGTTCCGGTAGGAACACTAGGATCTTCTCCAGCACATGAAGCACGCATTCTAGCTCTTCCCGATGCGCCTTGTGGACTAAGACATAGAGACTGATGTTTAGCCTACATGTTCTGTCACAATTATATGAAGAATTAAACAAATCAGCTGTATTTTATGTCATTGTTTATATTTATTCAATAAGTTCCTTCTCTTGTTTCTGATATCATGCCATACTACTGGTGTGAAGAGATTCTTTCGATGAAATTTATTTTAATTTTAAATTAGCTTACGAGGTTGAGGACTTTGTATAAAACATTCAGATGTTATTGGACTTTTTGAAATTAATACGTTCAATTACAAAGTAATAAGCATTCTATTGAACTGAGATATGAAGCAAACTTTAATACAAATCAAATCCTAGAGAGTAAAGACACTTTTCATCTCTAGTAACAACATATATACTCAATGGTAACAGTCAGCTTGCTACTGCATGCACATATTGATTATAAATTCATAATATCACAAGCTGCCTGGATACTGGTAGTTCAATTATTCAAATAACTGTTGGCTTATCAAAAGTCTATCAGCTCTCATGTCACAACAGCAGTACAATACCATGAACACATCAACTGAGCTACCCCATCCTATATGATTTTCAAAACTGCAACAAACTACAATACCTAAGTGCAAGAACGAGATAAACTCATAGGGAATTTAACACCTTTTATTTTTTAGTATATGCTCCACAGGTGAAACAAGCTGACTGATTGGCATGACAGTTTGATCCAATCTCACAAGAATAACATGACAATCTAAAAATGTGATTTTTTAAATAATGTAATTCAGTTTTTATTATAAACTATATGCAAGAGCAAGGTGCATAATCGATCATAATTTTCAGGATTACAGAAAAACAAATAGCAGCTACCCATATTCACATTCCAGTTTATACTCGTGGACAATTTAAAAATAAGTTGGTCAGGTTGTAAGGCCTTTATTTGCATGAAGTAATTTGTTTTCGTCAATATAATTTAAAATTCCAATCTACCCATTCAATTATTTGATAAGAACTATTTTGCTGAAAAAGAAGGCCAAGAACAATCTATTTTCAAGTAATAATCTAGTATTTTCTTCTTCCTTTTTTACAACATTTGTTTGTTTGCTGTAGTTAGCAAACTGTGGCTAACTAGTTCTTGTTTAGGTGTGTGCTGTTGTTATTACATAACCTGGCAATAAATGATAACACCTAATATGAGCATACATGTGTGCAAGTTACTTAATACTGCAAACAAGGTCTTCAACTGGATATCAATATTATGTTATCTACAGTAAATAGAGTGGAACACACACATGCATGTTTTAATAACTCAACAAATATAGATCTGTATAAAATATAAGCTCAAGTAAATACAGGGCAATAAAATTACATCTTTAGTCTAATTATAAAAGGGATAAAGATTAATGTATAGAATTATCAAGTGTATGTCTACATACCAGAATAGATATTTTTATATGTGAACGAAAAATAAATAAATAACAATGAGAGTTGATAGATAACCCCCATATTTATTACACAAATAATGTGCTTTGATGTATGTAGTATGTAGGACCATCTAGAGTAAAAAATGTACCAAGGTACGCGCAGTAATGATTTATGATTAAACCAAACAGATCAAAGTTATAACCCCTTGAAATATGATACTCTAAAATAGGCTACTTAAAACAAGCAGAAAACATCATTATTAGGGAAAAGGCTTGAAGCGCAGACAATTAATACATACAACTTTACTACTGTGTACCAAACAAGCCAATTACAGATTCAGGATAGTGAGATATTATGTAGTTATAGCAGTAATTCAATATCTAAAGCATGCATATATTATTATCCATTAGTAATACAAATTACAAATGAATCATCAGTACACTGCCATCGAGTACCATCTAGTCTACAAAACAATATCAGAATGCTACATGCATACAAATGAAATTGTTCAAAGCATGCCTAGAGTACAGCAAACTAAAGACAGTATATAATACCCATGCTTTATTGCTTTGATTTACTTACCAAGGTGGAAAGAGATCTCTGCAAAGCAAAGTTAAGAGTAGATATAATTATTTGTACACCATTGTTGTCGGTGAGAGAATGTTTTCACAGTTGTAAAAACACTGTTAATGTATCAACAGTTATAAAAGGTGAAGAGTCCTATATTATTTATGCAGAGTATAATGATTCAAGTGTGTTCCAGAAATTAAACATACCATATAGTTGCCAAAATCATAGCACATTTAACAAGATTTTAATGAAAAATTGTATTGAAAGTAAGAATGAAGTAGAAAAATTCATTTCAGTGTGAAATCTTTATTGTATACCAAGAAGGCCTAGATATGTGTACAATTTTCAACATTAATTTTACTTACTAGTGTATTAAGCAAATATACTTGTATAGTAAGTATATACCTAGCAGTATCATACTGTGCCTCCTGTAGTATAATTATATCAGATTCAATATTGATATAATAATTATAGTAGTTAACTCTAAAGTAAGAACTGGTACTAGAATATATGGTGCAGTCCTCATATTTTATGATGATATTAAGATCCACATAAAATTGCAAATACAATAATTTTGTTATAAAATGTTAATTTTATAGACACAACCTTTGAAGAGGAATTATACTTCATAGTGAAGTGAAAATATCCATCTTTATAGGGCCTATTACAGTCACTTTTATGTGCCCTTCACTGTGGAAAATACTTGCCTAGTAATCTATGAAAAATGATACTACTTCAAATTCATATGTTGGTAATACTTTCCAGCATCTAGTTTCAAATTGACCACAATTACCCACTTGGTGATGTCAAATATCAGAGCCACATCGAGTTTCAGGATTCTTTAATGTAAATTTCAATGATGTATTATAATCAAGAAGACCGTTTTTGGACATTTCTTGTCCGAATGTGTCTAAAAATAGAATTGTGGTTAATGCTATTAATCTGCTAAAGCAATATTTACCTAACAGTATAATTGGATATAATCAGTCATTTTAATAACCTGCTTTGTGGGGTTATAGTTTATTTAGAAGTTTTGTACTGCTTATGAGTCCATGTGAGTCGATTTAGCAGAATATCAGCTTTTTGGTGATAACTTTTGAACAGTATGTGATACCGAAATTCTGATATGCGAGAAACACAGGTAATTATAATAGCTTCAAGAAGGTATAAGTTATAACTATCCAAGTCATGTTGCATAACTGTCAAGCATATACAGCTAAAAAAACATTTTTTAGCTCTATACGCTTGGCAGTTATGCGTCATGACTTCAAGGGTTATAACTATATCATTTTGAAGCTATTATAGTTATGTGTTTCTCGCGTATTAGAATTTCGATATCTCATACCGTTCGAAAGTTATCACCAAAAAACTGATATATCGCTAAATCAACCATCGTGGACTCTTGAGTGAAAAATGTAGAAAACAAATTACCGATACTAAAACTATGAAAAACAAGTTTTAAAAGTAAAACTGCTACTATCTCAGAATAAGTATGGCTTTAAAATTGATAATTGTACTTAGTAGTAGAGGTCAATACCAGAGTAAAATAAATTATGATGTAGGTAAACTAATTATCTAGGTCCCCTTTTTTAGTGATAAAAAAAAACTACTACAGTAAACAAGACTGTTGTTATGTCCACAAATGAATAGCAGCATATAAATGCAAATGAGGTTACTTAATGGCCATATTTATAATAAATTATTCTGCACTCTTTACAGTTTTTCTGCTGTTATACACAGTTCTATTGTGCTATAACTTTATATAAGGGGAATCTTCTACAAAGAATGCTTATTACAAGCTACAGAGGGCAAAGCCCTACAAGGTAGTAATTATATAGATGTTAATCTTCAGTGTAGGTAGCATGACTACAGTTTCCCCTTCCTTCCTCTCCCCCTCCTCTAGAACAAGTCCCACCCACCCACTCCTACCAACAAACCTCTTATTGCACTCAAGGTTACATTCACAAATATTTTACCTCATTATGCCCACTGTGATCATCCATTAGCTATGGTTGAAACCACAACTTTCTGGACTTTCAAATTTGTACCACAGTCAAGTGGAAGTTCACTGACCACAATTCATTTCCTTTTTAATTTTCCTTGAAAATTATTTTCGAATAGCTAAAAATGTACTTATCATTATCAATCATGGTCTAAATGTATGTATTTTAATTTTTGGTTTCTTTTTGCTAAAAAATGTTGTTTAGATAGAAGTTATAGAAGACTTTCAGTAATGATTAAGTACTCGAGCATGAGATGAGTTTATTTGTAGGATGGCTACTGTGGCCAAATAGCACATATGACATAGCACTGCAATAAAAACCAATTTAAGGGTCAAATTGACATTAATTAAATCTCTGAAGAACCAATAAAATGACCTCATAGCTATTTGACCTCGACATTTAGATCGTGGAGAAGAGATGAATAAAAATGAAGAGGTGATCCCACGTATAACACTGAAGCACCTCTTGAATGAAAATAATTTATTTACATGTTTTAACAAAACCTGGTTAAGTAAAGTAAGAAATTTAGGGAAGAAACGTACCTCTCTGCCTTAAATTTGCTTCAGCTGTAACAAAACTGTCATAAAGGATCAAATATATATGGCTGAAGTTGGATTCAAAAAAGTTTTTTGCTTCCTCAGAATCCACATTATCTGGAACAAAAAATTAAGATTATTAATTAAAATGCAAGTTCAATATTGAAACAAGGGTAGGTAGTCTATTGGTATCAAACTCTTAATTATTACCTATTACTATAAGCCTTTATGTCCATGTCTTAAGGTTGATGTCAGATTATGAAGACAGAAATCAATATGGTTTAGAATCTATACTGGTAATATTGTCAAGTCTTGACGACAATCATTAAGGAATAACAAGAATCAAATCTTATTCATGTTCACAACTACACACATAGGCCTACTTCTATGTTACTGGTAGGATAATTGAAAACCTGGGCTTTTGGAAACAATATATCAAATTTACAATAACATGGCTAGGATTGGGCATAAACAAAAGGTATAATCATCATATATTAGACAAACAGAGATTCACTCCCAATTGACCATTGTAGATGGGCGTGACTTATACGAAGCAGGGGAAATTTTAGATTCCTTGATTGGTTATTTCCCCATTTCCCCTGCTTCACTGTTCACTTGATTGGTTTTTATATTTTGTGACATCACGAGGGCGGACGATCTGCAATGGTCAATTGCATATTTACTCGATATATCTAGATATACTAGATATATTTACCATTATATGAACTAGATTGAGTTACAAGGGGCATTCCTACTATTCATTACAATATTTATCAGGAAGACTTGTAATACTTCCAGTCTGGTAACCATGCTTTACGAAAGATTGCCAGAGCATGAGCTTTAAGATTGGGAGCCAAGGGAAGCGGAACTAAGTAGGTTAATGATGATGCACTTGTCTCACAAAATACAAAATGTCAACATGAAAGATTAGACTTTTCAAGGCAACACCCCTTGGTTATAAAATTCAACTCAAAGCGTATGGGTACTTTAAAAGCAAACAAATTCTGTTTGCTGTAAGAAGTTAATATGAATTTAAATATAGATTGTTAACATTTTAAGAGATAGCGACAAAGGGGAATTTGGCAATTCTATAGGCCTACTGGTAGCTGAATTACAGAGTACCGGTAATTTATAGGTCTTTTCAATCAGTTCGTCAAAAAGTAAAATAATTTGTACAATTTTCACCTTTGAAACACTTGTTTAACATTCAAAACAGTTGTATTATTAACCGTAGTGATATGTGAGTCAATACAGTAAAGTGCTACTATTCAGAAGTGTATTAGGGGGGGCTTCTAACTATTAAAAATAGGAAAGGTTTACAAAGCAAGAGTTCTTTAAATTTACCATAACTTAAAACTGTAAATTCACGTCACACATTTTGAACAAGCTTCAAAACAAGCTTCGTTTACTACTGTCATACGGTAGTGATTGATTGATGACTTGCAGTATCCACCCCCTTGATGTCACAAATCATACCGTGCAGTCAACAGGGCTGTTAGAACTGTAGTGAAATTCAAATATTCAATCGGGGTAGGCTATCTTCAAATGACCACAAATGATATAGATCCAACTGGTGAAGCCACGCCTATTTCGAGTTGACAATTACTATAGATGAGTGTTCACTGTTCAGTCAAAATGGATTGCAGCATTTCCATGGAACCATTCACAATTGGAAACTGTGGTATGGTAGACCCAAGAAGTGAAAAAATCTATTATGACTATTCCTTAGTTAGGCCCTTACGAGTATAGGCCTATGGTACTACTGATAATTGTGATGTTCGTGGTACTACTGTAGTCAAATGGCTACTGGTTGAGTGTTTCGATTATTTCACTATATACATATGCACATATGTACATATGCACATATGTAGGCCTACATATATGCACATATGCAGCCGAGATGCGTCGATATGTTTGTGGGAGTGATTTTTATCTCTCTGGTCACTCCCAGAAACATATCGACGTATCTCGGCCGCATATGAGTGAATGTTTTCAAATAAAAAAGTGAATTGCTTATATTTTCATTTCCAATGCATATCTTCGGTATATAACAATTCTATTTCTCTGAGAAAGATTCTAATTTATTTCTATAATGGTCACTCAATATCTATTGTTCCTTCCGGCGCAGGTAGTAGACCCTTTCGGCTACGATGCCGTCGAGAGCTTCAACCCTCTCACCCCAACGGAGTGGTAGTGGTGGTAACGTAGAGGGGAAAACAGCTCTGACGTCAGACTCAACTCTCCCTAACAAGGACTAGGCCACATTTTGGTGGCCAGCTTCAAATAATAAAACTAGGAAGAGGTCAAAATGGCAAATGTCATCAACCTGAAGCCATTTTAAATTGTTTTTATTTATATAGGGATTCACAATGCACTGTAATAACTGATCAGGTATTAAGAAAGAAGTTGACAAAATGTTTGTCTAAATGAGAAGATATTATAGGCCGATAGAGGAAACTCAATACCGGTACATACTCCTACTGTGAAATTCAACGGGCATACCTCACCAAGTGGGTAGCGACACTGACAAGTACCGAGTAAAGGCCTAGCAAAATCATAACAAATTGAATTTTGGAAACGACGTCATTTCCACAACTAATAAACACCATTCAAGACTAGGCTTGGACCCGCTTGTCTGCCGAGTAACAGATGAGCAGGTCAAGACAGGAATTTTATGGGGCCCTCAGAATGATACTGTTCAGATATTCTTATTTACCGATACCAGCATACTGGAAAGTTGATATGTCCGGTTAGCTCGGCGGTAAGGCGTGTGCTGGCGGATAGGATTCGATTTTCGTCCTGGTTTATTTTTTTTTACTTTTTAAATATCAGGCCCTATATAATGCTTTGGCTAATGGTGATGGGTCATGAATAGTTTTTTTATCCACCGATATTGTTTAGAGACCGATATTGGAATTGTTCTTTATTACGAATCGCAGGGATGCTGAAGAGCCTATACCGGACTAAAGTCGACTCGGTCGTGTCTCGTGTAACATGTAACGTGGTCTTTGGGGTAAGCCCTACTTATGAATGGATGGATGTGAAATGTGGTTAGGGTTCAGATAAGGTTTGACACCCAAACGCGTGTCACATAACCGAGTTGACTTATTTTGGTATACACTCTTCAGACGCCCCCGAATTGCATAGGCCTACCAAGACATCGCTGTACTTGGAGAGTGAAATTATAAAATCTCTGTCTTGATCTGCTCTACTCAGCAAGGGCTCCAAAGTTATAGAATATTTCAAAGTGAACAAAACCATATTGTCTAATTTTTGGACCGATATCAACATATAACAGAACATTATCACTTGAATTTTACAATTTTCTGCTACTTTTCTCATGACTAGGCCTAATCTACTACCTACTTGTGGTTCTCTCACACCCACTCTTATTATTGGGTTATGTGCTCCAATGGCCTAGATGACAGACAGAGGCCTGGGCCTACAGCTGTGGTTGGATTCAGACTGCACATGAAACCCCACCGATCAACTTTCATGGACAGCTGAGTATAAAGAAGAAATTGTTTGAATATTCAGTACAATGTTAATTCATATCATTCTTACCCAAGACTATTTTCAAGTGTTTTAGACGTGTTGCAGAATCCTTTTTGAGGTCTTGAATCTTCTGAGTTGATTTTTTGACATCTGCGTGCAGCTTTTTACTAAACATGGTTTAGCAAATGGATGATTTTATACTACACATTATTATAATCAAGTGGCACTGCTTTAATACATTGAAAACACATACTTGTCACATGAAAAACACTAATAGCTTCTAATAATGACACCTAGACACTGACACCTTTCTATCTTCCGTGTTGCTTTGTACAAGTAGTAACTAATTTTATCGCCAGGTGGGATCGTAGTTGTAGCATGTTTTAGCCAACCTAAAATTCTACAACTAGAGTGGGAGAAGTTTTGATACATTACAACGAATATGGTGATAGACTTATTATTAACAGCTTATTACTATATTTCATTACAATAGTCCTGTTGAGTTAAAAGCGGATATTCATGCACGAGTCACGCTTATAATGCGCGGTTTCATGTATTTTTATTGGTGCTTCTCCCATACCTACTCCACACTTCAAACAAAAAATTAATTGATTTGAAGTCTTTCAAAACATTTGAGATGTTTGAAAATCTCATATCAAGATATTAACCGGGATTATTTCATTTTTAAATTTTATCAGCTTCATTTACAAATTGGAGGAAGGGGATGATGGATTTGCCTTGTTGAAGCATGTTTTGAACACATTTTTAATTAGACTGTTAAACAGGCAGGAAAATCTTTTGTATGAAATGAATAATCAGTATCAGTATTTTCGAGATTTTCAGGATTGATTTGGTTTACATTCCCAGAAAATCTATTTTCCTAGAAAACATTTCTAAGCATCATATATATACCTGTCATATTACATCATTATTAAGTATAAAAACAAAAACAGGTTCTCCCCCCTCCCTTTTATACTCTTCACACAACATCAGTAGCGGCTGGTGGGCTTTGAATTAGGTGGGGCGCAATCGAAGAGATAAGGCTAAGAGAAGGAGTTTGTAAGCCCAATTTCATACGTTTTGAAATGAACTATTTCATGAATGAACAGGCATTGTATGGAGTATATTATATCTAATCTGAATCGCGGTTGGTCAGTGATTTTATTATTCGACGTATGCGTTCGTGTATTCGATCAAATAGAGCTATAAAGATGGAGCTGAAAGATTTAATAATACAAATGGAAATATTGTTCACAATAGTCTGGGTTCATCTATGAGAATGGTCTTCTACCCAAACCTCTGAATAAAAGAATAATAATAGTACCAATTAACACAAATAAACAAGTAATAGCGGGTAATGGGAATATATTGATGGCAAGACATATTAGTCTGCATTACTCCATATATAACCTCTCAGAAATTCTATAGAGAACCATATTAGTGTGGATTGATGTTAAATCATAGTATGACTGAATATACATATTCTTATAGGTATACTGCCATTTCCGTAAAAAGTGCATATATTGATAATTTTGAAGAAAAAGTGGAGATTATTTCATTTTCTCAGTTCTCAATGTGGTTCTCAATAATAAATTGATCAAATGTAAAGTCTATACCACAGAGGAAATTAATATGTTATCAATAAATAAAATAATAATGAAATTAAAATTGATAGATTGGCTAAACAAATGAATTTAATTAATTAGATGCTTGAACATTGAAGTGTGGCCGGGTGGGCGGGGAGGGGGACAATGTGTCTTGTGAGATATTGGTGATTCGTAGATCATTGGTGAGCAAACATTTCCGATACACAGTCAGTGCGCATCGCAGAGTTGGGGCTCAAACGAATAGAGCTCATCTACACTCTTGTTTTGCTGCCACAATATACACTGCATTTCACGCTTCCCTCATGAGTCAGATGCTCACAGTGACGTGTGGTTGGGCTCACTCACATCTGAGGCCCACGAGATCTACAGCGAACAGTAGAAACTTGCTTGTCAAATACCGAACGATTTTTTCACGTTTGTATCCAATATGAATATTATAAGGATATTTTGACATCATATTTGAACATTAGGACCAGCTCCTCCTGTCCAACATAATTGTGGAGAGCAATATTGCAGTGTTTTGAAAAAATTGCTCTGCTTCATCTTCAATTTTAATAAATAATATAATGCATGAATGATTTTGTATGTAGACATTTTATTAGTAGTAGTTGAAAGTTTTTTAATCTTACATATATGCAGGAATAAAATATAAATTAAATGCAGATTGTTATGATCAAGATATATTCTAAAATAAATACTACACATTAAATACATGATAAATAGAAATTGGTTATAATTATTGGTATGTAGGTAAGCTACTGCATATATTTCAAAATTTATAAAATTAATTTGTCAAGAGTGACTAGAAACTTGAAGAACGTTGAATAATTTTATAGATGATTATTTTTATGATATTTCACCTTGAGGCTCACAATAGATAATCAAAAATAAGTTTCAATTATTGTTACCTCCTCTAGAATATGCATGTATTACTTATGAAAAATGTAAATATAACGTGTTACTAATTAACTAAGACCCCATATTACCAATAATAAAAATGTGTTAATTAAGCTAATTCATTAATTAAGGTACAAAAATATCATTGGTAACCAAGAGTGATAACAAGTTGATCCACTGATCATCGCTTAATCAACACATTTATTATTCGTAAAACGGAACCTAATGAAATATAACTAATAGTAATAACATATAACTAGATGTAGCGTCTATACAGTATCACGAATGATCAACAATTTACCAAACTAAATAGACATTTTATATTAAAACTCAAGGTAGATTTTCTCACGACAATCATTCATAATTTGTGTGAGTAGGCCTAGACCTACTTTGTCATTACTAAATTGTTTACTGCTCATTTTGTCTGAATTGGCAGTAACTCACGTAGTTCATCAGCAGAAATTAATTTGAAGGTGGTACAAATTTATCAACAATGATGCAATAAACCAGTCCAGCCACAAAACGACATAATTTACTGAAGCCAAAATGGATACTATACAAAATCTTATAAATTTAATAAATAAAAGGGCAATTATTGTATGACTTATAAATTATACATTGGTAACATCATAGCTTCAATTAAATGTTCGACTCTATTATGTGTCTACACACAGGATTCCTGATCTTGGCTATTATTATGCAATCATCTTCAAAAATAATCAAATAATTTTCAATACCGATAATTAGATACTTTGAAAATATATCAAACAACAATTAAAAAAAAAACAATGAAAATATTTTATTTAAATTATCAATATATTTTTAAAGATGTTGAATGCTTGTCTGGCTTTGGATCTGAGAGCAGATTATATACAAAAAACTAACATTGATACATTGTTGAATAATTCAACATCAATTGCCAGTGTTAAAACTACACTTGAATAATGTTTGAAACAAATATATAAAGCTAAATGGGAATTTCCAGTACCATACATATTAGGTTTTTACCTCTAGTCTACAACAATTCTTCCACAAAATATAGGCCTATATAAAAAAGTATAATTGAGGTAACAAAATTTGGCAGCTCCAAAATATAAATGATTACTTCAATAAGTACTCCTATGATGAAAAAATTAATATATTTTAATTATTATTGTATGTATTATAGTATAATAATTTATTATTTATAACCTACATAACAATGAAGAATGATTGCTAGTATAAAAGCTATAAATCTATGACTACACAGTCTACAAAAAGGCAGAATCAAAGCATTAACCCGTCACCTGGCAGCCATGCCTATTAGAATCACATGATATAAGAGTCGGTTTGAACAAACCGTGAACACACGAGACAAAACATTAGCGAGATATTGCCAGTGAACATCTGTCGACAATTTTCACACAGTTTATCATGAATCTTGAGCAATTATTAGAATTCAAGTATAGTTCAACTACAGCCATTTCCGTTTTTACAATTCTCTTACGAGCAAGAAATTAATAATACTTTTTTATTACACAACAATAAATCGTAGACTATTAAATGAACATAAATATGAACAAAGCACAAAATCACGGTAACATATCATAACCATTTTTGAATGAGTTGAATTAATTACTGTGGAATAAAAATCTTTTCAACAGAATTTTCAACAACAGTTTCTTTCAAGCTCATGTCCAACTGGGAATCGAAGAATTGAAATGGATTTAAAAGTTCAACGAGTATTACGTTTTATGTTGAAAAACTTTCGTAAAGTTCATATTTATCATTACCTATCAGTGTGTTTATTTAATTATCAGTGATGTTTCAAGTACACAAAAACTTCAAACCGAGAAAAAATCACATCTAAAAACATAAATAAATCATGATGTATAAACTACATTCTACACTACAGTATCAAATTATTCACCATTTACTTAAAATTACAATTTGAATGGATCTGTTGCATATTATTTTATTTATTGTTAGACATGAGCTGTGGAAGATCAACATTTATTTCTCCTCTGTCCATAGATGAGGGATACAGCAAGACAAAAATGTTCGAATGTAACATAATCCTTTTATTCATTTCTCTCAAGTTTAATGATCAAATAACTATAGCTATAGACATCACAGTATCAAAACACTTGAACACAAAATAGATAATTTAAGATAATAACAAGAATATAAATGATAGCCAATAAAATTAATACAAACAAAAATATTAACAGGGTTAAAATGTCGCCATTTTAAACCTGGAAGAATATGGAATACAGTACTATATGTGTAAGTAAGGGGAATCAAAATGGACCTGGAACTTGAGCCTATAAAATTAGTACGGCAATCATATCACACACTGCACTAGAATAAAAAAGGGAAACAACTTCTACATAAGAAAAAAAGTACTGTACCCTACTACAAAATTACTACAAAATAATATAACTACCTACATCTTGCTAAGAGATTGGCCATAAATTGGCCAGCAACAGAATTCACAATTTTTATGACAGAACTCTATGGACTTCCCATTGTAGGGGGATATAAGAAAATGGAAACAACGAATAGAATTTGAATGATACTGCAACAAACATTGATAAGGACTAGAGTGAGTATGCTAGCAGGCAGCAGGGCTAAAGAGTAATGTGCACAATGCATATGCGTAAATCTAAAAGGCTTGATGATATGAAAATGAAATATATTTCAAAATGAGTGCTGCTCTGAGATTGCCAAAACCTACTTTAGCTGTCTTGTTGGAAAGTTGGTAGAATCTAGATTGACTTTCTATTCAATTGGCTTTAGCTGCCATATTTAATGGTTTGAAAAGATGAAAAGAAAAATATCCAATTACATTTGTTTACCAACTTATTGTATCAGGAGAAGAACTGTTGATAGGTACTATTAAAGGTGCTGGTTCACTCTTGACGCCAAACAGAGAAGTACGAAAAAGTGAGTGCATATTTCAACAGTGACTTTTATTACAATTGTCCCATTGTTGGCACTTTTCAGCACCACGTTTTTCCGGTAACACTTTTTCGCAAGTTTTTCGATAGTATTCGGGTCTTACTTTCACTGTATGTTAGTTGTGCTTTGAATACGAATTTTGAAGTAAGTATCAACAGTTTCGAATACAAATCATTCAGATAAGCATCTGTATTTATTATTTTTCTTACAATCCCTATCAAGTCTCATGATATTTCACAATACACACTGGATTTATACTTTGGTAATTAATCAATTATTATTAGGCTCTATTATTATTATTTTCATTTGAACAATTTAGTATTACGAATATTTTTGTTGTTGATTGAATATACTTCGAATACATACTATATTAAGGTCTGAGATTGAGATTGAATTGTGCACATTAAGTAGAATTCCAAGTATACCGGTATGGTTGCTGTCATATAAAGTGGTTGGTCAAGCTGCATTAATATACATCCTGAAGAAAATATTTTGATATTATATGCACTGAAACTCGTAGTCTCCCCTCATAGTCTTTGAAAATATTAGCAGTTAATTGTGCATAGATTTTATTTAAATTATAATGAAAATTTTGGAAAAAAATTTCAATGGGCCGCAAGTGTACATAAATACTCTTCAAACGATCAATTTTTGTTGATTGCAATTCCAATAATTGCATGAAATAATTTTCAATAGTGTAAAGGCGCTCGCAATTTCTGTTGCAAAATTTCATGTTCAGTAGCGAAACCTGTGGGCAACATAAGATATCTTTTTGAGATTTGAGAATCAAGATCGATCGACTTTCGAGTCACGACTTTCTTGCCCGCTTCCAGTGTCAATGTACCACAACTAGGAATATCCATCTGTAACCAACTTTACCAACGCGTTGAACTTTACTATTTTACCACTTGACCAAACTCGACCACAACAATTATGACGTGCCTATTACCAGTTTGGTTGCATCAAGATAAGTGCCTGCTTATACAGAACCAAAACATAACCTAAATAGCTATTGTCAAATTGGCGATGAACATAGTTACGTTGACCGAAAGAATACAGTCTACCCTCTATTTTTGTCTATTCAATGGTGGATAACAATATATGGTTTGTAGACTCATTTGGAGTCAACAGAAATGCTTCTGACTGTAGGCTCTTCAAACATTGGTCAGCTAGGTGAAAGATTGCAGTAAAGTTGAACGTATTTCAACTTGGTTCAAAAATTGCATGCAGTTGAAATATTTCCGTTCTAGTGTGAAGACAACATAGGAAACATGGGTACTCTACAATTATTCATGCAATGAATTTATCGTGTGAAGTAGCTTATAGTTGAATGTCATCGATAAATATTATTGATACCGGTAGTTCAAAATTGATTGCACTCAGCCTAGTACTACAAAGTATGGACACATGGTACGTACCGTAATTATTATGTAGATTAAATATCCAAGTCAAATGTACGTATTGAATTAGTCTAATTACTAATTAGTAGTTATACACAGTAGCACAGTAGTAGCTGCTTTAAGTAGCTCCTGATTGTAAATTACCAATTGGCAAAGGAAATGAGCACAAAGGTTGAAATGTTTCAACATTCTGATTTTTGTTTCTGCTACCATTTCACTTTTAGGCTCTAGCCTCTGCGACAGTATTTCACATTTACATGATGCATCAGAAAACTGTTACACATTGAAAATATGTGAGGAAAAGGCCTCACATTCGTATTAATATTAATAGGGGTAGTTAAATACTCGCACAAAATGTGCAGCTTAACAACACTCGACAATTCAGTCTTTTCGCACACAAGTGACACAATTCAAGAAAAGAATATCGCAGTTCAAGTGGTTTCTATTTGTGTACCTTTCCTTATGATTCCAAAAACACTTCATGAACAATAAATTTCTGCAACATATGTACAAATGCAATGCTATACATACTGTATTATGATCCTCAATAAAAGATGTTTATTAAATAACCATACAAAAATGACAACTTCAAAACTTGAATGAATATATCGATGAAAAATGGCACCTTTAATTGAATTTGATAATATATCAATGAAAAGTCATAATTAGGGAAGTGCGAGTTTAAGAATTCAAGTTCGAGTCTAGTTCAAGTCTGAGAAAAAATCGTGAATTTCGAGTTTGAATTTGAAAAAAAAAGAAAAAAAAGTTAATAGTAGATAGGCCTACTAGAAAGTAAACTTTTGGTAAGTTGAATTTCAAGGAACCGTAAAAATGAAAGAAAATTGATGATCTTAGTTTTCAGTTTATGTTTTTAGTAGACGCACGTGTTTTACTCCCTTCTTCTTCCCCTCTTCAATATCACCCATGGACACTCTTTGATGGCCACTGGCCCCTCACAATTAGAGTAGAGGGCTGTGTGCCAGATGGCCCCACAGCACTAGACCACCATTATAACATCGACAAAAAAAGGCCGAAAAAAATTCACTGCTGAACCAAGAATATTTTCTCACTCAGATGTTTGTTTTCAACTTCAATTTCCCTTTTTCCCCGGCCCCAACATCTTATCTACTGTCCATGTACGTTTTATTGGTGATTTTTCACCTTCCGAAGTACATAATAAAATGGTTAGTAGCTTAGTACGTTCCCGTATATTGTGCGGCCTATTGACCTACGGTAGTACCTATCCACTTGTCGATCGGCACTAGCCTTATCAGCCGATGACATATGGTCCACACATGAACAGAATTTCTTTGACGCTTGAGCTTATTAGATTCATTTTGATTGACAAATCAATTTTATCGGACAATCAAGAATCAAGTTATTGTTTTTATTTCTCATCAATCTGTAGCAATCATCATCATAACCATAATTATTGAGTTCCCAATGAAATAACTGTCAACAAAACAAGGTGTTTCACAAGTATAGCACGACAAATTACTACAGAGCGACCATTTTCAACACGCCGTACATTTAGTATAGACTGCCCAATTACAAAAATAAAAACTGTGTTTTTGATCGATGTTGGGTCGTAATTTTCATATCAGTAGACTTCTAGAGCTTAAAATTTGGAAAAAAAAATCAAGTTTGAAATGGAGAAAAAATATGAAATTTTCGAGTTCAGCTGAATTTGAACTCAAACTTGAAAATTCAAGTGCTCGCACACCCCTAGTGATTATAATACAATAAATACACTCTATATCATAAAAATTATAAAAATAATTTTTTAGTGTATATAAAAAAATTGTGAATATTGAAGCTTAGCCATTAAATTCCACAAAGACGGATCAATTACTTTTCACACAAGGCCCGTATCAAAGTGCAATATATTCATTCACTTATATTGCATGTCTCATGTTATTGCACTTTCACAAATGGGATTTTAAGACGTGATTCCATCCTAATGAATTCTAAAGCGAAAATGTGATAGTCACTTTTTTCAATGATGTTAAGAGATGAAAATAATATGTAAGTAAAATAAATAATTTCCCAATTACATTGGTGGTTATAACTAAGAACCATTTGAGCGACAGCACTCTCCAAGGCTTAGAAGTTTCCGACACTATCTTGACTAAACCACGATTCGGTTTTTACCTTGACACTCTCCCACAAAGACGTGATAAGATAACAAACAAGATTAGCTAAGAATATCACAGCGTTGTTACGCATTTATTGGCTATTGCCTATTGCTGATGCAATTTAAAAGGCTGATGGTAGCTAGACCAACAATTTTAATATATTGGTATCATATTACTTGAGCCCGATAAGTAAGACCTATTAAACTGAAGTGAGTGAATAGGTTTGAAATTTTACTAGATATTATAAATACGTCTACAACAGTTGGTTTCATCCCAAGAAAACTTGAAATAAGTGGCATTAAGTGATTTTCTACAATATAATTTCAAACAGAATTCAAGAAATTCACGCAAAATAAGTAACTGTGCTCACAAAGGCCTGCTATGATATTCATGTCTTGAAAAACAATACTTATGCATCATTTGATCCAAATGTTGTAGACTATTTTAGAATAACTATCCTTTACCTGGGACTCGATCACAATGCTCGAGAAACCTTGTGGCTTTGCCTCTTGGCAGATCCACCGGCCGACGAAGGTAGCGTCATGCTCCTTTGTTGTGCCGTAGTGTTAGCAGTTGCAGTTGCAGGTCGTGGCAGCGTCTTGTGTTGCGTGGTGCAGTCGCAATCGCCGGGCAACGGTTTCTTGCGAATGCTGCTCAGTGACGGGATGCCCTGGAGCAGGCCCATCGGTTTGGTGCCGCCAGGACCAGTGGCACCACAACGGCCGAGATAAATGTGTGAACACTTGTAAAGGCGGGTGTGTAATGATAAAACTTCTTCCACGTCTTCTTCACTGTATGAATCAAAACAACATCGTATCAATCAACAAAATATTACTATACCACTACGAAATACTACCACCAACTCACATGGAATCAAGTATTAATAGTATAACAAAAATTGAAATTCACATTTACAATGTTACAAAAAACCTATATATAGGCCTATAGGCCCTAATACATACTTTAATATTACATACTACATATATATGGTTAACAATAAAAATTATTGCATACCTAAATACTTGAGTGTACAAAATAAAAAATTAGCTCAACTGTAGTATTTAAAAAAAAATCCTTTACGCAATACAACATGATAATTTCAGTGTTGGTTGACAAATTTGTATCGTAACTTACTTGGCAGCAGCTAAAAACGGCTGAAAGAGTCTGTTTGGTAAAAACTGTGGCCTGTCATCTCGTACTGTATACAAGTCAGTCTCTCTTGAATACATGTAGATGAAGTCATATAATTGTTTTGCAACGACGGCTTCACGATCTTTCCCTTCCAACTTATGACTTGGAGTCTAGAATAGAAATGGCAACATAAACTCATTTAGAATGCAGTAAAAAGTAAAAATACAATATTTATGGATGAAAATTATAGGTGCTGTTTGATGTAAAAAAATGTCGTTGGCCAATAATAATTTTTTTTTAAATCAATCAGATGACAATTGATTGTTCAAGACTTACAAACAAATATAAAAAATATTGATGGATAATTGAACATTACATTAATTACTATTCAAGAAAATAATTGGTCCCAAAAAAATCAATCATGAATATAATTCACGATAAATGCCAAACAATCACGCAAAAATGAAAAAAGGTAGATGCACACTCACGGAGTTGTGTGGAAACACACATTTTTTAACAGAGTTTCAAAACACCAATAAATAATTGGAAGAATAATAATCGTCAATCAATCAATGCTGATCGATTATTGGCTGACGCAGATGGATTAGTGATCCAATGTTTGATAATCGATCAATTATTCGATCAGTTAATCGATCAACGGTGGCATTTGTAATTAAAACACTGATATTTAACGAAGGCTCCTCCCTACCTGTATACTATAGGGTGTGCGGAGGTTGGAAGAGGCTTTCTGTAAGAACCGCATGATAACTTCTCCATGTCCCTCTTCTTCGCAGTTAGCTCCACCCTTACCAGTGACGCGACGCAACACACAGTTCAGGTATTGCGAAAACAAACGTCGCGCTTGCCACTGACTGAAACAACCCCAAATATAATTCAACACTTTTAATGCAAAAAAGTAAAAAGTAAAAAGACATGGACCTAACCGAAAAAACTAGCAGCCAGTGATATGGGGGCACGATATGAGGCAAGATAAGATATATACAGTAGATACCTCAAGCAATTCAGCAGCTCAATTGAGGGGGAAAGGAGTATTTGTTTTTTTATAGAACTGTTTTTGTTTTAAAATCATTAACAAGGAAAAAAGGTGTTGCTTGAAATGAGTGTTATTTATTATAAGTTAAGAAGATGTAAAACAATATCATACTATATAGGTCTGTATTGTTAGGGCTTATTGGGTACTTACTACTTTACAATGAAGTAATTAATGAAATCCTCGTAAATAATTACAGTATTGCAGATTAAACTACTAATTATGTAGTTAACGTACATAAACTTGTATCTTGTATGTGGTTTTCTTATCCAAGTCATCAGATATGATATTAGAAAGTCGTTTAATTGAAAAGAAACATTCAACATTATTGAAAGTGAATTTTATATAATTTGACAAGGTATCCATGATTAACAACAGAAACCAATGACAACTCATGTAAAAAACAGCCAGTAGAAGGAGCAAGAGACTAGTTTTACAAATAGTTTAGGGAATCTGAGTAGCATTAATATGACACCTGATTCTGTTTCTGTTTACCTGAGTCGATTACCGTCTTCCAAATACTGATTGATTTCCTTCTTGTAATCGGGAACGTCTCGCGAACTTTGCGAGTCTGCGTCTGTAATAGCCGAGAGCAAGCGATAGTTTAGTGTAAAGCACCCGAGTCCTGTTATGCATGTAGTAGGTTGTAAAACATTAGTGGCTTTGGCTTACTTTATACAATTAATTGATTAAAAAGGGGGGAATATGGCATTATTGGCATTATTATCAAGCATGAATGATTTAGATTAGATACCTAATGAATACAGAAATGTTTCAACAGAGCTCTATGAAAATTAATTTTCAAAAGTAGGCAGTCATTCGAGGTTTACTCAGTAGTTTGTGTAGTCGACCACGCGCCAAGTTCTGATGCGAGATCACAACTACGATCAGAGTACGAGATATGTACTTGAACCAACTTTTGTACTGGCATGAAACCCGTTTTTTTTCATTAATAAGAAATTGAAACAGAAATCAATTTCATATTTTAAAAAGTATTGTTGTGAGAATTGATGGTGTAAAAAGTTATATGGTTAACAGATGCCTACGCCCTCTTGTTAATATATTATTTGTAGGTGTGAGAATGACAATCGATAATATCATTTCGATATTTGATTCCAACGCAAAAAAGGATTAGGGCCTACCAGCATCAATTATATCATCGATGATGTCATTTTTCAATTGTATGTATTTTGTAGCACAGACCTATTCACGTTGTATTTGGTGCCGGTGATTTCAAACCTGTTTTTACTTTGATTACTCATTTCATTTGGTTACAAGATGGTGCTAATAGTCTATTGGACTTCCTCGAGAGCGTTAGCCAGCTTACTAAGTTGGGAGCGCACAGAAATGAGAGCTTTTGCAGTGCACCCACTGAATCTTTGCATTCGCATTATTTTTGCTTCTACCTTGAAATTATTTAATTGGCATCTTTACGGGCTATGTTTCTTGGGTCATCGTTTATAAATTGGACTGACTAGTTTTCATGCTTGTTCATGCTGCCTCTACTGACTCGCATTGAGAGCGGTGCGTTTGAAGCGTTGGGTGTGCTGACCAATAAGGTATTGTTTCGCACGTTTGTTGCGAGCTTGCATTTGATGTGCTCAGTTTTCAACTTGGTACAACTTTTGATGAGTCGCGAACAAACTACAGAAGGGTATACTGCTACCCATCGTTTATTGTCCGATCCGACCAAATGCACAACGGTACAAGGCGGAGGAAAAAGATTACCTCAAAATCAAATTCAATACACAAATTAGTCGCCTCAAAATCCAATTCAATACGCGTGGAAATGAACAATTAATTTGTCTTCAAATTGTAGATAGCTTTGAAATATCATATGACAGTAGGCCTTACTTATTTGCTGTACAATTAACACAAGGGAAGGGAGCAAGGACAATTGCATTGCACTGTTGGACTTTCACCATTTAATTAATGTCCAATGTATTAAAATAGGTGTAGGGCCTATGCAAGTTGGACATGTTATTATTGTTCCCTTAATTTGTAAGTAGGTCAAATCACAATAAATGTCAAGAGTATTTTTTTATTTAATTTTTCAATTTTTCAATTAAAATTTTTGCATTTTTGTTTTTGGCGGGGCGGAAATATTCGAATATGCTATAAAGATATTTTTGGTATTATTGATCACTCGATAAGATGATAGAAATTTCAAAATGATTATCGATATTGGAATCAATATCTTTATCTCCAATTATTTGTACAATATTCATTTTTGCTCTGTTAAAAAAGGTCAATGAAAGTCACTAACGAACAAGTAAGCCAACTTTAATTTTCATTTTCAATAAGAATCATGAATCCAGCATGATATAATATGAAAAGAAAAAAAAATGAATAAATATGCTAATAAGTGTAATTTTTGTGAGAGAAGTTAGGCAACACCAACGCCAACTAATGTGTTATCGATCAGTTACGCTACCTGTTACAATCTTAGTCAGACTGGCTGTATGTCCTTTGAGTAGCGCTCGCTCGTATCGACAGAGACGTTCCGGGTGCGGCAAATTGTGCAGGCTGCGATGTCTCGGCGAGGATTTTAGCTCGGGGAATAGCTGTTGGTGCAGCAATAGATTGTAGTT
Source organism: Brachyptera risi (assembly GCA_964007535.1). Classification (NCBI taxonomy): domain Eukaryota; kingdom Metazoa; phylum Arthropoda; class Insecta; order Plecoptera; family Taeniopterygidae; genus Brachyptera; species Brachyptera risi. Next base: position 29,174,172 of record OZ023326.1, read on the forward strand.
GTGAGGCACGAGCTGAGGTGAACACGTTTGGCCACTGCCCAAGTGACAGTTGGTACTAGTGATGCCGGTCACAGGGTCTGGAAAGATCGATAATGTCAACCATCAGCTACCATCGCTGCGCTTTCGTATAGTAGGCCTACAAAAACGAGCGTGAACTGACCAAAAATTAGGACGGTCAATCATGCAGCTGTGATATCAAAACTGACTTCAATTTAAAAAATATACTTGCAGATCATATTCTAAAATATAGGCCTACAACGGATTAAGTGAGCATTGTTGATGTTTACCTATCAAATATGAAATAATTGATATTAATCAATCGGGACAGAATATTCATCTGAAATAACCTAGCCCAAAATATAGCAACAAAACCCAACCTCAACTAAAATCAAACAAAAAATCACATTACATAGACCTACGTAAATCAAATAGACCAAGGTTAACCAAACAACATAGGTTCAATAGGTAGTTATTCTGTACCGTGCATGTTCATCACTGAAAATGTGTGTAGTGAATTGAAAATAAGGTAAATAATATTTGTTCAGTGAATGTATCGTACACAATGTACTTCTAATAAATAAGTTTTTGAATATCAAAAAGAATATTCTGCAAATTTTCTGCAGACCTTCATTTCTCATTTCCCAAAGCACAATGTACTGGACATTCTTACCCAAATATCCACCGTAACGTTGCCAGCTTTCAGCTGATGGGAAGATGCGCACGAAGCCTCCGCGCCGATCAAACTCTGATCTGGCCGTGCGCACGAGCCGAGATTCCTCTGGCGTTAGAGAGAGGGCGCTCGAGGCAAGACAAGACGAAGGTTTTCTCGACACTCCAACGCCAGACAACGTATCAGCTGACTGGACTCTACGACACTGCATTCAGCAAAATAAGTCATATTGTAAAATTGAACACTCGAAAGAACCACAAATTGATAAAAAAGAAACACAAACATCGATCTATCGTATTTTTCATTTTTTCATAGTCATTGACAAACAGAAAGGCCTAGTGATTGATCAACGACTATAGAAAAATTGATTGATAATCGATTAGGGCCTATTTGATAGATCAAAGAAATGATTCAGATAATAAAAAAAATACGAATAATTATAAAAAAGTAAAACCGAAAGAATGACATTAAAGTAAATAATAGAATGAGCGTAGCAAAGATTCTATTCCATATACCGAAAAAAAATGGGCTTCGTTTTTTTTTTTTAAATTTTTGCGTGATTTTGTGCGCGACATACAGGTCAGGAAAAAGATCCAATCGACACGAAACTTTTTCTACATATTGGTGTCACACAAGAATAGGTTGAGATTGTTTTTCAAACAAATCGGTCGTACAGTATTCTCGGAAAATAATCCCCAAGTTTGGAAAATCCCATAAGAATAACGTGGATGGAAAATACTTGAAATATGAGAATCTTTCAAAAGCTTCAAAATTTTCACTGATATGAAAAACTCGTATGTTTATACGAGAATATATGTATGTTTATAGTAGAATGCGGTGTAGTCAATCGAGGAGAAAAATGGGAGGTAGTGAGAGATGAGAGATGGTGGGAGGATAGGGAACGGTGGAAGGAACTCGTAGGAAGAGAAGAAGAAGCAGAGGAAAGTAGTGGTGAAGAAGAAGAGGAAGAGGTCGGAAATGGCAGGAACCGATGGAGAGATGAATCCTGCCCTAGATGAATCGGTGGAAACACCCCCTGGCCCAATTTAATTGGTTATCTGGGAAAGATATATATATATATATATATATATATATATATATATATATGAAAAACATCACCATACGTATTTTCACCGATTTTCACAACAATCGGATGAGAAATAACAAAGAAAACGCAATAAAAGTATGTATACATTGAATATTGGGATCAATTGGTTTTTCAAAGTGTATATGCGACAGGTTGCAGCACTATACATATCAACAAGTTGCAGGTAAGGTTTTTGAACGTTCGAAGTAATCCAAGGTCCGTAGATGTGGATTGAGGTGACAGAATATTTAACATTATAGATTTGATACTTTTTAAGATTAAGAGTAAGATTATCATACTTCTAAGCTCATCTCACAACACATATCCTGCGATTTCCTAGTATTTAATATATATAGACATATCATAAGCAATCTAGTCAGAATTATTAAAATGACAAGACGCTTACATATGGTTATTTTCGCTGCGAGAAGTTTTAAATGGAGTTTCAAATGATCGATGAATCATCGAGTGAATAATGATTGTTAATTCACTTAATTGATCAATTTTGATGAATTACTTGTAGAAGCAAATCAGCCATTATAAGACTCATGTGATTACTGACCAATTTCTGAAAATTGATTGATTAATCGGTAAAAGTATGACAGCAGAAAAACTTACGTTTCCTATTACTATGTGTATTAACATCCATTTTACCACTGAATTCTCATCAGTTTAAATGAAACCTACAGTAGACCCTAATTTGAGATGAATTTGTACTTTATAGCATACCGCCAGTTTAGCAAGGAAGTCAGCTGTTGTGCCCGTTGATCGTTTTGTCTCTTTACGCCTCAGTATGGGGTCAACAGTTGGCAAGCCTACCAGGGTCAAGAGATCAACCAACATGGCCGACTTGACTCGCATGTCGAGCGGTGAATCACAGCCGAGCGATGGAGAAAGATTCACTTCCAGTAGCCACGGCTTCAACACCGAATCGACCAAGATGTCGAAACCGTAAAGTTCTAGAACAATGAATGTAAAATAATAATTAATAATGCTCTATTTTCCTTTAATATTGGCGCTTACTACTTGCCTATTTCAACATATGGAGCAGCTGTATGGTCAATGAACTGGAGAGAAGGAAATAAAATGGAGGCAGCAGAAACGAAGTTTGTGAGGAGTGTAGCGGGAGTGTTAAAGATGAAGAAGAAGTGAAGCAGAAATATAAGGAACAAAGTGGGTGTGGGAAGGTTATCATTTAAAATAGAATGGGAGAGACTTAGGTGTTACGGGCATATGCGGTGAATGGAAAAGTAGAGAATACCGAGAGCAATGTTTGAGATAGCAGAAAACAATGGAGCTGAGAGAAGAGTTGGAAGACCAAGAGAAAGGTGGCAGAAGGGAGACAAGTTCGGGATAGTCAATTGAGGAGAAAAATGTGAGGAAGTGGTATCCGAGAGATGGTGGGAGGGTAAAGAACAGTGGTGGAAACTTGTCGGAACAGAAGAAAAAACAGAAGATAGTAGGAGTGAAGAAGAGGAGGAAGAAGTTGGAACTGACAGGAACCAATTGATAGAAGAAGTCTCCTCTAGAAAAAGTGGTAGAAACATCCACTAGCCCAATTTAATTGTTATCTGGGTTTAAGAGATAAACACTGGTGCCAAATCCAAAAGGAATGCAGATATGTTTTAGTATTTTTACTACATCGTACAATTACGATGTAGTACAAATTAGTACAATTACTACATCAAAATTTCAACACTAATTTTAACACTAAAATACTGCTGGTAAGAATGATATTAGTTATTTTTTGGAAAGAAATTTGGTGAAAATATTTTTTAGATTTGTGCTTGGAATTATTTATGATATAGTACGGGTATAGTCAAGATGATTTAGTCAAGATCTGCCTAGGGCCTATCAGCAGAAGTTAACATTTATGTCATGTGTTCGTACACACTTTTACCATATGCTAAGATTCCCAACCTAGAAAAAAATTATAATTCCAAGGAAAAATAAAAAATATGTTATTTGAGCTAGAAGTCTTTGGAAAAAATATTCTTTCCATGAGCAGCAGAAGATTTTAGTGTTGTGATGCGCTTTAAGAATGAATCCTGAATGCAATCCTTACCAAAGCAGTTCTGCGCATGTGGGACGAACATCCTGCAAGCCGATATGATGGGCGGGGCTGATGCCAGGATAGACTTGACGACCAGCTCTTCAATGTGCTGCATCAAAGTGGCTGTGTCCGAACCCTGTGATCGCAAGTGACGCAAAAACGCACTCAACGTCCACTTGTGACCAACATCTTCTGCATCCGGATCTTCACTCCTACATGGATGGTAACAGATTACTTGTAAGAAATTGTACAACACAAGGCATTCTATTTCTGATTACGTTTATACATACAAAACAGGAAAAACGGGAAGAATTTATGTGGTGCAAATTTGTAATCCACACTTTAAATTATTGTACATTGTATTTTGAAAATTATGCACTGCAGTTAGAACTAATATTCTTGTTATTTATTTGTTTGTTCAAGATTAGAATGGTTGTTTTAGTCAGCAAACTAGATTTGGGCACGTAATCGAGGCATCATTTTATGACATACGTTAATAGTGAAAATAAAGACGCATCGAAATTAAAATACTAATTTTGAAATTCCAACTCAACAAAATGTTTTTACAGCTTGATAAAAATATTTTGTTGAGGTTGTGGCAATACAAATATTGAGACGCTTCATTGGCCGTTAGTCGTCATGGAGTGAAATAGTGTAATTAGTGAAATTAGTGTAATTAGAAATAGTGAAATAGTTTGTTGGCATAGTGTAGAGTGATCCAGAGAAAAAAGTGTTCGCATGGTGTAAGTGAAGAAAAATAGTGTAATATATAACGATGGTCACCCAAATAATATCTTTGTGAGAGTTGTGTGCATTGTGAAATTATAAATGGCAGGTATATATTCCTGTGCAAGGTTAGTATATGACATTGGTAAAGTTTTATCATCAGACAGGAAGTATTCTTTACACTATACCATTATTATGATATTTTGAATTACGAATGAGAGTTTGTTCGTTTGAATGGGCAGTCGTTGTACACTTTTGTTTACTTGATGACGTGTCTCGACTTTAACAAGCTCTGCCCAAAAACGGTGTAATTTGGAGAAAAGTCGAGTGGCACAGAAAAAAAAGCTGATGTAAATACATCGCATATTGAGATGCGACACTGATTATTCCTGTGTGAGAAATCTTACTTGATGTAGTCCGAGTGATATTTATTGATGCTGTAGTTGCAGAGGTGCATACACGGATTCCACAAGTGCTTGCCTGTGAGGTCGTACTTGACGGTAGCAAACCTAACCAAGCCTTCCTCGTACATGTAGATGATGAGAGGGTCGTATGACGTGACCGCCACGTATAACCGCAGGTCGCACTTGTGGCCGTCGACGAGCAACGGGTTGTCGATGTACTTGGCAACAACCACGGTCTCTTCTAACGGAACTTGGTCAGGCTGGAAAGAGAGAAATATCAATCTCTTCAATTGTTCAGAGTTGAGAGTCAGAATAAATATGGCATGCAACTGTTTCTTCAAAATGGCAGACCTCCTCTGTGTTAAGGATTTTAACTTGAATCTGAGGATGCATATTGTACGCTGCTAATATATTGTACATGCTTCTTTATTGCGTTGAAACGTGGACAGTAACCTAGGTGACTACAGAGAGAGTGGTGGCATTCGAAATGTGGTGTTTCAGGAGTATGTTTAGGATTTTCTGGGTGGAAAGAGTGCATATGAAGATGTATTGACATGTATGGAGAGAGAGAAAGATAAGTGCTCAATGCCTTTAAGAAGACAGAATTGGAATACTTTGCACAAAGTATAACAGAGAGAGGTTATGAGAGGAGTAAAATATAATACAGTATAAGTTATATTGCAGCGACAGGTACAGGTACACTGGAGTGCAAGAAGAAGAATATCCAAGCTGAAAAATTTGCATAAGTGATTCCAGTGCAGCACGTTTCAAGGCTGCCGACTCTGAAGAGAGAATCACCATGAAATATCGCTCCTCCAATGAGGAGTAGAACGAAGAAGAAGGAGAATTATTACTACGATGCGAGAGATATTCACAAAACAATGTACAAAATAAATTAAATGATGGAGCGAGCGAGGGTAACGGATGACTCATTAACACAAATTCAAGTCAAGTTGTCTCTGTTGAATAATGCCTGTGGTTGCTCAACAATGCATTATTCAGAAAGCTTTACTCATAACAAAAAAAGTGTTAATTTGACAAAATAGCATAGCAGCTACTATCTCGCAACTAAAGGTCAACATTTACTCGGTATGATAGTTTGTCGTCAAACTTGACTGTAGTAGACTGAAGCAGCTAGAAAGCAACTTACGCTATTGACGATATAAATGCCTCGTCCCCTGGATGAAGCAACCGGCTTAACAATCCACGGACCGCGGTTACGGTAGTGTGCCGCACACAGCTCGCGGTAATCAACGGGTATCACAAACGTCTGAGGTATGAAGTCGAAGTGTTTGCCGTTCTTCGAGTGTTGCATCTTTTCAATATTCTTCGATAGACGATCTTTGCGCGTAAGTTCATAAGACCTGAAAAGTTCAGATATAACGTTTGCAATTCAATACCCTAAATAAAATTAGATTGAAGCAATACAAAATGAACAAAATTAGTTAGGTTGAATATGCTATATCTAGGTGAGGTAAAAAATATCTTTTTTCAAACTACTAATGTACATGATAGCTATACACACCTAAATTTTGAAGCTAACAAGTGTAAACACTGCTTTCCTTACACTGCCAAATTCTTGAATAAATTCTAACAAACTCAAACAGGGTTTCTACTCTGATATTTTCTTACCGACCAACATGATTTTTTCTACAAACCAATCAAAAGCCAGTATTCAATCAACTAACATGATGGATCACGTCAACAATTCGAGTTGTGATAATAGACTCCACTTTAACTTTTGTCGACCAAAATTACGATTTTACTAGAAGTTGTGTTTTGCTACTTTTGGCAGATAGGGTCGCTGCAATCGAGCATCTGTCTGTTTAGTATAAAAAAGCATCGACTTGATGTTTGACAGTTAATTTCCTCAAGTTCAAAGAAACCTGTACTCTCAAAGGTAAGAAAGGCTAGAGCCATGACGTCACAAAAATTTTAAGGTACAGCAGAGTAGAAACAGACCGGCTATAAATCGTACCGATATCGTATTGGACGACAAGAAAAAATCGGAACTGAAAATCCTTCTTTGTAACTCAAAATTTTACACTTGTTCATTAGATGAGCGATAGCAATTACCTCCATTCTAATCTTATGGAGTTTTGTCTGTGTTTTTTTTTGTACCCACTGCACAGGTCACAAGGTGTGACAGATCAACACGAAACTTTTTCTGTATATGTTGACTTATCAAACTTGAAACTGTATAGTTTTTGGGTCATATTGGTAAGACTATTTCTGAGAAATATCATCTCAAAGTTTCTAAAAACTTCTCAAGATTTGGCTAGGCAGGAAAATTGAAACCAAAAATCTTTCCAAAAAATTAAATTCTCTCTGAATGTGAACACATTAATGATACACATTTTTAAAATTTTGAATGCAATTTTGAATTCGAACCAGCCTTTCAGGAGAAAATAATTTAATAAATATTTTTCATTTACCTTTTTTTTCATATTTAATTTCAATATTATTCACACACATGTACATACAAATAATAAACAAATGATGAATTTACCATCATCATAATATCACAATATCGGACATAACTATATACCGTAATACATACAAATAATAATAATATATTTTGATAATAAAAAATATAATTGCTATATATAATCTATGACTATCAATAAGAAACAATAACGTAACGGGATAAGCAACATGGCATTTCCCTTTCGCACCATGCGTATATCAAAGGGATGCTGCCTCACAAATTTTATGATAATTTGCTGGTATTATTGTATGTTGATCTATACTAGTAATAGATGTAATGCAATCTGTGAATCCAGCTCTTCCCAACTACATTAAGCAATTTTGGAATATATTTCATTTGAATTGGCCAATCCAAATTTAAAATACGTCTGTAAAAGCATTTAGACCCCAAGTCAAGAGTCCCATACCGCTATATTTACCATTTGATAACTGGATAATTACTCATCATCTACGAGAAAGATCAGAAACAATGCAAGTATACAACTATGTACTATACATTGAAATACGAGCCTAATACGTACGATTTGATTTGAAATTGCGAATCTCATAAATGTACACGAAAGCGCTGATTTTATCATGGTGAAAACGGTCTAATATTAAAAGGACATGACTTATGCCATGTTGCTTATCCTGTTACGTTATTGATAGTCATAGATATAGATAATGGATAAAGAAAATATTTAGACTTACAAAACAGATGACTTCAATCACTCGCATTGATATATTAAGTAATTATTGAACATATATTACACTTTAAACATTTCTGCACATTGCGATCTTTCCAATTGTTGGATCTATTTCGCGAGCCTGACTTTAAATAAATTGAAATTAAAAACCTGAAGCTCTCTGATTTGGACGGGAATTTGATTAAAAAATTTTGGGCCAAGATAGTCCACATTTTGGTGACCTATTGATCTGTTTTTAAAGAGAATATGTAAATCATGGGTAGTAGCAACCGAACCGCTTCTAGTATTATGAATGGGGGATGGTCTTGCGCGATCATTACTCTGTTGATAGGAAGAGAAATACTTAAAAACATGGATACAGGCAAATTTTATGAATAACTGTCTCACATCTAATACATATATATATAAATAATAGCAGAACCAACGAGATATAATAGTAAGCCAGAGAGTGGCGATTGCCCTGTGATACACGTTGCCAAACTGTGTGAGCAGGAACTAATGTCGGCCATGACAGTTGGGGTAAGAAGACATTGTTGACATTCTATTGTTGAAATTCTATCAAATGTGAATATTTGATATTTTGTTCCGATGTAAGATCATATTCCGACTACAGGTAAGCACTTATGATCACTTTTTACAAGATTCACATACCTTCTACTGTTTAGAGTTGTAATATTGTGAACAGTGCTAATTTCCGCACGTATTATGATAATAGCCACCAATTTTTGTTCATGGTAAATTTTTAAAAGAATCAATTCAATATAGAATCTTTTCAATTATACAGTACATCTAAAGTGGTGGAAACACAGAACACCCCCTGGCCCAATTCAATTGATTATCTGGGTTTGAGATATATATATATATATATATATATATATATATATATATATATATATATATATATATATATATATATATATATATATATATATATATATATATATATATATATATATATATATATATATATATATATATATAAATATATATATATATATATATATATATATATATATATATATATATATATATATATATATATATATATATATATATATATATATATATATATATATATATATATATATATATATATATATATATATATATATATATATATATATATATATATATACTGTATATATCAGGGGCGTGCGGTGGATATTTGAAAGGGTATGCTATGGAAGGTTACTCAATAGTAAAATCGAATAAATGTAATGGCGAGGAGGCCACAGGAAAACTTTTTGTATATTATTGATGTAGTGAAAGTTTCTTCTGTCATGGTTGCTAAAAAGACAAACATTTTGGGTACTTTGCCCCTGTATGGTTTACTGTTATATATCGTTGAACCTAGGACAATAGCTATCTACGATGGAAAAGTAACTTGGACTTCTCCCATAGCCTCCCAGCTGACGATCATCTCAGGTGCTAAGAAACTTTTTGACGCCACCTAGATACGCCTCTGACGCCACCTAGATCTCCTGTATAAGATAGTTGCAGTCTCTACAGGGCTCTGATGGCCAGCAGTCGATGTAAAATCAAGATGGATGTCAAATTGGGCCATAATTTGCAGGGCATAAATAGTTTCGGTTGTGCTCGACAGGTCAAGTTCAAATCATATTGTTATTAGGATTTTTGTTATCTACTAGTTTCATTTGATCACCATATGTTTCTTTTTTCTTTCATTTGTGTGAGCGTTAATCTACACAGAATTATTAAATACGCTGTGTAGAACCTAGATCACCTTCAAATTGGCTGATGGTCTGAGTAGTTGATCTTGGTGGTTTCTGTTGGTGGATCTTTCGTTATGAAATCAGTTTCTTAGATCCAGAACAACGTTGAGCTCAGTTGCGTATCCATCGTAGATAGCTTTGAGCTAGCTTTCCCAAAAAAAATGACTGCGAAACTTTGCGTGACGAATTCGCATAGCTGTTTCCATGATGTTCGAAATAATTTCACAATTCTAGCACATCCTAGTGATTTCATTTTGAACTAAGTAGCACTGGATGTGCCGTGAACGGAAGTAGACACTAGCGATTGCGCAATAGCGATTTTCGTCGCGAATTTTCTTGAAAATTTTCTTTGAAAACTTGTCTTGGCCGCTATATTGCGAAATTCCAACATGGACTCCTAGTGGTTTTCGGGCCTGTGATTGGCTATTGACTGATTTTTTTTCGTTTCGTTTCGCTTCGCAAACATGTTTATGGAAAGGCAGCTCTAGTCTAGTCCTAGGTTGAATAGAATCATTGCCGAGACTCACGGCTTTCTAGATTCGATATTTACCGAATAAAGTACATTTTGTAAAAGTCAAGGTGTGTCCAGTTTTCAATTATGATTCATATAGATGTATCGCTCATCGTACAACGCATATGCTGCGTTTGCCTAGTTATAACTAGAGTTGTAGCAATATAGCATTCACATTCGGGTTTGTTTGTCTATTTTCATGTAAAATGTAGCATTTTGTAGTAAACTACAAAAAAACTCATGCTGTAAAGTCTGTATAAACAACTATGGGATTATCAACGAAAATTCTACATTCTTTCCGACTTTTCAGTATGACTGTATGATGCAGGAAGTTGTCAGAATACGGTTCCACTTACTGTTGATAGTTATTCAAGGAAATAGATAACGATTCTTTTCAACTCATCCATTGGTTTCTCTAGTTGATTTTATATGTTTACACACTTTTCAAAAACAATTTTGCATACAGTACAGCTCTCATTGTCTACAAAATCATTAATATTTTCACAAATTGGCTAAATTTCAATTTCAATTTCAATTGTCTTTATTTTTGTTGCTTATTGATAAATGCGGCTAAATACTCTGAAAAAGACAGTTATAGTGAGAAATGGTGAAAAAGAATATGATGTTAAATGAATCAGAATACCATGGAACACAAATAAAATAAAAAATATAGATCTTTGGGATACATATTCAGATTTGATGGTGTATTTCAATAATGCTAAATTCCTACATCTCTGGTTATAACATATCATTTTCTTAGAAACCACCAAAACCAAACTTCTTTGACCTACTTAGAAACATGTATTAAAACAATATCAAAATTCTGTGAAAATTTCATTCCAATGAGATAAAATTGAAAAATTGAACATTTCACCCAATGCTTTTCTCATGAGGATTTATCAAACTTTCCAATTTTTAGTCAAAGAAAGGTTCAGATAGATTTTACTCAAAAACAAACCAAAGATATAAGCCACAATGAATTATACATCCATTGTGGCTTATTTCTAAATGAAATATAAATTATTAAAAATTGTTCAAAGAAATAAGCACGTATAGTTATATATACTATTCCATTTCACTATCCCAAGTAGATCCTAGTCGTAGAGTAATTACCCTTATTAATATATAGCCAGACTAAGAGAGTGTAAATATAGTAAACTACCTATACTACTACAGTTATAATTAAAATATGCTAAAACATTGATTAAAACCAAAGAATACACTGGCATGAATGTACATATACTCAAACTAATAAACTTGGGCCATTAATCAATGCCAGAACACTTAGGCCCATGCGTATAATCAAGGACAGTACATCATATGGTGTTGGTGAGGTCATTACAAGCAAACAAGAAGAGTAGAGTACCTAGCGCACTGAGCCGTTATTCAGGAGATCAGGCTTCGGTTGCTGTCATGGTCAATCATCCTGACAGCGGGTTATATGTGTTTTTTCCTCACTAGCTAAAGTGAACACTGGGATGGTTTGTTGATATTTGGTTACATTATTGTCACCATTCCATCATTCCAAAACATTATGGAAGGCTATTCACTGAACAGATTTGGCCTAAATTGGTCTATGAACTACCGTCCATCTTTACAAGGTTTTATTGTGGTTTTCCTCTGTAGTCTAGGCTAATGCTGGGATGGTTCCTACAATGCAGGCCACGACCATTTCTTCCCCACTATCCTTCCAATTACCTAACAAACCTTCATCTCATCATCCTATCATCTCATTAATCAATAAGTGTATTTATGTATCATAGCAAACATTGCTAATGAAGACTCATTATTATTATTGTAAATAAAACGCCTTTAAAAAAAAAAAAAAAAATTATTATTCATATGACTCCAATAGATGTTAGTTATCATTATAATTTGTCGTTGAACCCTATATACAAAATAGACTACAATAAAATTCAGAACATAGTATATTGAACTATAAATTAGTGAACAGATGTCACGGTTTTTCTGGTATAGTATTTTCACTATTTTCCTCATATTGAGCTTTCTGTCCCGACGTTTTGAGAAATCCTCTCAGGACCATAATATGTATATGACCAAATGACTTCCAAATGTAAATTGGAAGAAATATACGCCTATATAAATTGTGTTTAACTTTGGTGGGTGTTGTTTAAACATGCAATATTCTCCTGATACATAATGTATTTTATTCCGAATTTTAAAACCTGCTTTTGAAACTAGACACAAGTCGTTTCGTAGAATTCAAGTGAATTGTTGATCAAGAATCATAAACCTCCATGCCATAGTGTAGGCTTTCGTTGCGTTTTCATACCCTTCAGATTCTAACCATTACACACCTAGCATGTTAGACACCCAATATATCTGCCTTATCCCCTCTGCATTGCAATTAGTAATGCATTGTCAGTTTAGTATGAGGAGGCATTTAGGTATAATCATGAGGACAAGAAAGTTGGTTTTTAAAATGGTAATTTACAAAACGAATTGCATATATGGTAGGCCTACTCGAAAAAGCTGCCATTTTTGTTGAATCACTTTTCAAATTTTACTTCAAATAATTTAGGCCTACCGGTACTTTATATCATTGACATGTATGTGCTCTATCTTACAATTACACCACAAACTCAATGCTACAGGGTAGCCTATAAAGATGTAGCCCTATGCAAATAATATATAGAAAAGATCTACGGGTATTGATGATTTGATGATACTAAAAAAAACACAAAAAACACAACTAAAGACTTCACATCCCATCAATTTCTCTGTGGGGCATTAGTAGATGCTGATTTCCACCTTTCCCCACATAATTTGGAGTGGAACGATTTCGACTTCAAACGTTTCTTAGCATTGCCCCAGATTTTCCTTTTTCATTATGGTCACTATAAACATCTCATGTGATGAAAGTCAAACGTGACAAATAACGTCAAACGTACATTTGAGGTTACATAACATGGACTTTTCTAAAATTCAAATTTAAATGTAACCTATGAATATTTCACCACTATTTGTTTCACTCTCTGTACATCAAATGTGTGCATACATTTTCTGTTGGTTCTAGTGAAATACATTTCTTCAGGATACGTTCTAATGTGACTTCAAGTGTTCATTCTACTATTAAGTATTACTTTACCTTGGGAAGTGATTGACTCTCTGGTACGGTGTCATCACCCTAAGGGTCTGTGGTTTTGGATGGATTCCAGTCCACAGGAGGTTGAAGTCCGGAATCTCCATGTCAACCTGCACACAGGTAATGAAGTAAAGTGAGATAACATACAACATACAATGCACTTCCTTCCTTCCAGCCTCCCAATGTACAGAAATTAATTAGAAACCTGCACTTTCTGTAAAGAGGAAAAATAGCCCCTTACCAAAATGTCTCCATGCTAATGCTCAAGAGCATCTAATTACAAGTACAATTTTCTCTTTCTCTTCATTTATTACCAGAAACGGGACATGTTATTTGACCAAAAAAAGAAGATAATTTGCAATTATTGGCACAATTCAGACGAAAAAGATAGTTGAGATGTCAGAAGATTAATTCTCCCCCATCATAAATGATTTTATGACATGGGTATTCATTATTTTGAAACTTTTAGTATGTTAACTGAGTACTATTTTCTTTGTTCTTTTGTTCTCCTGTTGCTCCCCTTTGGAGGATCCTACTTTGTCATCTGTAGCCATAATTGTGTAATAATTACTTGGTTTCAACTTCCGATATATAAAATTAATCATTATTGGAATTAAATGTATATTTTGAATTTTTGATGTGATAGCTATAGATATCTATGTACTATCTACGTAGATAAGCAATTATAGAAGGAAATCCTAGGCAATTGTTCTGCTATTATTTCAATGTATTTGTTGAATAAAAAACATTTATTAGATTATGTTCTCCAAAATGACTGGTCCGAATTGTATACAAAATCGTAATAATATGTATCATTAATGTGTTCACATCCAGGGACATTTTTTTTTTTTTGAGACATTATATTTTCCAAAATTTTCCGCTTAGCCAAATCTTATGAAGTTTTGAGAAACTTTCGAGATGATATTTCTCAGAAGTGGTCCAACCGATAGGACACAAAACCTCCACAGTTCCAAGTTGGAAGTGTACAGAAAAAGTTGATTGGTTGAACCGTGCGATCTGTACGGTGCTTCCCAACAAACAGAAAAAAAAAACAGACAAAGCTCCATAAGAGAAGTAAGTCTTCGCATTCGCTCATCAAAATATGGGAATAATTTGATAAATAAACAAGAAGAGAGAAGATTAAATTATGAATATGAAACTGTGAAAGGGACAGCTTATTAATTTCAAATGTAGACCTACAATAATTAATGCTAATCTAAACATGTCTTCATAAACAGTAGATAAGCATTGCCATTTTCTGCAAAATAATCAAAGCAGTCCGTCTTACACGCTTGGAATTCATTATCATTTGATTTGCATGAATTACAGCAGATAATGACAGAAAAGTGCAACATTGACAACAAAAAACCAAGTTTATAATTTAACATTCAACGTAACACAAACACGCCAGTGCATGGCGTTTTAAATATACTGTAGGGCCTATATACACATCACACTGCACATTTCACATTAGATCATACATTTATGACTAGTTGATCCTTAAATCCGATTTCTACTTCTTTTAAGTGTGCCAAATTTAATTATAATAAAACTGACAAAAAACTTCCCCAGCCGAACAAGTTTTGACGTTTCGAGAGTTTTAAGCCATGTAGAAAACTAGTATATATATATATATATATATATATATATATATATATATATATATATATATATATATATATATATATATATGTATATATATATATATATATATATATATATATATATATATATATATATATATATATATATATATATATATATAAACCTATAGCTATAATGCGTGATAGTAAAAATGTGAGTAAAAATATTTGCACTCGCCTGCATTCGAATAATTGTGTACTAAAATAATTAATAATGCCTTTTCACTAACACGTAAGATCACGCAATGCAATGAAATATGATAAATAATTATATATATATATATATATATATATATATATATATATATATATATATATATATATATATATATGTATATATATATATATATATATATATATATATATATATATATATATATATATATATATATATATATATATATATATATAAGTAGTGAACTTTATAAAAAGTAAACTTTATAAACCTCATTGAGTTGTTGACGAAACATAACATTGACTTCAATGTATAATGTGAATAAAAATCTATCTATCTATCTATCTATCTATCTATCTATCTATCTATCTATCTATCTATCTATCTATCTATCTATCTATCTATCTATCTATCTATCTATCTATCTATCTATCTATCTATCTATCTATCTATCTATCTATCTATCTATCTATCTATCTATCTATCTATCTATCTATCTATCTATCTATCTATCTATCTATCTATCTATCTATCTATCTATCTATCTCCATATATATGTGTGTGTATATGTCTCCAGAAAATTGGGGAAAGTCCTTGTCTAATTAGTTAATGACTTTAATGGACCATGTTATTTGTCTGTCTATAACTTGGAGCTCTTAAAGCGAAACAAACAAAGGAAATGTAAGGTTGCGGTCACATAAAATTGTCGATCAAGCTGCATTACAATGCATCTTGAAGAAAATATAATGATATTATACGCACTAAAACTAGATGACAATGTGCATACGCACTCCATGCACAGTCGGTGAAACAATTAGCGGCCAAATATGCGTATATAAAGATTTGATTTCAATTGAAATTCTTATTTCGGAAAAAAACATATGATATGACCGCAAGTGTACTTCTCAAAGTGCATCCCTCAAAGTAATGTATCACCGAAACATTGTGTTGCTCATTTTGTAACTACTCATTACAATTTATAGAAACATTAAGAATTTAATATTCTATGCAGTGCTTATTCTTAATTTGTGATTCATAACCCATTTATTTATCAACTATTCAATAATTAACAGTAATAAAACTAATTATCCGTGTCTAACAAGTATCCAGTAATTATCAGATAAAACTCGAGTTTGCTTACGCAATTGTATAATTGATTATAAATAATTGCAATAATAGTGCATAGCTGCCATTAAACAGAACTGTAAATCTACAATAACACATATTTTATTCTCATAGTTCCATCATTAATTACCTAATTGTTTTAAACAAAGATCACAATATAGGTAATAAAAATAGCATGTTCGCGTATAGAGGTCGGTATTAAAAGTCTGATTTGTTTTATATTTTTATTCTAATTATTAAATGGCACGATTGTCAGATTTGGTCTTAACGATCGATAGACGTGACGACGGGTTCTAGGTCTCTTGTCAAGACGACTTGAGCATGATGACCAGGTATTTACTGTCTGTTTGGAGATGTGTTCTCTCTCTCGCGCGCTCTTTGATTGGTAATCGACTACTTTCACCTAATGTCGTCGACTAGTCTACTCCGACTCGAGCTCGACAACGAAGACGCCGTCATAAGAGCACAATTATTATCGACGTCGCGATGACCCCGATACGACGCTGGACGCTTTACGATGTTTGTTGAGGGCTGACACACAAATCAATGTTGTTTTTTTTTACACAATAATCACGGGTCAATTGCAATTCTCTATACTTACATTATGTTGCCACTTGACTGGCTTATTTGTCATACATATTTCTATGTAGCATAGGCCCACAATTCGCTAGTATTTCACGAGATGATGTCAAAATAAACTTCATGACGAATTAAATCAATGTGAAATGGAACGGTAATGCGCTCTAAGTCATTATTATATCAGATCATGAGTAAGGGTTCATTTCATTTATACACATTTTTCCCAACAAGAAAGGAGAATAATAATAGAAATACGTGTATACCTTTGTAAGAAAAATAAATACTTATTTTAATTAAGGTTACCTGCACTAGACACAATAACAGTTTACATAATAGAAAATGAGTAAAAAGTAGACCTGAGGTAAGATAATCAACGAGTGTTTACAAAAAAATAGTGAACTGCTAATAGTAAGGAAATTAAAATAAAATACAGTATATTTTAAAAATGGATCATAATATAAAAACGAGATGTACATTAGAATGCAGTCTAAATATTCTAAATATTCTTGATCAGAAGTAAAGCATCAATTTTTCAAAGTTCTATTCGAATTGGAATATTTTTTTTTAAATTTCACTAGTCATAGTGAGTGCAACAAATATGATTTGAGAGTTCCAATTCAAAGGTGAACGACTAGGGTCGAGTTTCGTGTATTCATACACAATGAGGGTCACTCTGATACGGTCATGCAGTTCAAGTTTGAGCACGTTTACGTTTACGTCACCTTCACGTTTACGTTCACGATAAGAAAAGAGCATTCGTATCTTTTTAAGGTACTCTTATTTCAATTGCAACTACAGAAACAAAGCAGCTCGTAGGTTACATATAGCGAAACTAGAAAAAGTGTGTCTCGTAGCTTTGAATTTGCATGAAAATACTAGCGTAGCAATTTGCACGTGTAATTCACACTCTCATCTGTGTCAGACATGTGGACACAGTTTGAGTGATACAGCAAACAATGCTAAGCTTGCTTTCCACCAACACTCCAACGAGTGTGCATATATGACTGCACCGTAAATAACGCAGTTCGAAGACGAAACACATATTTGACAAAATGCACGTCGCAAACATTTGGCAGGTATAAAAAAGTAAAACAGAAAAAAAACGCTTGCAAGGGATAGAGGAACGAGTGTTTTTTAATTTTTAGTCGTCGCCATCCTTCATTTTAGCCAGGTGCGATTTGATGTTTTATTATTTATGATTTATCTGAACCGAAATTACCAACTTATTAATGTGAGGATTAGTATTAAACTTAGGATTAGTAAATAAATATCATTGGTATCAATGCTGATCAACAATTTTGATCCAAGCTTGAGCTATTTCACGGTCGACAAAACCGGTCGCCAGTAATTCAAAACCACTAAGGCCCAGTATTACCACGGCCAGTTAGTATTTATCTGAGAGTTGGTGAAAACAAATAGCATAGGTAACCATGGTGATAACAAGTTTGAACTGTCAGATAAAGGCTAACTGGACTTGGTAATACCGGGCCTAAGACGTTGAAATAACAAGAAATATGTATACTTGTCATTTACGAGAAATGAAGGTGGTCTACCAAACAAATAATTGTAAACAATTTGATATTTGTATAAAGAAAGGCATTCAATACTTTTGAGAGATGTAGTTGTGTTTCTAATCATAAATATCGTCCTGAAATACCATTAATTAAATCAAAATACGACAACGATGTACACATATCTACCAGTGATTTTAACTTGTATGTTGGTACTTGGTATTATAGACTAGCTTTAGATCCTCATGGTTACAAGTATATAACAAATATCAATACAGGCGCTAAATGACCTCGCTGTCGATGCGCCTTAAAACCCTAATATTCATTCATTCATCAATCAAGTATAAAATAAAGAAATAGAAAATAAAATGTGGGGTATGAAATAGTATATATGATTAAAAAGTATATATAAAGTGTTCAAATTTTTGGTTCAGAGGAACAAAAAATTCTTCAATCAGTACCGATATCAAAATTTGGAATATCTTGATAAGTTATATCTAAAATAATGTGTTTATTAATGTACTGCAATCAACCAGGTGCGAACTCACAAAACAAGTTCATCTAAATCATCGTATTATTACAAGATTATTTTTAATTATTGTTCAAGGTCCAAAGATCCGTCAAGCGCACTATATTAAGCTACTGACTATTATTATTCACACGCAAGCCAAAATCATTGACACCGAGACCAGAAAACGTGAAATTTTCATTAGCAAAACTCTCAATATGCCATAAACGAAAGATATGGGCCTACTATCTACACCTATAGCTGGCCTTCCATGAACGCGGAACTCGACGAAATTAGCTTAGCGAATTCGCTTTGCGGTTTTTTCGGCCGCCATATTGGAAAAACGACCAATCAGCGACGAGAGCGGCGCGGTACCCTAATGTTGAGCTGGGCCCAACTTTTTCGCGTTCCGCATAGCGAAACCGCCGGACGTTCATGGAAGGCCAGCTTATCTACTACACTTTCTTGATATACTTACGAGGATCTTTCGTCTATGATTATACCAACAAATTGAATAAATGTATAATATGAAACATTATTATAATCACGAGACGATGCATTTATGGGTAATGGGAAGGATAGTGGGAAGGAAGCGGTCGTGGCTTATATTGTAGGAATCATCCCAGCATTAGCCTAGACTACAGAGGGAAACCACGAAAAACCCCTATAAAGATGGACGGTAGTGGGGATCGAACCGGGTCCAACATGCTCACTATCTTCCGAGTCACATGGAGCAAGTGCGTTGACCACTCAGCTACCTGTGCCGGTTGTTGGTGAAGGTGTACCATTGATCCTACTCCTACATTCTTCAATTCAATTGGATTCGAAATCCAATTGAATAAGAATTGAATCAAATTATATTCCAATAACTTTCCAATTGCTATAATCTACATTTATACTATCAACATATTATTATCATTATCATTCATTATCTTGTGTCATTTTGAATTTACTGCTTGAATAACCGCACCATATTTAAATAACTGTGTTGTAGTTTGCATCTATTTCTGTTATTTCTATTATTCTGATCATTTATTTTTGTGGTTCTCCCCCTCTTGGATACTTTCATACTTGTCAATTAATTTCCCTCCTTTCCTACACACAGGCTTCGGCTTATGTGGGTCTTGCCTAAATTTATTATTATTATTAATATTATTCATTCATTATACAGTATTTACAGTCTACAGTATTTGTTAGTTATTATGCAGTACAACCATCGTAGCAGCAAATTTCTGGTGCCAGTAAATTATAAAATTTAGAATGTACATCAAAACGTCTATTAATTCGTTAATGCGGAATTGAAGTACATCCTTCGTCGGAATTAGCGCGTGTTAATGAACACGTGACTGCACTATACGAGAGTATATGTATAGCTAAATGCACTTATGGGAATGCTGCTCCAGAGCAAGTATGTTAGTTACCTTAGTTTACTTCAACGTATCTTGATTGCAATATTATACATACAAGTATAAGGATTTTATCTATAAAACATACGATTCCTGCTTAGCTCGGTAGTGAGTACTAATATACATATTACATACCGGTACTCACGCTTATACACACACACACACACACACACATATATATATATATATATATATATATATATATATATATATATATATATATATATATGTATATATATATATATATATGAATATATATATATATATATATATATATATATATATATATATATATATATATATATATATAATGATATATATTTAATAGGAAGATTAAAGTCGTGTATGAAATTGTGAAATATTTTTAATATCTCTACGTTTCAACCATTATGTTATGGCCTTTTTCAAGAGAATTATTGAACTGAATAATATGACAAAAATTGTAATCGATTATTTCTTAACATATGCACTTGGATACCACTACGTTTTTAACAGAGTCAATATATGGATGGAACCCTGGCTCATTAAACACAAATACGAAAATTGTTCGAATATCAGTGAAAAAATATAGAAGCGAGCATAAAAATAGTGAGATTAAAAATAAAAATATAAATACAAATAAAAAAAAAAAAAATAATAATAAAAAAAAAAAAAAAGTGGCTGACTCGATACAAGACTTTTCGATTCATCTTGGCCGCAGATCGTAGGAATATCTTTTTGGTCCTCTTGTTTCGGTATCTTCATTTATTTGTTGAGGGGCACTGCACTGGAGTTGTGGCCTTCTTCCCATTCTTTTCAAAGATGCGAGAGCTGTGGACCAACTGGGGGACATGATGTATCCGCTGTCTTCACCGTTGAAATTGTGAGGGTGTTTTCTTATTTCGATGGCCTCGCTTATTGCCCTTGGCCATCGTTTCACTTGACGATCCACAACTTTCGCATCTTCATAAAGAATACGATGCTTTTCTTCAATAGCATGCTTTGCTATGGCTGAATTATGTACATTGCCGACCCTCTCATTATATTTGTGCTGTTTAAGCCTGGCTGGGGTTTCATCGTTTGCCCAATATATGATAACCCACATTCGCATGGAACCTCATATACCCCACAGTTCTCCAAGGGAATCCTATCTTTGACCGTCACATAGTGGTCTCTCAGCATGTTATCCGCGGTGAACAATGTTTGGATTTTATTCTTTTTTAACATTCTACTGATTTTGTCAGTGACGCCACTTATGTATGGTAGTGAAGTCAATGCGATTGACTTATCAACGTCATTTTCTTCCGCTCTGTCTCTCGGTATAAAAGCCATGGATTTTTCGATTTGTTGATGTGAGTAGCCGTTATATTTGAATATTGTTTTAAGGTGGGTCAACTCTGGTAACAAATGGTCTTTATCCGACAATCTCTTCGATCTTGTCACCAGTGAATTCAGTACTGATTGTTTCTGAGCCGGGTGATGATTAGAGCTTCCGTGAAGATATCTATTTGTATGAGTTTCTTTTCTATAAACTGAATGCCCAATTGAACCGTCTTCTTTTCTTTCCAGAAGAATGTCAAGAAATGGTAATTTACAATTTACTTCTTTTTCCATTGTGAATTTAATTTTCCTGTTTATCGAATTAATAAAATTTAGAAATTTGTCGAGTTCCTCTTCCCCATGTGACCAAATCATGAAGCAATCATCGATGTAGCGATAGAAGCATGAAGGCTTCAATTTTGCATTCTTCAAGGCGTATTCCTCTAAGTTTTCCATGAAAATGTTCGCTACAAATGGTGAAAGTGGAGATCCCATTGCCAGTCCCTCTTTCTGTCTATACATTCTCTGTTCGTACATAAAATAACTACATTCCAGGCATCCCTGAATCAAATCACACCATGGCTTGGCAAACTTCTTCTTGTATCTCAACAAATCCATAGCTTCATTCACCGGTACGTTACTAAATAATGACACTACGTCTAGGCTCACTAGCAAATCATTTGAATTTAAAGTTTTATTTTTTATCGCTGTGAGAAATTCTACTGAATTTTTAATATAGCTTCTAACTGATTCGTTTTCAATTTTGAAAAGCTTTGCCAAAGTTCTAGATATTTCATGTGCTGGAGATTTTATAGCGCTCACTATAGGCCTTAATGGCACCCCTTCTTTGTGGTATTTTGGAAGTCCGTATATTTTTGGTATTACGCTATCTTGTGGTGTTAATTCCTATTTGAGTTCTTTATAGTGAACGGTACATCTTGTAACAAGTTGGGCATATATATATATATATATATATATATATATAGGGCCTATATATATATATATATATATATATATATATATATATATATATATATATAATTATTATATTTATATATATATATATATATATATATATATATATATATATATATATATATATATATATATATTATATATATCCTGTCCATCGTTTCAGTGTTGAATCCAGGCATACCTTCGGGTGGGCAAAGTTCATCGATCATAGTTTGCCCCCCGGGATAAAAACATCAAGAACTAGGTATATATAGTGTATATTTTGAGAAACCTGTATTTCGTTTTTTTTAAATATTTGGAAAAACTAATGAGTATTACTAATTCACTCTTTATCACCGGTACTAAGGTAAAAGACAATTTCAGATGTTATTTATTTGTATTGTTATTTGCTTTCTACCCGTGAATCCTGGTAAGTGATACCTCAAATGTCAGAAGTGGAGTCAGTTTGATCAATTGCTGGTAATATTTTTTGAAATTTGCCTCTATTATTTTTGCACCGCCGATATCAAGGCGTATTTTTATATATATATAGACCAAATATGGATTCTCTTGCGTAATTGTT